>NDXB01022099.1:36941-52489 GCA_002631895.1 Agapornis roseicollis | reverse complement strand
GGGGTTGGAACTGGATGATCTTAAGGTCCTTTCCAACCCTGACTGTTCTATGATTCTATGACACTTGCAAACTAACGTGCGCTATGCTTTGGCTGTTCTTGCTGAGATGCATCACTAAATCCAAACCAATTAAACCAGACAGAGCTCTACCAAAGCATTGCTCTAAACCAGAACCTCATCATTCCACATCCAGAAGAAGGGATGGGGGGAAATGATACCTGAGGCCAACTGTTCCACAACAAATCCTTATGTTTAATCACAGGCTGCTTCAAAGGAACTTGTAACAGTTATAATTAAGTATCTTCATGCTATGCCCTTTCATGGAATGGAATGTATTGCCCTATTCTTGCCTTCACCAAGCAAGCCATCACTTTTGGAAGCTACAGGATGCCTGAGGAACGGGTCTGGTTAGAGCTGAGGATGGGACTGCACCTGTCTGCACAAGGGGGAAGGCTACAGAATGAGTGCGCAGACAGTGGTTGTTGTGCTTGCACGGCTGCTCACAGCAAGTATCTTCCTTCTAGGAAAGTTGTGCTTGGATTAATTTTGCCTGTACTGACAACACTGTCTATTTCAGTATTAACAATTGGGTGACATGCCATGTAGAAGGAAATATTTTCCTTTCAGAGAAACAAACAGGCTTGGGACTGATCCAGAGAGCTCCTGAGCTCCAGCATCAGAGCAGGAACTTCCTCTTGTGTCTCCAGAAGCTTTGCTGTGCTTACGACAGCCGTAGCCAGCTCCCCCTCAACAATGACCATCCTCCTCAGCAGAGGCTTGGTCCAGGTGCAGGCAGAGGGACAAAGAAGCGTATGAAGGTGAGCTACAGCCAGCTGATGTTTTCACTGAGAAAAGAGTGCAACGTAAACCCCAGCATTTTGGGATGGAGGCACACATCTGTGGGCATCGACTGGAATAACACCCTCACTCTGCAAGCCAAAACATGCTTAAATGCTTCCTGAATACTGCCTTGAAGAATGTGCTCCAAACCACATAAAACCATGGACCTGTCCCTGTTCTGTGAAGTATATAACCACACACAGCTGCTGCTGTCATAATGCAGATGGCAATGTCTTGTTTGCTGCCTCAGGATGTCCTCCATGTCAAACTCCATCATCCTTTCCAAGCTAGCAGCATTTTGAAGGGAAAATGATCTAGTCAGAACAGCATCTTTGAGTAAATAGTCTTTCTCTGAAGCTATGCTTCATGCAAAACTCTGGCTGGCTTATATTTTGGAGGCCAGTATCTACAAAGACAGCCACAGGGCAGGCAGTTGGGTTTAGCCCTCTCTTGTCTTGCCATGCTTCCTGCTTTGTTAGGAAGAAATACTTGCTGTAACCTATCAATGATCCTAGATGACAACCCTGGCTTAAGGCATGGAACATCCCAAGCCTCCCACCTCCAGAATCTGATTTACCTAGTGCTGGAGGAGAACTTCTCTCTTACTCTCTGCAAACTAAAACTGAACCATAGCACTGCACAGTGCACTGTGGTGGGTCACAACTAAACCAGCTCCACCTGAAGCAGAGCAGGATGGATGACCAAGTTTTGCTATGGCTCAAGGTGTTTGCAAATTATCAGAGCCACAAGCTTCACCCTGAAGTCTTGTTCAGAATACAACTATAGTATGATGAGCTCCAGAAATTACTGCACAGCCTTCAGCTCTCTAAACATTCCAAATCACTAAGAATCAGGCAAGAATGGTAGAAACCTGGAGAGGGGCTTTGGACAAGGGCCTGTAGGGACAGGCCAAGGGGAATGGCTTGAACCTGCCAGAACAGGGGAGACTGAGCTGAGCTCTTAGGCAGAAGCTGTTCCCTGTGAGGGTGCTGAGGCCCTGGCACAGGGTGCCCAGAGAAGCTGTGGCTGCCCCATCCCTGGCAGTGTTCAAGGCCAGGTTGGACACAGGGGCTTGGAGCACCCTGCTCCAGTGGAAGGGGTCCCTGCCTGTGGCAGGGGGTTGGAACTGGATGAGCTTTTAAGATCCCTTCCAACCCAAACTGTTCTGTGATTCTGTGATTCCTTGGCTCCCTATGCTTATCCTATTCAATATGTTTATAAGTTTTTGGAGACAAACTACACAATGTGGAAACTTCCAAAGGAGGTTTGGCAAGTGCAAATGCACACTCTAGAAAGACAGTGCTACACCAGGCATGTGTTTTCATCTTTTGCAGTTCCTGACTGCCTTCCCTAAGCCCTGGTTTTCTGGGCATTAATAGGAATGTCTCTGGCAGCTGCTGAAGAGCTGACTGTGCATGGGGCAGCCAAGTATTCTTCCTGCTCTTTATGCTCTGATTGAACTTTTCTCCTCAAACCATGACACTTGGCTAATCAGCATCATTTACATTTCCATATATAACACTTGCTATTTCTGAGGCACAGCTAAGAAAGTAACTCTTTAGCAAAGCTACTTTTATAAATGAGAAAATTCAGCACAAAAAGAAGTAGGGGTACGACAAGGAGGCAGGAAAAGAGAGCCACCTTCTAGGTGGGCAAACATGCTAGCATGCCAAATCTTCCCCCTTAATCAACTTATTTACCTCAAGAAGGCTCATGATGACAAACTACCTGAACTGGAGCTGATATCCTGCAGCACCCACTGCAGTAAATCATTGCCTGGCTCTGCTGATGGAGCTAGAGAGAGGTGATAGTGTTCCATAACAAAGGAGAAATGGTAATAGCAACCATTTCTTTCCACTCTGCAACCAGGCCACTAGTACAAAGTGCCCAGATTAAGAAAGTCAGTGCTATTAAAATAAAATAGCTTTTTTCTCTTTTGTTATTTTCTCCCTAAGGTGAACAATGGCTATAAAAAAGCCATATGTTTCCTAATAAATACTAAGCCATGCTAGAATCAGGTAAACGAATTTATGCTAAGCTCTGAAATGCAGGTTTTGGCAACAAATCCTCATTCAGTTATCAATGAACATTGCATACTTGATCATCATCCTCCTGGCTTTTCACCTGCCAAAAGAACTGTTTATGTTATGTGCCTTCCATTCCCAATTGCTGCTATTCCTGCCTTCTCCTCAGCTCAGAGATGACTTCTGAGGTGTACATGGATTGCTACCAAGACAGCTCTGCTCCTTTGTACTTCTATGGATCACTCTGCAGGGAAGCTTCTCCAGAAGCAGGCTGGGGACAAAGCATGTGAAGCAATGGGAAGCAATGGGAAGCAATGGGAAGCAATGGGAAGCAATGAAGAGTTCCTGCTGTCCTGAAAATAGTGCCATAACCAGTGATAACTCCACTTTGGTAGCTGTGGGCTTAATTACACACTCAGGAAGGACACAGCCATTAGCATATGCATGAAATGCAGTACACAGCCTTTTACTAGATGCCTGTAACTACCACAAGACATGAAACATAGTTCAGGGAGTGGGGCACAAGGGAAGAGGAGGTCATGCCAATGCAGTATCAAAGCATCAAATGGAAACAGAGCCAGGGAGCGAGATCCCTCCAGTGTACACCGCTGCACCGAGATCAACACAATAAATAGGATGCTGGGAAAATGCTGATTAGAAGCAGGCAGGGCTCCTGCTTCACAAAAAGCCCTCTGATGCTTATTGAGAGTGAGCTGAGGGCCTGCTCCTTTTGCCATTGCAGGCAACCAGCAGGGGGAAAGTGCTGGGAAACCTGCTTCCACCCTCTGCTGTGTCTCAATGTCTCTCAAAGTCAGCAGCTCCCCTGGCAACGTGCAAGCAAGAGACTGCCCAGCACACCTCTCACTTCCCACTGCTGGAGCTGTGACACCCCCCTGCTATCACTTTCAACTCTCCCCAGCCTCAGTGTGGCAGCTCCTGGCAAACCCAGGAGAGGATGACGCTGGCTTCCTTTTGGGAAGCACTCAACCCTCTTTATGGAGGAGAAAGGCTGCTGCTCACCGACACAAACCAGCTGCTTTTCACTGGTGCTAAGCGCACCAAAGCCTCCTGCTTCCTGCATGGGCAATCATTTCCTGAGCAGGCAACATGCTAACCAGCTCTCATCCCCCATCCTTCAGGAGCTGTGTTGGACACTGGCTGACACTGGCACAGGCCCTGCACAGCCAGGTAACCACAGGCATTTATTGGATTTTTTCACTTGTTTAGGTACTACTAGAACAGCGCAAGTGCTGCTGCTTTGATCATTTATCATAATCATAGTTCTCTTACCTGAAAAGCTCCAGGTCCTAGACACTTCAGCTATGGCTACTTCTGTGGCATTGGGCCTTTTCCTCTCCTCCTGAAGTCTGCCTGTAAGCGAGTGTTAGCTCACAAGCTCCAGACAGAGCTATAACACCGGATCTAACACAGCCCCATAAGCTTGACATGGGCTGCCCACAGCTGGGTTTGCAACACCCCACAGTCTGGTAGTAACATCAAATTACTGAGAGCATTTATCATTTACTTGCCAGGCAGGTACAAAATCACAGGGACCCTCTACACAGAGCAAAGCGGAGAGCAACTCCAAAGCAAATGTCAGTGATGCTGTTCCCACACACAACTACATTCAACCCCTGAGTGTTCTTAGATTCAGATGACTCTTAGTTAAACATGCAGGTTCCCAGTTTTGGCAGATACCATGCTGTTCATTAGGTACTATAATGAAACACACAACCCCTACCCTTCTCTGGGGTTGTTTCATTTAAGTGAGAGAGAGTTAAACTGTCCTGCTCCCTTAACTCACCACATCCACAACAACTAACTTATTTCATGAGCAGCACAAGGACTGAGAATGAGTGCCTGGGAGACTTCAGGGCAAATGAAAGTTAAAAGGGAAGGCAACTGAGGAACAGGTACACCTAAACCGTGAATGCTTAAGAAACCTATCTGCAAATAACAGTGATGAGATAATGTGATGGATCATCCCACTCTTTCTCCAGATACTTCACCCAGTAGAAGGCTGGACAGACAAGGCAGGACTAGGAGGAGGAAGGCTGAAGGTGACAGGCCCCTACCTAAAGCATGCTCTGGAGTGGTGAAGGGACACATTTTCAGTCTCCTGGCTCCCAATGAAACATGTGCCAGCCCACCCATAGAATAAAGCCTGGAGCAGGACTGGCAGAAGGAAACAGGGTGTCCCCAACACTGGGCCCAGAGGGGAGAAGTAGAACCACAGCGGCAGAAAGTGGCACAACACAAGGCACCATTTGAGAGGAGTCAAGGGCAAAGACACAAAGGGCATCAACTCTAGAGCCAAAATGTCAGCCCAATAACAGAATCATGACTTCAAGAATGAGTCTGGCACCTCCATTCCTCAAATGCTAGATTTACTGGATATGGTTTAAAAGCACTGGCAGTAAATATGGCAGCCTGATTGGCTGACCATAAAAATGCAAATAAAAGAGCCCTAAATTGCATCATTTGGGTAAATATGTACTTATACAGTTTGGAAAGAAATGCCTTGTTATTCAACTGTTGGACAGCAGCAGTGACAGAGGAGCTGTTCTGGTTTATAATGCAAATCATGTAATATGGGACACGCATTATGTGTATTAAAAATGCAAAGTAAGAGCCCTCTGAAATGCTGTTAATTTGTGGTAGCCACGTTTCAGAGTATAATTTCTCAGGCATTTACATATTTTTTCACTTAAAAAAGTAAATTAAACACTATTTAGAACATTTGCCATATCTCATCTGTTGGACCAAGATACATTTGAGCTACAGAAACATGAAAATGGCAAGAGAAAAATGGTAAATTACTAATAGCCTTTTTTAAATCAAATATCAACTAAATACAGGAGCCTCCTATTTCTAATAGGCCAAACATTTTTAATTACAAACAATCTGATCTCAATTGCATTGTGCGATCATCCTCACCAACTCCCAACCGTTGGAGAAGCAATGATGCTAAGAAAGCATCCAGCAGTTAAGAAGCTTCAGTTGGAAGCAGAGTTGTGCTCTGCAGGTCAGCCCCACACGAGCTTGGGCTTGAGCAGGGATCAAGAAGGACAAAGGATGAGATTTTCCCTCCTTAAAGGAGGGTTTGGATGGCCCTAGCATAAGTCTCACAGCTGCTCCAAATCTTTGCTGTAATTGTGCTTGTTTCAGCTCTATTCCATATGCCCCAGTGAAGGAGCATCCAAGGACAATGGCTGGGAGGTGCACACATCCAGCACAGATGAAGGTTATCCATTTTTCTTATAGTTACCTCACGAATCTCAGAGCCCTTCCATGCCAGAGATCCCCACACACACTGCAGATGTAATCCCTGTACTTGCAGATCCTTACCCACATCATGGAGATGATTCTTGAGGAACCAGAGATTTTCTTTTCAGGTGTTCCCCTTTGCTTTAGTTTTGCTGGAATTGCTCAGAACTGCCCATCTGAACAAGCTGCCACAGAATCCCAGGCAGCTCTCGGCTGTCAGCATCCTTCCTCTCCGAAGGACTGTCACTGCTCAGGCTACCACTGCAGTCACCAGTAGCCAGAGGCTGATAGTTCTCCTGTGTAGTACTAATTCCCACAGCCAACCTACAGCATGGTAGTAAGATACAAGCCCTAATCCCAGCTCTTTTGCAGCAGAGTTGGTGCCTAACCCAAGGCGAGCCCTTCTGGCATGTGCCCCAATTGCTTGCTCTCCACCCCAAACTCCATCGCACACACTGGGAGCGAGTGAACCCATGGGCTTTAACAACATCTGGATCATGGCCAGTAAAACTCAGTAGCACTCCTGGAGTTATCACATAGGCAGTATTATTTAAACCTAGCTACTTCATTGTTTTCCCGGCGGCACGTCAAACAGTAACCCTTGAAGCGGTGAAGCCAAGCTGTAATCTTTGTCAGATTAACCTTCCTAGAGGCCTTCCACAATCAATTGCAAACGGTAGCTCTAAAGGCCCAGGCAGATGAAAAGCAGTTTCTCCATCCCCCCGCTAACTTTCATTTCAAGTTGCAAACCCAATCCTCAGTCCCATTACAAATCAGATCTGAAAAATGCTGCTTGATTATTTTTTAAAGAGCTCAAACTAGGTCACCAAAAATAGAGTCTCTAATGGGCTAAATGCGGAAAATGACTGCTCAAAATTAACAAGTTTCTGGGCTCCAGCACTACACAAAAGCTTTTGGAGTCGATTGCTTGCAACTCCACAAACTGTATCCTCTGCCACACATGGCAAAACCCCAGCCTGCCAGATGCTGAGCGACCATTTGTGCAAAGTGTAAAGCAGTTTTCCAAATACCATAAAGGAATTTTTATTCTTAGTAAATAGCTCTCTAGTTCCTTTTCCCTTCATTAGGAAGTGCTTTATTAACACGGCTCCTGAGGCTGGCCAGGCCAATGCAGAGGCTTTCTGCTCTCAGACTGTTCTCGTGCACATGGTGGGGGACAGCATTGAGCCCAACAGACCCACCAGAAGGCCCACCAGGCAACAACAGGTGATATGGGGGCATCTTGCTGGCTAGCTCTGATCTGAAGCTCCATTCTACGCTTACAAGTCCTACACCAGGCAGCCTGCTGAACCACCACACTAAAAGCCACATGAGAAGTCAGAATGCAGGGGGATATGCATCTTCTTTTCAAAACCAGGATGCCCTCAACAGAAATGCCCTCCAGGCAGTGGCTAAGAACACCATGCATGAGATAGGACAGTAACACCAGTGAATGCTGGAGCGTGGTCTTCACTGTGATATTGTGCTAGCTACTTCAGCATCAATACTCACAGCATTCCCACAAGTCATAGCAATGCATATTCAAACTGTAGGATCTGGAGATATATAGTAAATAGGAAATGTGCCGGGGTTTGTCTGAGATCCATCATTTGACACACACACACCACCCATACCAAAACCAGTGGCTAAACACTAGAGCTACAAGCTGGTCCAAAGTGTGCCTACCCCTGGCCCATCACACTGCCATTCTCCCTCTCCCAAAACAAAGGAACAGCCAGCACATCACCTCAATTCCCTGCAGCATTGCCAATGGCCTCATTCTTAAACCCAGCATTATTTTCAAGGGAGATAAAGCACTACGAGACATCCTACTCTGGGGGCAAACTCTGGCTTCCATTTCAGTAGTACTCCTGCAGTGCTGTCCAGTCCCAGGTTGCTTCTCTCCATCTTACTTTGATTTAATGCAGAAAGCTATGACAAGGGCTCTCAAAGCCATGGAGTGCAAAGCTTTGAGGAAAAAAAAAATGCTATGAACCTTGACTGCTTTTCTCCAAAAACCTTCCATCTTTTGAACCAACATTTCTTGTTGATGGAAGTATTGAGGTGCCCCTGCCCATGGCAGGGGGGCTGGAACTAGATGCTTTTTAAAGTCCCTCCCAACCCAAGCCATTCTGTGATTCTATGGATAAAAGCAAGTTCTGCCAGATTCATAGAAACAGATAGGGAAAACATCCTTCTAAGAAGTACATAGAGGCCTCAGCAGTAAACAGATGTGCTCATGTTTTGGACATGAGTCACCCTCAGCACAAGGCTCATGAAAAATCCATCAAAGACAAGGACAGTCTTCCCTCCAGAAAACACTGGTGCACACATGTATTTTGAAGACAGCCTAGTGAGCAAATGGCCAAAAGCCAGGAAGCTGAAGCAGGACTTTACAGACCCACTTCACCAAATGGTTTAACCAAAACATTGAACCTCTGCCTGTTTCCTCTCTGTAACATGAGGATTTTGCCCAACACCCATCACCCTTGGATAAGGGATGCTTCTGTACATGCCAAGCAGGCTCCTGAATTTCCGCAGCAGCTCTGTTGCTCACACCAGAAGTCTGTCCTGGAGGTTTTCAAGGCTGAGTGTGTGCTCAGCAGCACAAACAGGGTAGATTTGCTTTGCTCTGTGTTTTATTTTTGCTGTGCATACCTACTGGATAGCATCTCTCACTCCCCTGCAGAAAGAAAGACCTCTGGAAAAAAAGCAAAGCATTAAGAAAACCCCAACAAAATCTAGGATTAAAGCCCAGCCATATGTTGGAGAGAAGGCTACCTCTCCCCATCTACCACCTACATAGTAAGCACCTGACTGCACTTAACCTCTTACATGATGGAACAAGACACTGATAACAACATGATGTGAAGTGTCAAATAAAATGAGAGAGCTTTAAATGTGGATTTCTTTGAAAAGGCTTCCCCTCCCTGAAAACACAAGGTACCAAGATACAGAGAGGTTTTCCACTTCTGGGCAGGTGGCTTGAAAACAAACTTGTAAGCAACCAGTAAAATGTGCTGCTCTGATGTCAGCTCAGGGCTGGCAACAAAGTGACAGGCTGTGGGATTCTCCCCCTGTGCTGCACTCTGAGGAGACACCCACCCCCCTGCAGTTGTGATCCAGCTCTGGGGCAGCAGCAGAAGAGGGATGTGGAGCTGCTGGAGTGAGCCACGGAGATGCTGCGAGGGCTGGAGCAGCTCTGCTCTGGAGCCAGGCTGAGAGAGCTGGGCTGGGGCAGCCTTGGGGGAGAGAAGGCTCCTGAAGGGGAGACCTCAGAGCAGCTCCAGTGCCTAAAGGGGCTGCAGGAAACCTGGAGAGGGGCTTGGGACAAGGGCCTGTAGGGACAGGCCAAGGGCAATAGCTTGAACCTGCCAGAACAGGGGAGANCTGCAGGAAACCTGGAGAGGGGCTTGGGACAAGGGCCTGTAGGGACAGGCCAAGGGCAATAGCTTGAACCTGCCAGAACAGGGGAGAATGAGCTGAGCTCTGAGGCAGAAGCTGTTCCCTGTGAGGGTGCTGAGGCGCTGGCACAGGGTGCCCAGAGAAGCTGTGGCTGCCCCATCCCTGGCAGTGTTCAAGGCCAGGTTGGACACAGGGGCTTGGAGCACCCTGCTCCAGTGGAAGGGGTCCCTGCCTGTGGCAGAGGTTGGAAATGGATGAGCTTTAAGGTCCCTTCCAACCCAAACCATTCTATGATTCTATGAACACAAGGAAGACTGCAGTATAGTGGCTGCTGCTGGTACAGGCTTTTCCACCAGGCAGTGGAAAAGGGATGGGGATGTGGGTGGTTGAGACATACTTTGGCTATTTTCTGTAACAGCTGTGGAATTAGAAAGGAACTGAAAATAACAGTTCTGGTGTTGGTTTTAAGGCCCATTACTAGAATCCATGCCTGTTGGCTCACAGTACAATTTTGGTTTTAAGAGGTCAATAGAAATATTGTGTTATTAAAATTCCATCAGCATTGCTATGTTCACACACTTTCGCTTCGGTCCCTTCATGCAGGCAGCTGCCTGGTGCTGTGCAGAGGCATGGAGGAGCCTGGACAGACTCTGCCCCCCCCCCAAGTAAACCTGAGTGCGGCTTTCCAGTGTGGGCAGCCTTCTGCAGAGGTCTGCACAAAGTCATCACGGGTTAGCGTGCTACAGTTCCCCCAGAAATGTCTGTGGGATTAACATAGTTTGGACTGTAGGCACTAGTGTCATGTCAGCATACTTGTATGTGTGTGGATACTGTTTAGCTGGCATTCATTTTCTGTCTGCAGTCGTAGGAGTATATACGGGGGGGGAGGATTAATTTTACAGGACTGCGGCCTGAAGTCTTTTCAGGCAAATCACCCACTGGTTTCAGAGAGAGGATTGTGGCATTTTGAGATTGTTACTCAAAGACCTCTCTGTCTTCATAGGAAGCTGGTACCTTTTAATGCAGACTGTGATATCCTTGTTGGCATGTATAGAACTTAAGCTTTATAAAGCAACAGGAGCTCATGGATGTGATGCAGCAAGTCTAAGAGAAGGTGGATGGAGGGGATCAGGTGAGGATCCACATCCCCATTCATTAGGGCAGGGAGGGTGAGTACAGACACTGAACTGCCTCAATCTCAGCTCCTTCCCTTCTCTTCTTGCATCCTGCAAACAGCACTACCCTTCCTCTTAAGCAAAAGAACCCCAACATCTTCCATTTAATGGTTTTGCACAAAAGCTGCAGCTTTCAACCTCAGTGCAGACCTGTAGCACAGAGAAGGGAGAAACCACAGATCCTCAATGAAGCTTCAGCATGAAGCTTTAATCACTTATACTCTGATTTTACGCTGCTAGCTACACAAAGCATTAAAGCTTCACCAGTTCCAACCCCCTGCCACAGGCAGGGACACCTTCCACTAGACCAGGTTGCTCAAAGCCCCATCCAACCTGGCCTTGAACACTTCCAGGGATGGGACATTCCAGCCCTTCCAGCTGTTTCATCATTTAGTGCTTTGAAACTAAAGACTTGGAAAATGCAAGTTTTTACCATATGGCAACACTGACAAGCGCTCACCGAACACTTGGAAGCCCTTCCTTTAGAGCTATGCAGTGAAGTTGTCTTTAAAGTTGCACAAGAGAGACGTGGGGAGAACGTCAGTGCCTTCATTAACCGTTCTACTCGCAGGAATACTCATCAATAGCTGCACAGTCAGTTTTGAACTGGGCAAAGCATGTTCTCTCCATCAAAAATAGAGTAAACAAATTAGCTTTTCCATCAATGCCTCTTGCTTTCTCGCTTGAAAAGAGTACTTTTTCATTACTCGGTTTGCTTTGTGCGTTAGTCACTGAAGTCCCAAACATTACATTCCACTCCTGAGTTTGAGAAATTCGGTCCAGAAAACTTCTCTTTTGCAGCAACTAAAACGTTCTTTCCCATGGCTCTATTAGGCATACACATCGCAGCACTCTCTCATCTCCCCGCAAAAGCCACCCGCACTCTGGAAGGCCCGTGTCCATTTCTCCTGGCTGCTGTCATTAACCAGCGAGCAAAACCAGTCAATAACAGAATACCAGCATCCAAAGCACCTGCATGTTTCTGCCACACACCAGGCAGCCGTGTCCTTTTCTAGACAGCAGCACAACATCTTCCTTTCTAATGCAAACTGCCACCCACCCGCATACCACACATAATGACTCAAAAGCAAAGGCAGCGGATTAATTATGCCTCTGATGTTCTCCAGGTTTTGTTCTCGCCATTATCCAATTCTGAAAGCTTGGCATCCCTAAAATCCCAGAAGCCTCTTTCAGCGGATGCCTGCGCCTGTCAGATGGTGGGCAAGGCAGGAACATAGGCAGCAACACTGCGAATGCCAACACAGCAGCCCAGTTATGCCGTGACGGCATCTGGCCCGCAATCTTTGCATGCCATCTCTTCAACCACACTTTGACTGAAAAAGCTGAACAAAACTGAATCTTCCTAATGTTTTTTCTTCCTCGCAGAAACCTATTTACTCCAAGATTAGGACAAACCTACTCTTAATTAGCAGTGCAGAATATAAAGGTTTTGCTTGATGGGATGGCAATAGAGAAGAACATGGTTTAGGCTGATGGATGCTAAAGCTCATCCAGCTCCAACCCCCTGGCACAGGCAGGGACTCCTTCCACTACAGCAGCTTGCTCCAAGCCCTGTCCAACCTGGCCTTGAACACTGCCAGGGATGGGGCAGCCACAGCTTCTCTGGGCACCCTGTGCCAGCACCTCAGCACCCTCACAGGGAACAGCTTCTGCCTTATCTCCAACCTGAACTTCCCCTGTTCCAGTTCAAACCCGTTTCCCCTTGTCCTGTCACTGCAGTCCCTGATGAGGAGTCCCTTGCCAGCATCCTTGTAGCCCCCTTCAGACACTGGAAGCTGCTCTGAGGTCTCCATGCAGCTTCTCCAGGACGAACAGCTCAAATATTCTCAGTTTTGCATAACATAAGAAATGCTGCAGCCCCTTAGAATTCCCATGGCCTCCTCTGGATTTCCTCCAACAGCTCCATGTCCTTCTTACACTGGGGACACCTGAACTGTATGCAGTACTCCAAGTGGGATCAAAACCATCCCAGATCAAGTCTCTTTCAAGCATCCCTTTAAATACAATAACCTGAACACTGGGAAACAGTGGGGTTTTTCTCTCCCCCTCCCTTTTTCTTTTTTAATTAAGGTGAAAATCATCTCAGAAACATGTAGTTAGATACAACAAACCCATCGCTACTACTGTGCTTTTCAACTTCATTCATGAACTCCAAAAGCTTTCTTCTTCTCTGCAAAGAAGCTCCTGCTTTCATGTTTTTGCCTTGGGCTCTTATTTCTTCATAAAAATAACAGCTAATTCAATCTCGGTGCTCAACTGTTTGGGGCTTCATTTCCTATTAGAGACTAACTTTGGAGTTTTGCCATCATTTTGCTGTGTCTACAGTTTATCTGAATTTTATCGACTACTTTAATTAAAATGACTTGCAGTGCAATACTAATTGATTTTGTGATAAAATAATTAATAGCAATTAATTCAACTTGGGGGTAATTAGCATATGTAATTTTCCCGCCAGCTGTCACTCTCTCAGAGCCTCTCAGAGCCATGCCCTTAGGGCTGGAGAGGTCTACCAGCCTTGTTTCTTTATCCAGATGTCCACAGAGGATGCTCATCCCTTTCCCTCATCCTGATGCCTCTGTGAGCAGTCTTTAGTATTCCGAGCACCGCTCCAGCATCCCCAAATAACTCCTGTAACACTATCCAGTGATCACTAGGCAAGTTCCCCAACCTCTTCCTGAAAGCAATCGTGAGGTGCTTCATGGAGACATGGCCCAGGAAATCCTAAGACACTGCATTTTAATTAACCTCTCAAACTGGAATTGTTTGCCTACTGAGAGCATACTATAACATGAAGGATTTTTCCCCTCCTCTCTCCTAGCCTTGCACTTTGGCATACTTAGTGCAAGCCTCAAATCAATCACACGTCCCTGTGAAGCACATGAGGATTTTTCCTAAGAGAGCTCATAAAGCACAAACCCACATCAAGTGCCCACTTTTTCCTATGGGCCTAAAATTACCCGGAGCCTTACATCTCCTTTGTGAACTCCTGAATTACAACTCAGTTAATCTCTGGCTTCTAGCTGAACTCAAGAGCTTAACTCTTGGAGTTAGGCTAACGTGGCTCTGCACAGGCAGGGGAGCAGGGCAGGACGAGCGGCGCCTGCACACGCTGTGCGATGCCCAGTGTGAGGAACCTTCAAACAGCCATGCTGTCAGCGCTCGCAGCCCTGCGGGCTGTGAAGCAGTGACCCCGCTGCAGAGACAGCCTATGAATGCTGGCTAAGAAAATTGCTTTAGAAACATGTGGCACTTCTTAATGCAGTGTCAAACACAGGGACCAGACCCCGGCGCAGCGGGTGCTTGAGGATTGTGAGGTTTCCATTTGAAAATCTCCTTCCGAGGCAGCAGCTGAGAGAGATTTTGCTGCTATAGGTGTGAAGTGGAGCAGAACAGATTCTGTAGTCTCTGCTACCTAAACCCATGCATTCTAAGTAATCCCTAAGACTACTGAAAGACACCAAGGAATGAGGAACCCCTGTACATCACACCACCAAAACTGGGTTGGAAGGGACCTTCAGAGCTCACCTTGTCCAGCCCCCTGCAATGAGCAGGGACATCTTCAACCAGACCAGGTTGCTCAGAATCACATCCAGCCTGGCCTTGAAATGTCTCCAGGGATGGGGCATCCACCACCTCTCTGGGCTGGGCAACCCCTGCCAGTGCCTGACCACCCTCACTGTAAACAATTTCTTCCTCACATCCAGCCTGAATTTCCCCCTTTTTTAGTTTAAAACCATCACCCCTCATCCTGTTGCAACAAGCCCTGGTAACAAGTCTCTCCCCATCTTTCTTATAGACCCTTTTTAAGTACTGAAAGGCTGCAATATGGTCTCAATGGAGTCTTCTCAAGTACTCACACTCCACAGCTTGCTGTCCTTAAGGCTCAGCGCTGCCCTGCACCCCAAAAACAGGCACAGGACCCTCTCAACCATCTCCCAACGGCCCCTACTGACCCAAACACAGACAATTTCTGCTTTTAAACCTAAAGCTGCCTTACCTTTGCTGCCTTACAGGGACCCAGCCAAGGCCTCCGCGTGCCTCCAGGCACTGCCCTGCCCCGGTGGCTGCTGCCCCTCAGGGCGCACAAAATGGCGGCCGCCGCTCCCCTCATCCTCCTCAGCGGGCAGAGGAACGGGCCCGACCCGACAGCAGAACCAAAGGGCTCTTGTCAGAGGCTCTCTGCAGGTGACAAGCTGTAAAAATGAGCTCCAGGCAACCCCTAATCACAACGAGCACGGGCTGAGCACAGGTAAAGCATCACCACATTGGCAGGAATTACCCCAAAACAGTGCAAGAGAAGATACTGCCACTGAGGCTGCAGCGGGTTGTGAATGTGAAGGACAGAGAATAAATGCACTGGTCCCCAGGCAGCAGCCACTTATTTAGAGAGATTGGTGCCATGGCTGTGATCCTCTTACCAACAGCATCCAACTCTGAGCCTCAGACTCATCCCTGACCTGAGGAAGCAAGATACCTAAAAGCAAAGCACTTTCTGTAGTCAGGCCATCAGAAAGCTCTAGGTACAAACATTTTCCTTTTGCCTGTTCTACCTCACTAACCCATTTTTATTATCCATTTCTGTGTGTTCTATAACTCCGTTCTCAAGCTTTTTGCTGTTTCATTTTTCAAAGCAGAGGTATTCCTATCTGTTGCCTAAATCTAGAGCTGTCTTTGCCCACTGCTGGGAACTTTTGACACTCCAAAGGTGAATTAGAATTGCTTTGGGAATTGCTTTTCACACCAGCTCAGTTCTTCCCACTGAATGTGTAAACTCCCTTTCAGATGGCTTTTCACACACCACACACCACACCCCCCC
>NDXB01022099.1:0-36817 GCA_002631895.1 Agapornis roseicollis | reverse complement strand
TCCCACCCCCCCCCCCCCCCCCCCCCCCCCCCCCCCGATATTTGTGGCCAGTGTTCAGCACCTGGTACCAGCTCCTTTGCACATATGGATGCTTTTCAAGCATTGTCTCCTCCAGAAAAAACACAGGGTTCTGTCAGTGATCCCAGTTTTATCACACAGGAATTCACAGCCCACAGGATTTGCTCACTGTTTTAGACAGGCAAACCCCAGAGTTTTGGGCATGTTTGGATGAAGACACTATGAGAGCTGGCAGTTGCACAGAAAGCCCACTGCCTCTCGTTGCACAGGTTTCATTACTTCCATCGACTCTCTTTGGAGGCTGTACTAAAGCCCCAAAGCCTTGCACTGTGCTCTCTTGTCATTTAGACAGGGGAACAAAAGGTGCTTTCACCTTTCATTTCATACTTGTTTCTGCTCAGTTCTGACTCCTCCTAAATACTTCTCTCAACGCTAAGGATGAATAAAATCTATTCCTGCTTTAATACTGATTATTTAAAATAGGACAAGAGTGACAGAAATCTCATACCCTGAAACCGCAGCTTGGTTCAGCCCAGTATTGACAGTCACAGGTTTGCTTAAGGATGGAAAGGCAAGGGGAAATGGATTTCAAGCTTTGAGCCAAAACTGCTCCACTGACCCAAGCACAGCCTCTTTGTTTTCCTGTTATCTATTTGACTGGTATTTCTTTTTTTTTCCTTTTCCTGAAGGAAAACAATAATATTTTGGTTGACCTTGGACTGAAGTGTTTCTGATGAGCTGCATTACCTTGGTTCAGTTCAGTTCATCCTTAACTTGCCAACATGTTGTTTCATAGCACTTAGAGCTTTGCCAAGTTTTAAGCTTAAGTTGCAACTCAGACAACACCACGGTGCAGCTGGTGCCACTGCACCTCACAACACAATTCACCTCTTGCCAATACATTTATGTATGGGCATTTCATTCTGCCAATTTTGTGGCTTTTTACCTTGTCATTCCAAACCACGCTTACCATAAATGTTGAAAGAGCTGAATTTTCCCCTAAGGCTGGAATATCAACTTTGCAGTTTAGATTGCAGCTGTTAGTGGGGGGATGTTGTCTGCTGCTCTTCAATAGTTCATTACCCAAAATCAGCTGGCAATGCATACGTAAAATAAAAACACCCAAATAGCCGTGCCAAGACTGAATGACCAAAGAACTGAAAGAAAACCCCACTTGGTAGTCACTGACCCTGCAGCTAGTGAAAATCAACACCAAGGTGATGACAGTAGGAATGAGGTGTGACAAGATGAAAAAGTACCTCTCTCTTGGTTATAAAAGAAAAATCTATGCAATGCTCACGGAGATAAATAAAATCAGTTTCATGCAAGAATTATCAAGGTCTTACTATATTAGGAGAAAGAATCATTCTCTTCTCCTTTCCTCTCTTTCTCCACCCAAGCCACTAAATAGATGGAAACACACCATGAACTGTGTGAAATGAAGAGCTTCTAGCCAGTTCAGCAAGTAGAAATACTTTAACTGTAGACAGAGTGATCCAAAGTAAGCCCTTCCTTTTCCAGTTTTCCAAATTAGTCTTTAATGAGATTACAGGAATTGAACAGATTTTAGACTCCTTCCACTAAGCAGAAACGGCATTAAAAAGGGAACCATGACAATTACGCAGATGTTCACTTCTCCTCCCTTCGCCGACCAACAGATTCCTCACCAAAAATGTCTAAGTACCTAATAGAGACGTAATTACCATTACTGGGACTTACTCTGCCATTCTTCTTCAAGAAGGCTCTTGAGAAAGTCACCAGGGAGCCCTAGGCAAGGGCCATGTAGATATTCCTAAAGCTGTACTGCATGCTGACAGAGGAGCACCATGTCTTGAAAGAGGCAAGTACATGAGGAAGATGAAACTCTGCACGAGACCAGTCAAAATACACTGAAATAATCAAAAAGGGCTGGAGGAAGAAAGAGATTGAAAGGAACATAATGAGCTAAGGTACTGGAAGTAACCATGAATGGAACAAGACAGAGTCAGACATGTGCAAGATGATGAGGTGGCTACCAGTGAGCTGGAAACATCATAAAATTAACATGTCCATTACTTATTCATCCTTTGAATGGTAACATTTAGGTTCAATATTACCAGCCAGCAACAAGTGAATCCCAGTCATTTATGTAGGCCACCCTTCAGTATGGAGGTGTGAGGGTGGGGAGGCACTGGAACAGGCTGCCCAAGGTGAATGTTCCATCCCTGGCAGTGTTCAAGGCCAGGCTGGACAAAGCCTTGGGCAACCTAGTCTAACATGAGGCATCCCTGACCATGGCAGGGGGTTGAAACTGGATGATCTTAAGGTCCTTTCCAACCCAAACCAGTCTGGGATTCTATAATTTACAGAGAAAGTCTGGCTGACTTAGTTGTGACAACTCTTTTAGGGGAAAAATAACACGCTTGTAACTCAACACCTCTTGGGCTCTGCTTGGACCATTTAAAAGACAGGGTCTCTAATGCTGTAGATGATGCAAGGTATTTAAATCTACATTAAGAGGCTCTAGATAGTCACTGAAATGCTAAGGACTAGAGCAAGCTGAAAACTTCACACTGGAGGCTCAAGCTGAATCAGCCTGTGAGAGCACTGCGAATGGTTACCATGCCCATGCCAGGCTGTCCACGCGTGTGAGCACTTGTGCTTCAAAGTGCTCTGCAAGATTAATCCCATGTACTTACATATACTGTACTGAAAATACAGCTCCTGAAACACAGACTGTATAGTTACAGTATATTTATGTGCGTGTGGCATTGGCAAAGCCCTGGCCCTTTTCTCCCATATCCCAAAACACTTCCCAAGCCCTTCCCAAACCAGCAGCCCTACACAAATTCAACTCAGCCCTCACAGCCCCACAGTACCCTCCCTTCAGGAGCTTCTCCAGTTCTGGCAGCTCCCTCGAACCCCCCTCAGGCCGGGCTGATCCTGGGATAACACCTTGGGGCTTTTGCCCCTGACACACAGTGATCTCCTTGTTTTCCAGCTGAAGTCTGGTGATTGATCACTGAACTCTGCGCACCCACATCTCTTAGTTGTTGCAGAAACCCTGTCTCAAATCCACACTGGATTCCCCAAAGAAACAACCTTTTCAAAGGCCACGTCAATAAAGCAGTGCATTTATGTGACAGTAAAGGTCCATAGCCACAAGCCTGTTTAATTGCATAGTTACATATAACTTGTCTGTGTATAGAGTCCACATTCAAGTTATAGCCAGAAATGCTGATAAACTGATCAGTAACATCAGATTCTCAGACTATTGAAGAGGAGCTGCAGGGACAGTAAAGCACAGGAGAATCATAGAATCAAGAATGGTTTGTGTTGGAAAGGACCTTTAAAGCCCATCCAGTTCCAACCCCTGCTGCAGGCAGGGACCCCTTCCACTGGAGCAGGGTGCTCCAAGCCCCTGTGTCCAACCTGGCCTTGAACACTGCCAGGGATGGGGCAGCCACAGCTTCTCTGGGCACCCTGTGCCAGAGCCCCAGCGTCCTCACTCACTTGGTATCACAGCTCTCTGGAAATCAATTTGCAACTCAGCTTTGTGTTTTCTATTCCTAACAGTGGGCACAGTTTAAATATATGAGAGGTTCCTACCTAACTTTGTGAATCATAACCATGAGTTTGATTCTCCTTCAGTTACTGAATCGAGTTTTAAGAGCATTTGAACAATGCCAAAAAAATCATTTGCACACTGAACAGTTAAGTGAGTTCTCTCACACATGAACCTCCATTCAATGAGTCCTACAATAAGCATCATTTGCCACTAGCCATTCATGCAAACCATTTCATAAACCAGTTGCAGCCAGGCAGTGAGAGAACACAACTTATTAAGCAAGGCATACATAGATGGCAGCAACTATCAGTGTGATTGAACACACCTTCCCAGCAAAAAAGCAGTGAAATATCCCTCAGAGCATTTCACTGCCAACTCACGATACAGGAAATGTTCTTGTAAAGTACAGTCAATGGCAGATTCTTGTAAATACCAGAAGTGTGTGAAGAATATGACACTGGCCACCAGCAGTTTGCTAAACACATCAGGAGAAGAAACCTCACCACTTTAAATAAGCAAGTGCTTAAGTTCACCTTTATTTGCATAGTGAAGCATGTCCTCAAGTCCCACAAGCCAGACACTTACCTGCGTGCTCTGAGTTAAATAGATGTCAAAAAGCTTTGCTGGGTGGTCTGCGATGGATTCTGGCATGAATGGTTAATGCATCCATGAGATGGACTCCAAGTGTGATTAGTGGTGGGAAATAGTAGCACAGTGACAAAGCCATGCAGAAAAGGTAACATGCAAAACTGGTGTGCAAGAGCCAAATGTATCAGACATGTTCCATGGCCTACACAATGATCTACTGCACCTCTCCTTTCTAAACTACATCTAATCCATGCAGAACCCTTCGCTCCACATGATATAACTCTCACATGGACAGAAAATCTTTGGGATCAAATTAATGGACCCTTGAAGGACGACAGAGGCTCAAAACTGGAGATCTCTGTAAGTCCTGTGCTTTCCTGGGAACTTGTCCCAGTAACGCATGGGAGCTGGTGGCTACAAAGGCCAGCTGATATGCTGCAATGGGAAAGGTTTTCCCACCTCTGGAACAACGGTGACCCAGGAAAATCCTTCCCCAATTCAACTTTTCTAATTTCTTAACACATATGCTTAAGCCTGGAGCCATACAAAGTGTGACTTCCCATGGTCTCCTAGTCCAGAACCACCACCACCACCACCCCCCAGATTTATGAGGCTGGCATGGATTCAAAGCCACAGTTGATCAGAAGCAAGCTTTGAATGTAAGACACAGTAACTAAGCCAGTCCTGTGAAGCTTCTGATAGATGTGGTCTCCCCTCGGGCCATGAAATCCCATGGACAAACTTCAACTTGGCATAACCTGTAAAGAAATACCCAAAGGCTCTCTGAGTTCAAATCTCTTTGCAGCGATTTGAGAGCATCATCCACGCTAAGGGTTTTCATCTTCTCCACGCTGCAAACTTGAGCTACTTGAAGGTTATTTCAGTGCAAGAAGAGAGGCACTCGGACATGAACACCAAACTCAAAAGCAAATGACTTCCCCAAGATGTTCCTTATGAAACTCCGGAGCAGGTCATGTCAGGAGCAGTCAACTCCCCTGCTCAGAGTTTTAAGGAAAAGTGAACTTTCCTAAACACTGGGAGTCACTTCAGTGCTAGATTCCAAGTGCCAAAAAGTAGCTCTAGCCAACAAATAACCCAAGAGTAAGAGCTGGGTTCATTTGTATTGATTTATCATCACATATAACGAGTCCTGACCTAACCCCGCTGCAGTCAGCCTAACCGCTGCTGACACTGCACCATAGATCTTTTCCCTGGTCTTGGCCTGAAGTCCAGAAGCACTTTTCTTTGGAAAAGAGCAGATTTGATTTTGATCACAAATATCTTTGCATGATTCACTGCCCCTTCTCACAGCCTCCTGAATCCTTTATTAGCCTCCAACACCAACACAGGTAATTGCATTTTATTTTGCTCATAGCGTTGTTAACTCATTATTAGAGGATCAAACTGAACACTGGCACTCAGAGCTCTATCCCGAGATCAAAGTCACACACTTTCTCCAAGTCTTGAGTTTTCTTTACACAAGTGAGGAAAGAGTATAAAGTCTCTTCTCCCATTTATCTCTGTAAGGACTGGCCTGAAACAAAACCTGTATTTGTGCCTCTGTTTAAACCCTAACTGAAACACCAGAATGACCACATTTATTTTTCACCTTGTCTGGTTCAAACTGCCAGAATACAGAGGTAAGGGTAAATAATCTCACTTCTCAGGATCCCCCAGAGACATTTGAGCTGAAATTAGGAAGGTCTGGCCTTTCCTTGCTTCTCATTTGGCCAACTTTGGTATGGTTCTGGCATGGCTAAAGTATCTCCCATGGGCCTCTTGGAGGCTTCCTCACTATCTGATCTGCTCAGAGCACTAAGACAAAAGGCAGCTCTTGTGCTTCCACAAGCAAACAGGTTCAACAGAGGCCTGTAGAGTGCATGGAAATGCAACACAATTTGGGAAACTTCAGCCCAAATCCAAAGCCACTCAAACTCCCTGCCCAAGCAAAGGGAAATAAAGCCAGTGTCATGGAAATCTTTCCTAAAATACCACAGGATCAGCCAAGGGGCCTGAAACACTGATGGCTGCTGCTTGTGCTGAGCTCTAAGTTGACACTAAAGCCAACCAGGCAGAGGCCAATGAAGCTGCAGCCCTCTGTGGACTGGCTTGAGCCGCGTTTGCTGAAGGCTGGAAGCAGCACAGTCGACTGCTCCAGGCTCCCACAGCCCAAGCCCATGAAAGACCAACTGCTGCCATGGACCCCAGGGACAAGAGCTGCGTCTGAGCTGACATTTGGCTTGGCCCTCATGAAACAGGGCTGCCTTGATTAGGTTTGTACTGACCGGAGCAGTCTTCCGAGATGAGGCAAGAAATAACATCTAAACAACCCACAGAGCAAAGCGCATTGTGCAACTCTTTGCTGGTGGCTTAGTAAGCAAGCTCTCATTCTTTCACAGGGATGTAACAGATCAAATGCACAAAGAAACCAGATTTCATCTACAGCTCACTTTTTCATAAGCTGATTTATCCCCCATAGTGAAATGCAGCTTTTGCACTGTAAGTGGCCATTGAAATAAGATTTCTGAGTAAGCCCATAAATTATATGGATGTAAATTGATTAGAGAGTGAATTAAAGTAGCAGTGGGCACAAACCCAGCACAAAATTAAAATAAATTAGAAAAGCCCCCCAGAAATGGGGTATTCAATTGAATGTAGGGCTAGGCCAAGGGGAATGGCTTGAACCTACCAGAACAGGGGAAACTGAGAGGAGCTCTTAGGCAGAAGCTGTTCCCTGTGAGGGTGCTGAGGCCCTGGCACAGGGTGCCCAGAGAAGCTGTGGCTGCCCCATCCCTGGCAGTGTTCAAGGCCAGGTTGGACACAGGGGCTTGGAGCACCCTGCTCCAGTGGAAGGGGTCCCTGCCCATGGCAGAGGTTGGAACTGGATGAGCTTTAAGGTCCCTTCCAAGCCAGATCATTCTATGATTCCATGATATTCAAACAGCGTAACACAATCTCCTGAACATCATGCAGGCATCTGAATCTGCTGTTGCTGGTACTCTTTTTTCCTCTTGTTGTGGTACATGGCAAAAGCAGGTATATCACAGGACCCTCTTTAACAAAATCATCACCAGATTTGATAGAGACACTGACACAAGAATTAAGAGAACTGTGAATGAGTTAAAAAAGCAGTTAGATATATTTCCCATAACTAAAAGAGGCTTTTCTCGAAGCAATTTCATTACTCTCCAGGGAAATCCTGCCAGCCTTGGAAATACTTTCTAACAGAAAACAGAAACCCCTGCACCGAGTTTTTTTGTTTCATTTTCTCGGCTTTAAGAATCTGTAGAGATTTGAGCAGTCAATTTTTTGCCCTTCCCATTTTTTCAGGGTTGAGTTGGGAGGGTTCTGGGGAGGGGAAGGGACACGTTAGACTCGGCAGGTACCAACTGATTTCCCTGGAATCTCTCCTCTGCATCCCTACAGTTGACACAAGTTCTAATCTGTCCAACTGTTTCATACTTCAGAGATCTCGTCACACCTACAGGGACAGAGACTTCAAAGAAAGATTCTATGGAGACTTCTTCAGTGGCCCTATCTTCAGCAGACACATTTCTAATCTATTTCTAAACCCCAGAAGAGAGTTTTCTATGGATCTGATACAGAGATATGCTGCTGCCAGCACCTGTAAAGCAACTTTTTTGTACCACAAAGGCTTACATACAAAAACACAATGGAGAGAGTGAAAATAAACTCATACAGTCTACAGAATGAAGTTAAAGCATATTAAATGCTCACATAGGTGCTTTTTTTATGGGTAGGAAGGAAGGCTTGAGTTCAGGTGGTGTGACCTGGAGCCAAGGTAACGGCTCAGATCCCTGTCTCCTGCTGCTCTGCAGTCATTCAGGGAATCACAACTTCTAACACTGTAATCTCAGAAGGAGCTATGGAAATTCCCACAGCGTGTCTCTGCACTGTGCTTTTAGGGGGCCAAAAAGCCATGTTGCCTTCTCATGGTACAGGTGCTGTTCAGGGTAGGTTATCCATCATCTACGCAGCTTCCAGCTCCTACAATTAACCAGGATGCACATGCTTGGAGTAACAAAACTCATTCTTTCAAATGAGGGCTGTTTCCCCTCCCCATACCCTGGCTCTGCTTTCGGCAAGAAAATAGCAAGGAGGAGGAGTTATAAGTCTTAGGAGAACCTAAGAGAAATACACTTTGTTTGGAGTCATTACCTGAAAAAGCAACACAAACCCAAGTCACTTTTACTGCTTTCAGAATGCAATATCCCCTGGCAAATGTCATTGACTGACAAGATGAGGTTTAAAAAGGGTAAGGGCAATGCTGAAACAGACCACACATCCTGCCAAAACAGCACCCAAAGCTAGACATCACATCTATTGGGTCATTCAAATCCAGATCACTTGATCGGGTTTGAGGCACAGGAACTGAGTGCATGAGCTATTTTGGAGGTGCTGAGCCGCACGGCAGCTGACAGGCGCTGCCTCCCACCCCACCGGCTGCTCTGGCAGACCTATAGGTAGGAAGAGTAAGAAACCTTTTCCCTCCTCTTTAGCTGAGGACCATGGAAACCATTTGCTATCAAACCAGAATCAGAAGGTGCTGCCTGTACTACGAAACCCTGTGGTATTATGCCCCAACCGCCCAACATCAAAGCGCATCCTCGATAAACACAGACCTCGCGCTTGCTTCATCTGACACCCTGAGCCTTTACCTGACCCTTTTTAGTGATCACTCACTGTCCCCTCACAGGATCGAAGAGAAAAATCACATTGGTAAATTGCTTTTGGTAAATATTTCTTACCCACCCAAACAAGTGCTTGAAAGAGAAAGACCATCCTCTTACTACATGACACTGCTACAGTATTTTCTCACTGTTTGCACACAACCCTTTGGAAAACACAAGGTTTTACATTACACCTTCTCTGCAGCTACCAGAATCTTGTTTTATCCTGTTTGGTGAGACACAACCCTGACAAAGGCATGCTTTACAAAGCAAGAGCAATCCCACTGGTCACAGTTGCCGGTAGGCACTGGAGCGGCCATTTGGCAAGTGGCTGCTGAGAGCCCTCCTCAACCCACAGTCTCAGACCTCGCTCCCAGCCTTTGCAGGGTGAATAAAGATACACAAACAGTGAGAGAGGCGAAATACAAGGCGTAACCCAAGCTTGCAGTGTTTCAGATGAAGGGCAACACCATTTATCATTTGCCTGTAATTACTGCCACAGGATTCAGGTAGCCCAGAGCTCGTCATTGCTTCTATCGACCGTGTTCCCGAAAAGCATTTTGCTGGTGGAGCTTAAAAACCCTTCCAACAGGCTGGATGCAAGTGTCTGTTTAGGTACCAGCCTGTCACTGAAGCTAAATGAATTTAAACTGGCTCAGTCACAGGCAGAGGCATGGAAAATACATCTAAAGGCACAATGGAAACAGAGAAATACCCCTGGATGGCTCCAAGGCTACCACATGTTCCCTGGTGAAAGCAGGCTGGACACCAGCCCTTATCACAGCCATGAAATGGGATGGAGGAACAGCACATTCCCTCCCTCTGCACTCTCCTTTCTTCTGGCACCTCTACATATTTATTGGAGCTGATAGACCAGGCACTGCGCTTCAGCTGCTCTGTGGGCATCTTTATCATGCTTTTCCACACAGGAGGATGCTAATAATCAGGATCCTTCCGGAGTCTGGAAATACTTGCCCATCTCCAGCACATAGGGCTAAGCCATAGCTTTAAAGAAACAGCTATGAGTGACTGCTTTTAGACCAGGGATGGGTTTACTCTGCTGAAACCTGATGTTGGCCAATTCACGTGAATAACAGGTAAGCTGCAGAGAGGTTCAAAGAAATCCCTGTGGTTTAGATGCTTACCTGAACTACCCTGCCTCTTGTGTCCCATGGGCTGCAGCAGAAGCTCTTCACAAGCACCTGGAAGTTTTGAGAGGCGGATGAAAGAAACCAACCCTCAACTTCAGTCTATTGCTGTATGTACTTCACCTCTTTATAACCTGAGCTGCAGTAGTGGCTGGGAGTGACACAGACACAAAGAGAAAGTCCCTCTCTTGGGCAACTGGTAGTCAAAGACATAAGAAAAACATGAGCTGCAGCAATCTCTTGTGAGAAGCAGAGTAAAAGCTGGGGGATGAACCTGAGAAGCAGCATCAGTCAGGGATAAAGCACCCATGCTTCCCATAGTAAGGAATTGCTCTGTCAGCAAGAGAGATGGGAATTAAGGTCAGACTGAAGGTTTCTGGGCTTTCATCAAGAGCCCCTCTCCCACCCAGCGCACGGAAGCAGCATCTGAAGGACACCTGGGTGGAAGGGCTGGGGGGTTACATAGCATAACAGAGTGCAAAGTAACGGGAAGAGTGAGGTCAACCATCTCTGAGCCTTTAAAAAAGGCTGGGGTCTCCCTTCAGCAGAGGGAACACCGTGGGACAGAGCAGACAGTACCTCTTCTGCTAACAAGCTGCTTTTCAGCCTTTAGTGTTCCGAGCGAGTTCACCTTCCTGAAGCACTCAGCTCTGCAGCAGCGCGGGCACCTTCTCCCATGGCATGTTTTGCTAGCAGATCAAAACTGTTGGGTTTAAAATCTCATTAAATACCTCTGCAGCTGACAGACATTAGCACACGTTAGAGAAGCGCGACTGATGGTGGAGACTGAACGGCCTGATGTGCTGTCCCTAATTCACCCCAGCTATTGCAGCAGGCTCTTTGGAGTGTGTGATCTGTTACACGGGATTCGCTGTAATACCACAACACAAAAGCAGATGAGTCAAAGGCAGAATGTCAGGTCAAATTTTCCAGGCTTAACTCGGGATTTAACTGCATTTAGGGGTTTAAGTCGCACTATTACAGCCGTCTTTAAGGTAATCTCCTCCTGTAGGAGGGGGTATATATGTCTCACACACAGGTACACTTGCTAACCCTCTGTGCTTTAACCATCACTCAATACAGCTGCTCTTAGACCCCTCTTTTCCTCATGTCTTACTGACTGCCGCTGAATAATCAGTTTAGCCTGTAAGTCAGGAACCACAGGCAGTGCTTGTGTCAAGGCATGGGACTCACCTCCAACTTGGCTAGAAAAACCCATGGAAATCTGCTACAGGGATTTAACAGAGGGAGATGCTCAGAAATCACTACAGCTGGGAGCGGAAGTTGATGGGAGCAAGGCACTGGAAGTCTCTGCAGGATTTTGTGTGTCTAATTAGGGGTCAATGGCTAACCTGAACAGCTTTGAGAGCACAGCCTATGTGAAACACAAGGTACACAGTTCAGATCCTTGCTGTGGGCTCACCTTCACTGGAGCAGTAAATACTATTAGTAGTAAAGCTGGTGGGCATCATATGCAGATGCTTCCAAGGGAGAACAGTACACTGGATTTTCATGGTAATACCATGTTGATGGCTCAGCACAAAGGTTTCAGAGAGACAAGCAATCATTTCCACCACTGGAAGGAAGAAAGTGGAGGCAAAGGCATCTGGAAGAGCAGCACCCCATGAAAGAAGGCTTAGCTGCTGCTTCACAAATAATACAGAACGCATAGGCAGCACCACTTCTATAGGCTAAAATACTGACATCTTGAGCCAAGCACGCACTAATGTACCTCATATGTGACATAGAGAGACAGAATGGTTTGGATTGGAAGGGACCTTAAAGCTCATCCAGTTCCAACCCCTGCCATGGGCAGAGACACCTTCCACTGGAGCAGGGTGCTCCAAGCCCCATCCAACCTGGGCTTGAACCCTGCCAGGAATGAGGAATAAATAAATAAGCTCTCTTTTACCCCAATACTGCAAGTTGCTGGCTCCAAGACCAAGGATCATTTGGTGTGACCAGCAGAGTGCCAGCCTGGACCTTCAGACAACCCCTGCCAGGGCTTCTGCACAGCTTGAGCTTTCTCTCCCTGATCCCCAGCCTCTCAAGCTCCTTGGTCTGTTTGGACTGAAACATTGCAGAGCACAATTCCCTCTTCCAAGATAAGGCTCCTTGCTACAAGGCTTAGCTGAGCCTCGTTGGACTATACCATTATACAAATACTGTACAAATACATGGACCCATGGTGTTATCCTGTGCATTATTTTTGGCATAAAGAATCCAAATTCTCCCACCAAAGACAGTTCTCTCACTTGTTATAATAATTGTTTTCAAAGCACTGAGCCTTCTTTAGCTGTTTGGACCAACTAGTTCAACGAAACATGAGATTCCTTCTCTCAATCTTCAAATAGCCTTTGAATTAAATACTTGGTGCAGCAAGAGAAAGGTTGGTTTGTTTTTGTCATCACATTGGAGATCAAGCAGAGATGAGATGCTCTTGGATGAAAGGCAGAAATGCCACATGAGAGACTGAAACCCAAAGAAGAGTTTGAACAACTGCCCAAAGGTGCTGGGTGAAACCCATGGGTAACTCCACAGTGCCAGGCTTGGCTCCAGCATATGTGTCCTCTCAGTGCCTTGTGCTGGAGGCAAGTAAACACCAGAATGAGCCAGAGGGTTGGTTATGCATGCAAGTTGGGATGGAGCCCATCATCCCAACCTCAGCATCACCCCTGCCTTTATGGTGCTTGGGTGCATATTTATAGTCCCAGGCCTCCCTTGCCCATTGGCAGAGGAAAGGTTTCATTGCAGGTCTCAGCTTTCTCCTTTTTTGGAAGCTTAACCCTAAGCACACATCAGCCCCGGAATGAAATTTCAAAGCTCATTCTTTGGTTGGTTTCAATTCAGCCTGGTGGCATGTAGGATGCTGCCGATGCAATAGTGCAGAGCCCAGTTCTACCAGCGACAAAACATGTCCCATCTCCTTTCCTAAGTCCAAATGCATAGAGGACAGCACAAATGTCTTTTAATCGCCAAATACTCCTCTCATAGAGAACGCTCTCCATTTCAGGGGGTTTGTTTCAAAGTTCATTTTCAATTTAAAAGCTCCCTACCTACTATTCATCAGCATCACATCAGGGGCACCCTCAGATAATCAGACAGAAATGGGTTAAGCGTAGGAAGAGCTCTGACAGCCTGTGGGAAGTAGGCTAAAATCCATGATAATCACAAAAAACAAACTCAAATCAAGGTAAATCAACAAAAACCATAATAGAAAAGGTGCAGATTAGAGATAACCAGCTATTATTGCAGAGAAACAATTTCACACCAAAGATGGATAGAAGGGAAAGCAAAAACTGACTTCCAACCCTGGAAGACTCCATTTGGTTCATGTGGGTTCAGCATCTTCACTGCTGACAGATCTAAACCCTTCCTCAGGCTAGAATAAACACACTGGAATTGCTTGCTAAGGTCTACAGCTCAGCTGAGGTGGCTCCAGCAGCAGATGGCTGCTCACAGAGAGCTCAACTGCAGTGCTCCAGGGACACCTTCCACTAGAGCAGGTTGCTCCAAGCCGTGTCCAACCTGGCCTTGAACACTGCCAGAGATGGGTCAGCCTCAAATATTTTTCCCATCTGTTTTGGGTTTTGTTATACCAGACACCTCTCGCTCTGGAATAACCACCAAAAAATGACCTTATAAGATACCCAAACATTGACATTTTTCTGTGTCTGTGCCTTTTCCTCAGGTTCGTTTGGTCATGTTGGTAAATTCAGTGGAAGTGCCCAAGGTGCTTCTAAACCACTGCAGTTGGGGTGTCGAAAGTATCAGCACACACTCTATTTCTTGCAAAGCCCCACTACAAGAGAGAACAACCTGCCGACGAGCCTACTAATTCGAGTTAACTGCAGACGTTAAACAGCTTTGCAGCACCCAAATACCGCAGCTTACAAGCAAACAAACATTATAGAATTAACAAAGAGGTGCCAATCTAATTAAAATCAATCCACAGATATCTCTAAACACCAAGGGAGCCTGATTAGTAGCTGTTTATAGTAGCTGCTTAAGCAAATTGTGGAGGAGTAACAAGTCTGATCTTGTCACTTGCCAGAAAGACCTTTTTTTCCCTCACCTCCAAAACATTCCTTCAGCTTCCATTCATTTGAAGTTCCCATTTTAAAAGAAACCAGCATCTTTTGAGGCACAATTCCTTCTAAATAGCAGGTTTTCTTTAGAACAGGCACATTATAAGAGTGGTTGCTCCTTGTATGTCATCACACACCCTTGAGGATGCACACAGGGTTTCTCTTGGTAGGGAAAGGAGGCACTGGTGTTGAAAACTGCCTGGGACTCCAGCCCTGCTTCTAATACACTGGCTGCTTCATTGCTTCACAACAGTGTTACTCACCTACCTCCAAAATGACCAATGCCAGACCTAAGAAAGAGGGCTGCGTGGAAAGAAAAGCTAATTACTGCTAGGGAGATGCCCTGAGAGACACAAAAGGTGACAGGTAATAGATCTCCTAAGGCATGATGGTCTGATCCATTCCTGTAGGCTGGCTATGAATGTGAATGGTGGTGGTGGTGGCTGTGGCTGAAGAACTACAGCACCTGAACACATTTGGCTCATTTGGAACATAGGAAGCATCACACCCTGAATAAAACAAAGAGTGTTGGATGGGTTTTTACCCAGCTTCTTTCCAGGGGATTCAAGAATGGCATTTGCCAAAGGGAGAGAAGACAAGGGCCCAAAAAGCAGAGAACAGAAAGAATGAAACTGGGGCCAAGAGATAACACTTTCAGGAGGAAAAACCATTCTTCATCAGGACGGCCAATCCAGGCTGAACAGAGCTCTCCTGTAGGAGAGGAAAATGAGGAGTCTCAGCCCATTCTCTACACACCCTGAAGATTAATATATCCTGAAAACTCCCCAGAGAAGTGAAATGCTGAGATGGAGCATGGAATAAAGGTGTTTCTTCCATTGCATGACCTGTGGATTACACAACTGGCCTGAAGACCGGTAACGTTAAAACCCTCCTCTGGCAAAAGCCCTGAAGGGCAAAAACTGAAGCAGAAGACAGAGGCTGTGCTCAAGACTCTTCAGAATCAAGAAATCCTTCAAAAGATGGGGAACAGAAGACAGCAGCCTTAGGATCACCTGGCCTGGACCGTCTGGAGATCTCACAAGGCCAAGCTGATACGCAGGACTTTCTTGGGCTGCAATAGACACCAAAACTCATGAGACCCTCTCAGCACTCACATACCCTTCCTATTCTGCAATACAACACCTTACAGCCCAACAAGTCTAAGGGAGGAGATGGCAGAGCCCCCCATGTCCCTGCTCTCACCCCTGTATTTGTGCCTCAAATATTTCCTCTCTATTAACCACAGGACCAGCAGCCCCAGGGAGATGCCTTCAGAGATGCCCATCTTTACTCTTCCCACCTCCTCCTCCCTTGGCCAAGCCCTCAGGCAGCAAGAGCAGAACGTGCCACCTCAGGCTGTGCAGGGCCATCTGCAGCCCCAAACAATACCGAGCTGAGCACATCACTCACTGTTGCTCTTCTGGGTGCTGAGTGGGAAAGTGAAGTCTAGAGGCTCATCTGTGGTGCCGCCCCTCCCCTGCAAATGGCACAGCTGCTGAAATGCATTTGTTTTTAGAAAGCAGAGAGAAAAGAGTTTTTTCGGTATCCAATTCACAGAGCTTTGCTTTTTCCTTTTTCTTTTTCCCTAATGTGCAAAGTGCTTTGTGAATGGGCCAGCTAAAATTATTTATAATGAGCTAATTTCCATAAAATTGGGCTAATTAATTTCCATGCTGCCTGATGAAAATTGCTAACATCGGCTCTTTACTGACAACCGAGGTCCTGCAGGCAATCTCGCGCCCATCTGACTGGAAGGAGGTCCAGGCTGCATCCTCAGCTAGTGTATATCAGCACACACCTCCTAAACCAAACCGAGTAGCGTGCTCATTTACACAGGGAAAACACACTTTGGGCCCCTCCACAGTTTCTCTGGGGGTAACTGTGGTATCCATAGTTCAGAGCGCATATAAATAGGGAGGCACAACGGAAGTTTGCTCTTCAAGCTGCTGAAAGAAAAGCAACGAGCTCAGCTAAAATGCATTTATTCTCCATTGGATTTAGGGAAAATCTCCATCTTGGTGCAGCAGTCAACTGGGAAGCAACAGGAGGGGCAGCTCAGAGGGACAATGAAGAATAACCCTATAGGACTGCTTCAGTGCCTTGAGGTTTCACTAACACCAAGGGACAGGCATACTCCTAGCTGTTCTGCTGATGAAAATTGCCACTGAAGGGATTAATATTACCCTTTTTAAGACCATTTCACACGGTACCAGTGGACACAAGTCCAGCTACGGCTAGTCTTGCTGAGGACAGTTGACTTTGCAAAGCAAAAGGCTGATGTCCTACATCAGTGGGATTTCACAGGTATAATGAAAGCAGTATTTGGCTGGCCTCAAAAACAGGAAAATGCTCCTCGTAGCACCCTTTGTGTTGTGGGCTGCACTTTAACAACGTTTGCTAAATCACATTTTAGTCCCTAAGCCCACACACCACCAAAGGCAACTACGACTGGCATTTAGAAAGATATCACTGAGTTGTAACATGAGCTTCAGATGCTTTGGACTCCTAAGAAATAGTCTATTGATACTTTCATATTGCTCCCATCTGTGCTTCCATCTGAACTCTGTCCTACAAGCTCAGAGGTGTAAGTTGGTGACTGTCACTTTGGAATGTCAACATCCACACCTCCAGCCCTTCCCTGACAACATGGATCATCTTTTCCAGCCAGAAAGATCTTGCAGGTTAATGCTGACAATCAACTTGTTTATTGTACCATGGTAAAGCTAACTAAGGCAAAATCAAATGACTTGGGTTTCATGTCTAACCACTGCTAAACGATACTGTATCAAGCTAATTTTGCCTTAGGCTTATTAAAACAAATTGAATTTGGTGCTAATCAAATACCAAGCTGGTATGCAACATGGAAATGTGTGATCCGCACTGACTGCTGTAAACTAAAGTAATTGTATTTGTGCAAGACATACCTTTTAAAAAGCCCCACAATTTCCAGTAGTCACACAATAGCTGTAACTTGCTGGATGCTGCCTAAGCAATTTATCTGCTCTGGGCCTCAGGCCTACACTTTCAAACGATCTACACAAATTAGAGGGCAAATGTTCCTGGTTTTGAACTTATCCTGTGCGCCATCACCCTGCAGACCTTGGGCTCTGCATGGGAATCTGCAGCTTCCAGGATACCTCTTTCCAGCAATACTGTTAGAAACATGTGGAGATCCGATGTGTAGAGGACAGGATGATCTGCCCTACCACAGAGGCACCATCCTGGGCAAAGGCTGCCCCATGTACTGGCAGTGCATGTCTCCCACTGAGCAACATCTGCCAGCAGCTGCAACAAGGTGCCCATCTCCAAAATCCAGATGGGCAGCAATGCAGGGCAGTGTGGTAGCAGGAGGAAGGGGTGAGGAATGCCATTCTGATATCCAGGAGCCTCTATGCACTCCCCTGGCTGAAACAGGCACAGCTACGTGGTGCCTCCAAGGGCAATACTTTAACCTGAGTGCTCAAGGCTGATATCTCTTCCTCAGCATAGTCTACCACAAATGTGGATGCTTTTGTTATTGATATAAATGCCTGATCCTTTTCTGCAAAGAACAGCCCTGTATAAGAGGAACAGACTTACCTATTTCATTGTGATACGTACATATACATATACTAATACATGGCATTTTTAGCATGTTTAATAGCATTACGTTAAAACACTCAGTTTGCAAATGTCCCCACCATAAGGAAATGCAACCTCATGCCTCCTGCAACTTTGACATTCAAGACTTATCCCCATCTCTGACAATTAATGTAAACTCTTTAGGAACTAACTCAAAGGCTTCATTCCTATCCCGCCTTTATGCTCCCTATTAGGTGAACGTGCACACTAAGCCCAACCGCAGTATAGATTTATGTGAATATATATATATGATCTAGCTAAAACACTGATATATGTCAAACTAATCTCTCTTTCTCTTTTGATTTCCACTTGTGTCCTTATAGAGGCACTTCATTCTACTGAAGCATTAATTATGATTTTCCTGTCCCTGGATGTGCCTACATTTGTCTTGTGCTTCTATTTACTGCTTTGTGACAGCTCCTTGACAAGACAGTCAATAAAATAACACTGGTTTCCACTCCCAGGCAATTTGAATGGATGACTTGCAAGAAAGGAAACAAAATGAAGAAGGGTGTAGGGCTCTGAGGAGGAGGACACGAATCCCAGGCTATGGCTGCGCTCAATGACATTTTCCAAAGGAGCTCCTCTAATTGTTTTTCAAGGTTTTAATTCAGGAAGGCATAGTCTCAGCATGGCTTTGGTGTCAACAGCGGAATGAATGCTGTTGTAGAGAGGGAAATAAGGCCCACGGACGTGTTTGAATTTCTGCCTCAACATAAAACCTCCCTGGCTGAGCTTTGAAACTCCATGTATGGATCAATAGGGAGAGAAAATGGCTGGAATGCAGCAGGACTGGGAAAAAGAGGATGTTTTGATGGCTGTTACCCACAAAGATGCTGTAATGCACTACATGTATAGGCAGTCTGGGTCCATGCGAGACATGGTGCTCACAATGCTGGAAAGGACAAAGGCGAACTAAGCAAAGCCACAATAAAAGGGTGACCACTGAAAGGAAGAGAAGAGGCGATAAAAACATTCCCATGACTGTGAGACGGGAAGGAGGCGGATGGCACAATTCTGTTCAGCCTCCCTCCAAACGTGGAACTACCACTGACCATGTGCAAAACCCACCAAATTTAAACCTGGTAAATGGATACATAATCTTAATACCAATGCCCAAGCTGTGGCTCTTGCTACTCTAAGGTACCATTAAACTAATGCATTTAGAAAGGGATTTCATCAAAGCTGCCTCAGCTGAAGAAATGACCAGAGCATCCTTAGGTGTAAGAGGAGATCTTTTAAAGGTATAAATACAATCCCTCCAGGCCTGGAGCCCAGAGCTGTGCCTGTGGGGAAGGACTCACTGCCTACACCAGCAGACCCATGGGTTCCTGCCCAGTTCAACCCCATGGGCTCTGCTCCACTGGGCTGGCAGCCCCCTGAAAGCCACCTTTCCTCTGTTGCTACCTACAGCTCCCTGCAAGAAGCAGCCTGTGAACAACCTCAACCTCTCCTATTGTGATGTCCGCATCTCAATTGCTCGGTTTGGCCCCAAACAAGAGATGCAGAGGTAAAGGAATGAATGATGAATGTCTGAAAAACAAACAAGTTGAGCCCTCCAGAAAGAATCCATTCAAGTGTTGACAAATGCCTCCATGTGGAATGCTTCACCCCAGGATTTTGGGAAGCCCAGACTAAGAGCAGATCCTCAAGCTGAGATAAGCTGTGGGAGTTCTTGAGAGGTCTCATCCTGATCAGAGAACTGGACTGCTCTACTTGGAAACATTATCCTGCATTAGTCCTGAGCCATTTGCACAGCATCAGCCGCAATCCAGCAGAAGACACTACAGCCATCTGCCGCTACTGCATGCTCTCAGAGTAAGCTCTTCTATTTCACTCAAATCTAGAGTGCTATTGATAATACATATTGAAGCTTAAACAGACATGTTAAAGATGGCATCTACACCTGCAAACAGAGGTGCTCGTGGAAATAGTTACAGGATGAAATCCTTACAAGATGGAGATGTGCGCTTTACATCAGGGAACAAACTTCTAACAGGCGAAGCCCAACCAAAAGAATAAATCATTCTGCTCAATAAACCCTTCTTTTCCTGCAGATTGAGGTCAGTACATTCTAGAAAAATACTAAAAAAGCATTAAAAGCCTTTGGTTTCTTATATGCAATAGCTTCGCTCCATTTAGCCTAGAATTTGTTGCACATGGGATAGGTCCTTTTTGTTGTATTTAAGGCTAGTTTTTTCACAGATATGCAAAAGACACAGGTGTCTGATTTTCCTTCATGTCTAAGAGTAACTGAAACTCCAGTCAGCCGCGCTGGAACACTCAGTCAGAAAGCACGCTGTGCTGGGTTAGTATAGATCCACTGAAACACAGCGTGCTGCTAATGCTTGAACACTGTGTCATGAAACAGTAATGAGTCGAGGTCCTAAACAATGGCACTGCAGATGAAGATACAAGAGACTTAAATCACATTTATCTACTTTATTCCCAAGGCATAGTCAGCTTAACATACCTGCACAACCCAGTGCACAGTCACGGCACGATGCTCCTCCTGCTCCTCTCTCTTGCCCCATCAAAAAACCCCAAACATTGTCTATAGGGTGCATTTAACTTGTGATGGATCAAGGTGGAACAAGGTCCCTTGAAGGCACAACCTAAAGGAGCTTCCTCTTGCTGGTATTAGAAGCATATAATCCCCACTGTAAATTTAACAACTTCCATCCTGAAACATCACTCGCCATTATGACCATAATGATATTGAGATGCCTTTTTTTGTCATAGAATGGTTTGGAAGGGACCTTAAAGCTTATCCAGTCCCAACCCCCTGCCATGGGCACGGACACCTTCCACTTGAGCAGGGTGCTCCAAGCCCCTGTGTCCAACCTGGCCTTGAACACTACCAGCGATGGGGCAGCCACAGCTTCTCCGGGCACCCTGTGCCAGCGCCTCAGCACCCTCATAATCAAGTATTTCTTCCTAATGTCTAATCTAAAATGACCATCCTCTAGCTTAAAGCCATTCCCCCTTGTCCTGTCACTGTAAGTCCTTTTAACCTAAACTCAGTCTGTTCACCCTGATCAAACTCTGTCCTTTCAGCCATCATACTTCTTTTTACACTGTTGTGTTTCTGCCTTCCCCACCAGCAACCTTATTCTCTTCCAGCTCTCTCTTTACTGCACTTCAGTGACTTCAACTTACCTAAATAGGTCCCCACCTTCACAGCCAAGCTCCAGCAGCTCAGCTCATCCAAATCATAGTTGCTTACCCTGATTCGCCCTTTCTATTACTGCAAGGTATTTATTCCCACTTCCACCAGAAGCACTACATCCTCCTTTTGCCATATGACATTTTTGTGCCTTAAATGAACTGTTTAATATTGAATTCATTTCTCACTGACTCACTTGGGGGGAGTGAAGAGCGAGTGAGCAGCCGCCTGGTACTTAGTTGCTGATGTTGTCCTGATGGACCAAAGACAGGGGACAAACCTCCCTCTGCTATTAGCACATGCCAGGGTTTGAGTTTAGACTTGACTGGGTGATGCCTGTTCAAAATCACTGACGTGTCAAAACCTGCACATCAGAATGGGAAAGCGATCCTAGAGACACGTGTAAGAATATGTTCATGGTAAAGTGCACCCACACGTTTACAGCGCACTGTGTAGTAGTAAACTAAAGCACTCCTCTGGGACGTGGGAGACAGGGAGAAACTCCCACTCTGGTGTTCTGGGGGAAACAGACACAAAGTTGTATATTTAAAAGCAATGCTTACATTTCCAGAATTTGTTACCCAAGACACAAGAGCTTTCTTATTAGTTTTGTGCTAAGCAGGAACCAACACTCAGTCCATTTCACCAGCAAATGAAAAATCAAACCCAGATACATCAATCCCCCCACAAGCACAGTTCCTTCAGCCCAAGCAGCTTTTTACTACTCAAATTGCACAGGCGGGATAGATCTCACATTCCCCTTTGGGACACATCAATACAAACCCACTGCTCAGTCCCTAAGCTGCACGGCAGCATTTCCCCCCCTGCCTGTGGCCACAGCCTTGTGGGTCAGGGTGAGTGATGCCGCCCGCTGCAGATGGGGGCTCTCCAGTGGGAAGGGTGCTGAGCTGCTGCCTGGCACACCCCCGTTCCCAGGCACGGGGCAGATTTGATCGGATGAAGCAGAACCCCCAGCCCAGGAGCTTGGCAGTGAGAGCCAGGCTCGTGCTGCTGTGCCATGGGGCTTTTGGGGGCAGCGGGAGAGAGATGAAGGCAGAGCAGCAGCAAAAGCGCAGGGCTCCAGCTCTCCATCTCCATTTGTGCCCGGCAGTGATGCCCTCAGCATCCCCCAGCACACCAAAAGCAGCCACTTCAGCAGAGAGAAGTTAAACTGCACTTTCGGCAGTGGTTTCGCTCCAGAACTTCTCCTGTGAATGAGTTCTGTCCGTCCTGAATGGGTGCCTTTGATCAGAGGTCAATCTGCAGGAGAATCCACTCTCCTTTATTCCACATACCCATCCACAGATTGACTGCCTCTGCAGCAAGGCGATGGGGCAGGGTCTTCAGGATAAATGGCTCAAAATAATGACTGCCACACTGCCTATTTTGCTGCACACCCCCCAACAACCTTCCCCCGCTCCCTAAAACATGCACAAGGAAATAGGAAAATAACAGTATCAATACAGCGTAGGCTCTCCTGCAGCACAGGCAGGAGATGGCCCCGGAGCAGGGAAGGCATGTCCTTCAATATTTAACTTCTTCACTCTTTGTTCTCCATCTCAAGTTGAACAATACGTTAATTACCTGATGAAGCGTTATAATTACTCTAACAGCTCTGCTCTTAGTTATAATTACTGCATCAACACTTTCTTTTTCATATGCTTCAATCTATACCTATTACATTGTCATGATGAAGACACATTAACATTATAATACCGTATAATTAGCTGATAAGCAATTAAATTATTCCACTGCTCTTGTTCCTCTTTGCCAAGAGGTTGCTTTCCAAGCGCTATTATCTTCCTTTTCTCTGGTTCGCTTCAGAGGTTGGGTGTTTTTTCCCTCCATTTTAAAAAAGGACCTCACAGACTTTATTCCACCGATTTCATTTGGAATTCCGACAGAGTACGTAGTTGAGGTCCTGAGAGAAGCTCATTTGTTGCTAATAATTTACACTTCTTTCCTCTCGAGTTCAAACTGGTTTTGCTTTCTGAAAGCTGCCTGGAATGGGAAAGTGTCAGAGAAATATTTGTGGAAGAAAATAAACGAATCGTTAATTGCTCCTTTAAAGCACTTGGAGCCACATGGTGGGATGAATGCGGACAGGGAGGAAATGGGAGGAACATGAGAAAAGCAAAACCGGTTTGGTTTTTATCCTCATATTTCTGCTACTTTCTACCTCGAGGGAAGAGTTAGAAGTACTTTTTGCACCTTATTTTTTGACACCCTAAAGAAAATCATTGCTAATAAGCTCAGTGTAGCTATTTGAGAAGCCTGACTCGATCTCAACAGCGGCATCAGCAAATCCTCATGGCATACAGGAAACCTCCTATCAAACACCATGCGGTGCACAGTAAAGCTGTGTAGACTTTTTTTATCTCTAGCACTTATGGGGATTATTATCCTGTGTGTAGGTCTCGTGCTTTGTCCTCTCACTTGATTTTTGTGGCTGAAAATTGCTCATTTGGCTTTCAGTCAGTGCAAGCCATTCATGTTATTGCATAGCCTTGCCCCTCTCCTGGCTGAAATCCCTTTCATATGGTTGTAATAAGTCTACAGCACTGCAGTGATGGAAATAACTGGCTGCAGCAGTTTTAGGTGGCACAGGGCTGCCTAGTTTCCATGCTGGGATTATTTCCTTTCAGCCATGCTTTGCTGTCAATTGTTTTGATTTACTAAAGCAGGAATACGAGCAAAGCACCTGGGTACAGAGCAGACCTTGGTGGTGCAACCCAACCCCAGACATTGGGGGAATAATCTATCGCCAAACAACACTGATTTACCCACCTGCCTATCAAGCTATCCACACAGGGATTTCTCCATCTCTCAGTACCAGAGATGGAGACCAGATTCAAACCATCTCTGTTGGAAGAGAACAACTGCTTAAAATCACACCCACCATTTGCTACGTTGATTAAACTCCTCAATTTCAGATGTACCCAGTGAGTCTTCTGCCATCTACCACAGCAAAGCTGAATTTCCTGTCTTCGTGCTCAAGCTGTTACTGGGCAACATTCCTCACTTGCTGTAGGCACCAGCCCTTGAAGTGCTCAGACCTGTGCTTGCCTTCATCTTTACCCAAGAAAACCCTGAAGGAGCTCACTAAATTTGTCCCAGTGAGGATTACTAAAAATCCATGGCACCTGAACAAACATCCTGAGGATGGAAAGCTGGCATGAGGAATTTTTATGTGCTCTGTACCGAAGACTCCCTGGCTCCGCAACACCTGCACCCACCTCATTACTAATAAAGCACTCAGTGGTGTTCACGTATCTATCCCTAAGTCTGCCTTGGCCCTGCTCATGTACATCCCTACTATCCCCAGCTCTTTGCCCTCCAGTGTAGGGACAGGTTTCCATGTCAGCAGTCTGCTCACATCAAGGGATAGAGTTTGCTCACCTCATCCCTGTGGTCGTCCTAATGCTCCTGGGTGAAGTGTGAGACTTTGAAGGCTTTGTCAGATGGGAAAGCACCAGGAACACCAGTATTTATCCTCTCTGATGCTACTGCTGCTTCCCACAGTGTTCAACATAAACTGTGTTAATCCCAGTCAGAGGGACTGATGGCTCAGCTCCTGTGGCCGTTCAAACCTGTGATCAGTTTTGGATGCTTCTTTTCACCTACTGGCAACTACCCTGCATTTAAGTTAGTTTTAAATTGTACAGATCAAGGATGTGTTATTTGCTTTATCACCTCCTTATTATCCATGAAAACCTTAGCTCCTTATTATCCATGAAAACTCCTATTTATTTCTGGCAAAGTTCTTTGCAGAGACATTGTGAAAGCACAAAATGGTGCTCCAAGGCAATAAAAAGAGCTGCTAAGAAGTGCACAGGGCTATTGCCTTCCCACCTTTCTGCCTGCCCCATCTCTGCACACCCTGGTCCAAGCACTGCTCCTGCACAGCTGCATCTCTCCCACCATGACCCTGGCAAGCTCCACACTGGCCCCAAATGAGCCATGGACTGGTGCTCATAGAATCATAGAATGGTTTCGAAGGGACCTTAGGGCTCATCCAGCTCCAACCCCTACCACAGGCAGGGACCCCTTCCACTGGAGCAGGGTGCTCCAAGCCCCTGTGTCCAACCTGGCCTTGAACACTGCCAGGGATGGGGCAGCCACAGCTTCTCTGGGCACCCTGTGCCAGCGCCTCAGCACCCTCACAGGGAAGAGCTTCTGCTTAAGAGCTCAGCTCAGTCTCCCCTGTTCTGGCAGGTTCAAGCCATTCCCCTTGGCCTGTCCCTACAGGCCCTTGTCCAAAGCCCCTCCCCAGAGGAGCCTTCCTTCTCTCCCCGGAGCCTTCTCCAGGCTGAACAAGCCCAGTTCTCTCAGCCTGTCTCTATAAGGAGAGCTCCAGCCTTCTGATCATCTTTGTGGCCTCCTCTGGACTCAACCGTGATGCCATCTAGGTGAGTGAATAAGGGAGAGTGGGACTATCACCAAGGGGCAGCAAGCAGCATGGTGCTTTTTCTTTCTTGATGTCTCTATCTGCTGGAGCAGGGGTAGAAAGTTCAACATCTTGGCCACACGTTGCTGTTTCAGGCTGGTTTTGGCAGCGCTCTTTCCAAACCAAAAGACATTTGGCAGATGTGACACACAGACCCAGCCAGCCAGCTCATCTTTACTCATCCTCCTTTGCATAAGCACCATACACAGCCAGGCTTCATTACTGTAACTTTACCTTTTAGCAGAGCTTCCAGAGACTGCTCTGGCACACAGGTACATCCTGAACACCAGTGGACCTGGTGCCTTCACACAAAGGTCTCCCTACCAGCTGCCTCCAGAAGAACAGCTCGGATTGGACGCGTTTTCCATCTGCCCCTGCAGTGAGCAGCATCCCAGCAGTGCTGGGGTCCCAAATACTCAGGGTATGGCTTCTTCTAGCATTGGCTACATACATAAAGAGATTTATAGGCATATCCTGGTGCCTGCAGCAGTCACCACCCATGGCTGAAGAGCTGAACGTCACACTTAGCTTTAGAAAGAAGGGTCAGCTCCAGCCTCTGCATCTACACTGAGCTGCTCTGATCGCTCTCGCCTCCTTCCCACCAACATGCCTGTTTTCCGAGCTCACAGCTTTCCAGCTTTAAAAAGCCTCTCATCATTTTTGCCCATGCTGTTTATTTCCTGATGTTGTTTTAAACTGTTTGCACATGGCCCCTGGTATCTCAGCGGGTGAGCACTTTACAAATAAAATGATGAGGAGGGTTAAAAGGATGCGACTTGATAATTCACGCTAGTAGCAGCCAGATGTCTTATTGCCTTAGAAAGAAGCAGACAGGAGAAAGCAGATCATCCTCCTGTGGGTTTAGTTGTACATAGAACACTTTAAAAAATGAAAGCAAAATAATATAGCAGATGCAGAAACTGAAAAGCTTAACACAAGTGAGCTGAAAACCAAACATACAAAGGAATGACAAAACATGTGCTTCCCCAAGCTATTCTCCATCATCAGTACCCTCAGTGAGGTTTTGAGAGCCTAAAATCTCTCTTTAAGGTAACAGCTTCTGCATACATTTTTGCTAAAACAAGATGGATTTTTCAAGTTGCTAATGAAAACCAGGATATGAACAACTTTGGGGTATGGGGTACAGGAACAGACAGAGTGGGAAGGGCAGGTCCTGCCTTAGTGCACTTCACTGATGCTCCTGCACTACGCTTACTGAAAGAAGCTTGGTTTATAGCCTGTCTTTGCAAAGGAAAGGCAGAAAGAGAACACAGATTCATGGGCTGGATAACACAGTGCTCCTCTGACAAAACAACACACTGCCATACTATGGTGCTTCAAATAAAACCAGAGAATCACAGAATCACATGCAGCATCAAGCTAAGTAGAGTTCAGAGCAGGAAGGGAGATACAGACCCTGGCTCACCCACCCCACGGCAGGTGAGAGAAGCAGCAGACACCCATGCAGGGGCTCCAGGCTCCAAAGAGGGCAATACCAGAGGGTCCTTTGCATAATTTTCTGACAGTGAACTAACCTCGAGCAGCAAGAAGTCTCATCTTAAGAACACACACTTCAGAATCCTTCCTTAAAATGCAAACCAAGTGATTTTAAAGCATCACTCCCCAGTTCCAATCCCCAGCTGAGCTGCCATTTGGGTATACACCACACGATGCCTCATATCTGGGTGTCCCAGCCCTTCCACTGGCAGCTTGAGAGAACTGTGGCCCCATTGAAGGACTTGATACAAAGGACTGGATATAAAACTCCACCTCCCCAAAGCTCCCCAGGGGCAAAGCCAGAGCAGGCTGCAGAACTGGCCGTCACCCTTCTGTGCTGGGTAAAACTACAGTGCCATCCCCCACCGGCACTGGGAAGCCTGGTGGAGACCAAAAGCATGCCAAAGGCTTTGCAGAAAAAGCTCCTTTATAGGAGCTGTGAAATGCCATCGAGCATTTCCAGGAGCATGCATCTGAGAGCACAGGGTTTAGCTGTAAAGCGATGGAGGGGCAAACAGCCATGCACAAATCATGGGACTGTAAATGTGATCACCTTCTAAAAACCATCTGGAGCCTGGTATTAAGCCTATATCTAGTTCTGCCTCAGTAGCAATAAATATAACAGTAAAATACTCCAGGTAGTGGCCAAGTTCAGACTTGCAGGAGAAATAAAAAGATTACTTTAGTATCTTAAGGTGCTCTTTTTTTCTCTTCCCCACCACCACCACCTCTTAGTAAAGCAGAAAGACATTCCCTGAGAACCTGAGTTAATGCTCCTTGAAGCCAATTTTCCACTGAATTTCACAAAGCTGTGGATTTTGCTCCTGGTGAACCTGGTGGTAGTTTCCAGAATACCCAGCTCACAAGCTTAAATGGGCCTCTGTTTTCTTAACCCTTTGACAAAACACTTGGGACAAACTAGAGAGGGGGGGAAATGTCAGCACCCCCAAATGCACAGGGACCAAGTTCCCTCTGAAATCTCACTGAAGGTTCAGATTGTGGGGTCCCAACTCCAAGAAACCAGCTGCTGAGCAGATAAAGCCTTGCACAGCATCACTGGCATCAGTGGAGCTCGGCTAACTTATACTGGCAGCAGACCGGACCCTTAGTACCTAAATGTATTTACTGAAATTCCATAGAGGTCTTACTAGGACAGGGTGTAATACATCCAAAGAAAATCAGGACAGGTATTTTTGGAGCTCTAGAAATTATCCACACCAGACAGAGCTAAACTGTCTGGAATTGGGGCTGGGGTGGTTAGATACCCAAATTAAATTAGGAAACACTCAACTATTGTGACTCATACTAACAAGACCTTGATGAAATAGGCATAAAATAGCCAGTAAAATTGGCTTTTGGGGCATTTCACCCCAGATCTGGCTGGGCCCCCATAGCCACCAAGGCACTCCTGATTACTTCAGGCACCTACAGATACAACACCAGACCTGGGTTTCAAGGTCTTCGTGCAGGAAGATCTCAGTGGGGCCATCTCTTGCTCTGTACTCCACAAACCCAAGGGGTTTGGTGAGTTTCATCACCATGGGAGTTCTGTGACTCCACACTGGGTCAGCAAGGCAGAAGCAAGCCCCCCATGCACAGAGGGTCAGCGAAGAGCAAGGTAAGCAGCGCTTCAGCTTGGCCATTGCACCAAGTGTGACAAGTGGCAACATGAAATGCATCCTCGTGCCAATCCTTCCTCCTTTTATATCCCAGCTACAACTCCTTCCTTTGTCTGAAAAGAGTCTAAGCACCTTACTAGGTTTCTTGGTCAAGGCACCATTGCTTTGACAAGGGCTACGGTCAAGCAAGAATGCTCGGCACCAGGCTTGTTCCAAGATTAAATAAATTAAATCTATTTTTCAAGGATAACATGCACATATCCACATGCTCTGTCCTGGAAAAAACAAGAGCAATGTTGAAATGGCTTTTATCTTTTATTGCAAAGCTGGAACTGAGGAGTAGAAGTAAGTTAAATTGTCAACAGGGACCCTCTTTACTTCTTCCTGCATTACTCCTTCTACTAACCAACACGGGAGAAACATTCCTTAAACACATGCAGCAAAGGGAATGTTTTTCACAACATGCCAACACTTCCCCATAGTACTGTTAATTTTAAGCAGAAATCTCATCCTTTATGGAAAAAAAACCCAGAAAAATCTCAACTATCTTGACCCAGACACCTATGCTGACCATTAGCATGATTTCCATCAGTACCAGTGTGTCAGACACGGTTATTTTCCAAAGCAAAGGAATTCATTGCCCATTCAGTCAATGAGGTTGTGCAGGGAGCTGGAGAAAGAGGTCCTGTCAGGCATCTCTTTCCACCTCCACCACTTAATGCATGGCAGTGTGCCTTGGCCAGCACCACACCTTCCAGCTCCTGCTGTGGGCCAAGGAGGAGGCCCAGAGACAGTAAGTGCTGAAACCAGTAGGGACAGATGCTGCCCCTCCTTTGGGATAAACAGGAAAGGAAACTGGGGCCAGTGACCAAGGCACAGCAGATGCCACCGAAACAAAGGCATGTCCATGTACTGGCTGTGTGAGGGGAAGGTCTGCCAATGTACAGTGGGAGACTGAAGACCCCAGAGAAACTGAGGAAGAAGCAGAAATACAAGGCAAAACCTCCTGTAATTGGGGAAAGCCTGGCCCCATACATGGACAGCAGGCACTGTGCTGAGCAGTGACTGCTGGGTGAAGCTTGGAAGAGTAACTAAAGCAATTACCTCCTCTGAGTTTTGCATTCCTTCTGCGTTCAGTGCAAAAGGGCTTTGGGCAGTGACAGATGGTCCCTCGTGAGTCTTGCTGTGTTGGTTTGAGGCTTTGGACATGTCCAGCCAACCCGTCTGTGCTATGGCCCTGCAGCAATGGCGTCAGCAGAAGGTGACCAGGGGCCAGTGCTTGCAACCCAGACACATCCCAGGTGGAGAACGCAGACTCCTGACTTCAGCTGCCAATGGAGGTGGGTTTTCACTCAAATGTTGGCCAACCAAGTAGAGTAGTTACAGCCTGAGCCTGCGGGGACTCTGCTGGTGGGACAGGCAGCTGGAGGAGGACGTGCTTTATACCAGCACACAGCAAAGTGCACCATAACAGGGCTGCTTGAATCCTCAGTGACTTCCATACAATGAAGTGTAACTGAGGAAGAAGCATTAAAAATGCCTGTCTTCAAAATCCATCCCTCTTCTTGGATAAGAATATTGCCAAGCAGAAGTTTGGGCAATGGTTTTGATTAGGAAACAGAGGAAAACACATGTCCAGAGAGGAGAAATCCCTGCATTGTAGTGCAGCAGGGATTGCCCCACACTGCAGACACAGAAGTGAAACTAAAGCAGAAGGGCCACCTTTTTTGTGGCACCTCCAGATCTGAATTCCCACCTTTACCCACATCTCCTGGCTCGAGCTGCCTGCGTTCATGGATGCACAGAGCTGCACGCACTGCACTGCTTGCTTTAAACCTCAAAGCCTTTAGGCTACTCTGTAAAGGAAACATTTCACTTCATAAAGCTAATAACCAGGCGCTTGGTGCCTATTTGAACCTGCCCTGTCACTCCCTAGCCAAACAGTGTCCCCCTAATCAGCATGCTTCCTGATAGGTTTATACTGTAATTGATAAAATTAAACTAAGCACTACTGTGCCAAATGGCAGTATAATTTCAATTCCCTCTATTTAAACAACTCCTAGCTCTTGCACAGAAACTACTGTACTTGAGGGAAGCACGGTACTTTTAATTCCCTACTTGCCTATTGTGTCAAGTGTTTTCTTGTGGCTAAGCTGACTCACAGGTCTATTCTGTTTGGGAACCCTTCCATTCATCACCATAAGTCTGAAATGAGGCCCTTGAATATTGTAACACTCAACGCTGCATCTTAGTTTATGCCTGCTTAAGTATAACCCACAGGAACATGACAAACAGCCCTCAAGCAGAATATACCAACACACACCTTTAATTAAAAATGCAACAATAGGAAACAAAACCAAAACCGAGAGTGCTTGGTATCAACAAAGCAATAGAAAAGAGCTAAAATGCTAAACTATCTCCCTAAGAAGCATGGCAGAAATGCTGCCTTTGCCATCAGTGGGGCTTGTAGCAAAGATGATGCTTGTGCCTTCTTGGGGACAAGGAGCAGCTCTGTAAGTAAAACTCTGCTATGACCATCAGCTCACCCACATTGTGGGGAAAATAACTGGACTTGCACAGAAGCAGGGGCTAAGCAGACAGAAGTACATGATATGGAGAAGTGGCAGCCCATGTTGACAGGTTTCTGGGGAAGATGCTGACCAGGCAAACCCAGCCTTTCCCAGCAATTGCTCAAGTGTAAAGAAATCCCTAATTCACTATTTCTCAGTGGGGGAAACAGAAAAAGCTCACTGGAATGGCAACAGACCCCTGGGGAAAAAGCTGTGGGCACAGCACCCCAGGAAAGGGATTCCAAGCATGGGAGCTGGATTTAAGGAAACAGGAGAAAGGGAAGACCTTTGGAGGAGCCCCTTCCTTGGGGAAGATCTGTATTGTCCGGAAGTATCAAACACAATCAGTGCAGCACAACTGGGAAGACTAAAACTCTTCCAGGTGCAGATCAGCAGTTCTCAAGTTTCTGGTACGTGACTGATGACTGAAGGAGAGATGGGTGATCCTGGAGAGATGGGTGATCCTACAGGGATGGGACAGAAAAGCTGCTTTCCAGAAGGATTCACATATACGTACACTACAAGCACGTAAATGTCCTCTTAGGTTTGCTTTTCCATGCAAACAATTGCTGTACATACCTCAGACACACACGGCTGTGAGCATGTATCTGTGGCATCAACCACAGGATATAGACTAAACCTTCCGCTACATTCAGCAGGAAAGACTGGCAACTGTTAGAAAATCCCAGCCTGGTTTGGGTTTGAAAGGACCTTAAAGCTCATCCACCTCCCACCCCTGCCCCGGGCAGGGACCCCTTCCACTGGAGCAGGGTGCTCCAAGCGCCTGTGTCCAACCTGGCCTTGAGCACTGCAGGGATGGGGCAATGCTCATTTTCAGTCTACTCATGGGAACAACAGTGTCTTTTCTCTAAGGTATAGATAAAAAAGGGATTGAAACCTTAGCTCACAAAACTGTAATTAAACACCCCGTTGGGCCTCTCTCTACTATGCCTTAGCACCACCTTATTCAATTAAAAACAAAAGAGACTTTCCCTTTTAGACTACATCACAGATATGAAAACACCCATTTGGCTGCAACAGCTGATTCTCTGTGATTTGTTGCTTCTTACTTATTCATATCTGGCTGATAATTTATCTAAATGAAATCTCTTTAAGACACTTGGCACTAATGGCAGGAATCATGCATTACCATACATCTTCGAAAGATCTGTGAGTATAAAGATTTCAACATGGGAACAGAGGCTGAGGAAGGGTAATGCATCACTGGATTGCAAGCGGAGCTCCTGCCCATTATCTATCATGCACCAGAGATGATCTAAATTACCATCTTTCATGAACCTGTGAGGAGTGGAGCCTGTGGATGATCAGCTGCAGCAAGTCCACGTGTTCTGGGGAAAACCAAGGACCTGTGCTCACCCACAGCAGGTGAAGAGCTGCCCTTCTGACTTAGAATCACAGAACCACGGAATGGTTTGGGTTCGAAGGGACCTTAAAGCTCACCCAGCTCCAACCCCTACCACAGGCAGGGACCCCTTCCACTGGAGCAGGGTGCTCCAAGCCCCTGTGTCCAACTTGGCCTTGAGCACTGCCAGGGATGGGGCAGCCACAGCTTCTCTGGGCACCCTGTGCCAGCACCTCAGCACCCTCACAGGGAACAGCTTCTGCCTAAGAGCTCATCTCAATCTCTCCTCTGTCACTTTAAACCCATCACTCCTTGTCCTACCACTCCAGTCCCTGATGAAGGTCCCTTGCCAGCATCCTTGCAGCCCCCTTCAGTCACTGGGAGCTGCTTTGAGGTCTCCATGCAGCTTCTCTTCTCCAGGCTGAACAGCCCCAGTGTTCTCAGCCTGTCTTCATATCCTGGCACAAATTAGTCCGGAGGACAAAGGGGACCTGGCTTTGGTCACAGTAAAGAGCTTCAACACCAGCAGTTTGGCTCCAAGGAAAGACAATTCTGTTCTTGACTCCCTGATGGTTGCCGGTTTGTTTTTTAAGCACATGCTACCTACACAAGCAGCACTTCTCCCACCCCTCTAATTGGTCTAATCATGCATTTCATTATTAAGGCAATTCCTAACATCACACATTGCAGTAACCAAGTCTTTCAATTTATTTTCTTGCCTACTTTTCTCCACTAAGAAAAGGAGAGCAATGAAGAAGGGGAAAGAAAACTGCCCATGTTCAACCCTTAACATTTAAATAAGCTCCAAGCAAGTTCACACCTTCCAGAACTGAGGCTTGATTTCAGTTTAATGTGTCTGTGGATTGGAAACAAGTTCTCTAGAGGTGGGTTTACAGGGCAATAGGACACTGATTTCCAGCTGGATGGCTGTGATTAGGTTGCTCTGAAATGCCTACAGCCAGGCTAGCTGCCATCCCTCCCCCTTTTAAAGCCCATCAGAGGCAGATGAGTAACTCGGTTGTCAGTCATCATCAAAGAAGGGGATCCTAAGTCATGGGGCTGATCATATCCAGCTTGTAAATTCACTAGAAACACCTCCCTTGCCTTTCCCTTTATCACAGCCTCCACAGTTTACTTTTTTAATGGATTTGCCTGTTTGTCAATTGCTACTCATCTTGTGCCAAGACCTTAAATGAGCAGGGAGGCTTAACCATATCTGTTCCACTCTGGAACTGCCCAGAAAGCCCTTCTAAATCCTTGGCAAACACCTCAAGTAGCATAGGGGCATGTTGCAAAGGCAGGCCTGAGTGCAGAGCAGCAGCCACTGGCATGCAGAAGAGGAGGAGATAAGACCTTGAGAAGTCTCAGCCCAAATCCCTGCAAGAGTATGCTGGTACCTGCAAGACAAAGAGCTCTCTGCATCACTGTAGGTCTAGGTAACAAGGTTTCATCCTGACTTTCCTGTATGGTGCTGACATACAAGCATGGAAGAAGGCTGAAAACCAGCAAAGTGTTCTTTGGTAATCTCACTAAGGACACTTCAGTCTAAGTGATAAAACAAGATCAGTGGTGAAGGTATTCATCACTGAAACCAAACATCCATTATCTGCCTTTCAGTAACTTCCTTGGCATGGCTGTTAAGTTCCCTAATACCTCTACAGAGCTCAGAGCAATTTAGACTGAAGATCCTATTTTAAGCAATTCAATGCTAAACACGTTTTTGCCATCAACAGGAGTCTGACACCTCACAGCAGCTGTTAAAAGGTTTGTCCCTGTCTATGTTGACCATAAGACACACTGAAGAGTGACTCAGTTAACATGAAAAACACTCCTAATTTCCACTTATTGACTGCTAATGGAGCAAGTCCCTCTCCTACTGACTGGTGTCCGAAGGGACCATCAGCAATGCATAGCCAAAACCTTGCTTCACCCAAAGCCTTTGTGAGCTTTTGCTTGACAACCAGGCCACAGCCCCAGTTGGGGATGGCTGCATCCCTTTCCATGTCAACACACTGCAGCAGCAATGCACCATCCCAGTGCTTCCCCAGGGCAACGCTATGCTGGGTTTAGTTTCCAATCAGTGCCTCACCACAGCCCAAGGTGCATGCATAAACACTGATTAACTATGGTTTCCTGCCCCTCTGGAGAACAGGAGAGTGCAAGAGACAGGGAAAGACCCAGCGAGGAAATGGCTGAGATCACTAATAGCGACTGCATCAAGGTCCTCAAGCAAGGAGACAGGGCAAGGTAGGAGAGCATCCAAACAGTAACAACCAACTGAGAGCCTCTGATGCTGAGCTGGGGTAAAAGTGCTCTGAAATACAGCAAAAGGTATACAGGTCTCCCAAGAGTGTCATGTATGATTCCACAGTGTGACCCTGGCCACATACCTCTTCCCAGGCCCTTGGTGCAAAAGCCTTCCCCAGAAGTTAAATGTTGCCTAAACACAGCTAAATTTAGGTGCTTGGATTGACTGCTCTTTGCCACAGCATGACTGACAGCTTACAGAAGCTAGGGAGAGAATGAATGTGTTTGAAAGTGCCACAATAATCACAATATATTTACATTTTTCTGACACATTAGTCAAACATTTATCATTTCTTAAAATGCAGCTATGATACTTTGTCTAAACTGTCATGAGTCACAATGTAATTACATGGTAATCATATGGCAATTAATTTATATGATATTCATTTGAAACGGAGAAGAATTAGGCTTGTGATAGCGTGCAAAATTAACAGGCACACCAGACAAGGAATGGAAATCAAGCCACCGATAAAAAAACCCCACAAACTGCAGGAAAATAAATGTTAAAATCAATGTTTAATCAAATTGCTGCCAGCTTTGGGGAAAAGCTGTGAGACGAAAGCATCCCATTCTGTGGTTCTGAATTTCCTCCTGAAACAACCTCTCACAAGTTGGCTTTTTTCACTTCACTTTAACCCCTTCCATCCACCCAAAAGGCCCATTTTAACCTTCCTTTACCATGTATTTTAACACTTCCCAAACAGACAAGAGGCCAAAGGCTACTGCAGGGGACTCAGGAGCTTTTCTGTGCCCCGTTCTGGGATTTCAGGTCTCTGGTTTGCTGTCAGGACTTATGACAACTGATGCTACAACAAGGCATGCACTGGGGATGCCCACACGCTAATAGAAAACCAATGGCAATAGTGGAGTTCTTGCTTGAGAGACCTCTGGGCCTACAATCTCTTCTTCTGATTTATTAGATAACTGCAGGTCCCAGTTAGTTGCTTTGGGCACTGAGCTCTGGTCACCAACCTGAATGCTACGGTGATGGGAAACTCCAAGAGGGATGAGGCTGGAGGGAAGCAAAGATGGTTTGGGCACAGTTATACCCAAAAGCCAGAAGCAGGACAACAGAGGACTGGGAAGCAAAAGAGAGAAGCTAAAACACCTGGGCAGACCCACCAGAAAGAAGTTCTGAGCTTACGAAAGGCTTTTAACAGCAACAGAGAGTAATTAAAACCTGAAAGCTATTTTGCAGTGAAGGAAATTGAGATGCCTATATGGTGAACTATTCCATTTACAGCTTCCCTTTAAAAAGTCATACTAATTAATGACTCCAGCTCATCTCATCCTTATTCACAAGATAACCTGTATTTATTTTGCAGAGAAAATGTTTAACTGGAATAGCCTATCGAGGTCTTCCTAACTCATCTGCAGCAGTTGTCTTTGGAAACAGCACTAGAGTCATATTTAATACGTGCACTCTGCACAGCAACTTTGATGAAAAGGGGAATAAAGGTATACAATTATTGCATTCATTATACATGATACATTCTTGCTCAGTGGCCCTTAGTGCTTTGCAGAATAGCTGGGTCACCTGGAGAGACACTGCACCAAAAAGCCTTCTCATTAACATTGCCAGGGGGATGCCTTGGACACTGCAAGCAGCTGGTAGGTATGAAACCCAACGTTCACCTGGTAACAAACCACATAAAGTGAGTGAGGTGGGGGACAGTGGACACACAGGCAGCTGCAGCATCATCTTCTCAGCAATCCCCTCAGCTTGTGTGGGTCAGGGTCTTAGAAAAGACTCTGAAACCCAAAGCCACCCTGGCCCTCACCTTGAGATGCTCCTGAAGCACATCAGAACTGTTGCTTTCTCTACAACACCTTCAGCCAACCTGACATAGTGCTGCTGTCATTTCACAGGATCACAGAATCAACCAGGTTGGAAAAGACACTCAGGATCATCTAGTCCAATCATTACCCCAGCACTGCCAAGACCACCACTAAACAGTGTCTCCGAGGGCCTCAGCAATGTCCTGGTTCAGTGTGAGCACATCCAGGGATGGTGATTCCACCACTTTCCTGAAAAGCCTGCTTCAGCTTCTCTGTCCCATTTGCTCTCACCTCATTCAACCTCAGGGTCTGTCCTGGGTTCAGCAGTTGCAGTCAGTTTTTCTTCTCTTTAGTAGCTGTGTTTTGAC
>NDXB01022097.1:0-13208 GCA_002631895.1 Agapornis roseicollis | reverse complement strand
GCAGTGTTCATGTGTAAGCTTACAGTTCCATAACTGGATCCTATGGTTTATACTGTTGCAGCATAAAGTATTTTCAGTAATCTTAGTTGCTGATTTAATCTCTATGAGCTGAAAGTGCATGTAACTGTTGAAGAATGAGCAGGGGAAAAGAAATCTTTGCTCTAGTCTTGCCTCCTAAGTAAGGACTTTTCAGATTTGATCAAGTTTCCCACAAGAGGACTCGCTTCTAGGTTACAGCCAGAATATTTGTTTATGTGGTGGAAGATGTTGGATTCAGATTTCCAGAACATATTCCATCTGTTTGTACACGTAAGAAAATATCTGAAGATATAAAAGGGAGAATTTAGCAATATTTAGTTTTGGAGTCAGCCAGAGGAGCTTTGTATCTGCATTTTGGAACTCTGCAAAGTCTGGTAATCCCGAGAGGAACCGTGGAAATGGTTTTGCTGCATTTTCAGGTGAGGTTAGGCTAGAGAAGTCCATCTAAAATAAACTTTACACTGACCAAAATACCTGTCCCTCACTGTTACCCCCAGGTGATAAATGTATTTGTCTACATGAGCTGTGCTGTGAATGCTTGAAAAAACTCCTGAGTCTGTAAGATGCAAATCACTGACTGCAGAGAAATGAGACTTGCCAAAGGCTTTGGCAGCTGTAGTTATATTCTGCTCTGCTTGGTTAAGTGAAACCAAGAGTTACAGGAGGTTCTTTTCAGGATAGATTACATTAGAAAGGCTAGTTTGAAGATTGTCCCAGGTATGTTCTTCCATCTGGTTGTTACAAAAGAAGAGAGTGAGCTGCATGGTCTGACCCTTGTGCATCACCAAAATATGCAGTCAGCACACTCGGGATGGGAAGAGGGGAAGAAAGCTGCACTGAAATTTGCAAGGATTAGCTACAGATAACATTGCTTTTATTTCTTTGACCTATAAGGTAGGAAGGGTAGTTAGGCTTGAACAGGAGATACACATTGAATGGATCCGTCTCTTAGTCTCCAAAAGTGTGGTCCCCAAATTAGTTTGTATTCCTCTTATCCAACTGCTTGTTATGACCAATAGTCTTCTCAAATGAAACGTAATAATAACTGGTTGATTTTGAAAGGTTCTTGAGACCACTTGCTTTTTTCAGGAGGTTCATTGGGTCAGGCTAGTACTAATAGGGTTCTGTGAAACCCCACAGTCAGCAAGCACTGCTCAAGGTCAGAATTGTGTTACCAGTTTTGTTGTACATGAATTGCTCACACTCAATATAGAGATCAAACACGCAAACACTTGCATGTGCCAGATGATGGGTTGATGTGCAATTTCAATTTTTCTAGCTCTAGTTTGTACTGTTCAGTATCTGTCTTTTCCCACCACTGATGACTGGGATGCCAGGAAGTTGGTGCTCTTGTTGATGGCTGTGCTAACAGGCTGTGCTGTTGCTAACCTGGTGGGAGAGGGAGGATGCAGATTACTTGGGAATCTGTGTTTAAAAGCTGAAGTCAGTATCACAGGACACAGGAGGATGTCCCTGCTGGAAATGAGAGATGCCATCACTTTCTGAAAGCAGGAGGACGCATCTGAAGAGGGGAAGTAGCTTTATTCCATTTTTGTGTAACCTGTTGCAAGCTGACATTTGTAGCTTGATAAACCTGGATCTTTCCCAGTGAATAAAGGGGACTGACAAGAAACCTGAAGAGGGCTTTGGACAAGGGCCTGTAGGGACAGGCCAAGGGCAATGGCTTGAACCTGCCCCAACAGGGGAGACTGAGCTGAGCTCTGAGGCAGAAGCTGTTCCCTGGGAGGGTGCTGAGGCGCTGGCCCAGGGTGATGGCCCAGAGAAGCTGTGGCTGCCCCATCCCTGGCAGTGCTCAAGGCCAGGTTGGACACAGGGGCTTGGAGCAACCTGCTCCAGTGGAAGGGGTCCCTGCCCGTGGGAGCAGGGGTTGGAGCTGGGGGAGCTTTAAGGTCCCTTCCAACCCAAACCAGGCTGGGATTCTGGGATTGCAATCCTGATTTCTGGTAGTTTTATTTCTTCCTGGAGTGTCACTTTCAACCCACAGTTACTCTTAGCCATCTGGAATACTGGTAATTCAGACTTTGCAAAGCTCCTAAATCATTTATCAAAGCAATATCCAAGATGTCAAAGAATAGTGATTAATCAGAGGATTCCTAATTAGATGTTATATTTCAGTTTGCAGACTTAAGTAGTCATTTTTCTAAGCTCTGATGAAAGCCTGAGCAACTTATTTTCTATGGCAATAACCTTTACATAGCTGAGAATTATATAGTAAGTTATTAAAACTTTGTAAAACTGGTCTTATACTAGCAACTTTAGAGATGGAAAATCATGCTTATCATAAAGAAGTAATGGTGGAGAAGCTGTTAAAAGGTCACTTTATTTCTCGTAAGGGATATTTTTGAAACAGAACTGTCTAGCAGGGGAATCTGAAGCAGATGACGTCAGGCTCAGGCACAGATTCATAGAATTATAGACTAGTTAGGGTTGGAAAGGACCTTAAGGCCATCCGGTTCCAACCCCCCTGCCATGGGCAGGGAAAGCCCACACTAAATTCTAGATCCTTTAGATGGAAAAGCTAGTACTGCTGTTCTTCCAAGGAAAGAGTTAACCACCTCCCTGTTAAGAGGGAGAAAGTCCTGTGAATGCCATGAGCTGCATGAGTTGTCAGACAGGGAGGAGGAGCAGGGGGTGGACCTCTTAGTGAGGGTGCAAGAGGAGCAGCAGAAAGATTCCCTGTCCCAGAAGGAACCTCCAGCTTGGGCTCAACAGCTTCTCTAGGGGAGCTGTGTCCGCCGGAGAGCTGACGACAGCAAAGGACCCCACTGCAACCCATGTGAGCGGCAGCTTAGGGGTGAGGGAAGCTGTTGCTGCTGCTGTGGAGGGGCAGGGATTCGGGGTGTGGGTCCTAAGCTATCATCAGACCATGAGGTCTGCTCTGTTAGCTGGGGCTGTGATGACTTACAGCTGAAAAGACTTTAAAATCACTTTCCACGAAGGGGTAAGGGTTGGTCATGCAGCAGCTACTGCTAGTGTTGGGTTTTACTAGACTGAAGTACAGGGTAGAAATGGAGCCTAGGCTGAAACCAAGAGACTGAATTAGACTGTTGTCTTCCAGTGTTAGGTGAGGCTGGGAGCTCTCAGTAGTGCTGGAGGTGGTCCTGACCCTCTCCAAGTGAGGGGATCAGTGGTGTGGTGCCCCTGAAAGCTGTTATGTACTTCAGCTTGTCAGTAAGACATTTATTCAGTTTTTGATAAAGGTGTGGGTTTATGCCCTGGAAATGTAAACGCTATTTTTAGTGTTTTAAAATTGAGGGCTAATGTAATGCAAAAATATATTTGCTGATGCTTGTATTTTGAGAACTTAAATTAATTCACTTTTCCTGCCTTGGGCTCAGCATCATGGTGGCAACCACGGGAGGTGCCAGTAGTATGTAAAGGGGTCAGAATTGCTTCCTAGTAAAGGTACAATAACCACCTTATTCTTCAGACTGCCTCTAACCTCACTTTGGGTTACTCTGGGCTGCACATTCCCGCTGCTGCCCAGCCCAGCCAATGTAGTAGTTTGATTTTGCCATTATAATGCCTTTTCCAATCGTTTCTATTCTGTTCTAACATTCTATCAAACTCTTGCCTGCTAGTAGGCCACAAGATGCAATTAAAGTCATAGGTGTTGAGTGCCATGCATTGGTGGTCCTTATTGGTATGGAAAATAGAAACATTAACCTTCTGAGACATTAACTGTTTCCTTGTAAGATACTATGCATTATGTGCATCTGTAGTGTAAGGTTATTAGTTATTTATTTCAGTGACCTGTTATTCTGCCTCGCCATATTCTCATGCCTTAATTGCTACCGAAGTTTTCTACACTTGTTTTTAGTTCTGTGTAAGTGTATGTCCAGGATGAAGTGGCAGTAATTTTTCACTGTACGGAGGGTCTAATTTCTTTGCCAGGTGAGAAATGCTTGTAGGACTTGTCACCTCCCTCTACCCTTTCAGCCTGAATTATGGAGTGTAAACATTAAAACATTCATATGCAATATAAATAGAAAATACATACTTTTCAAGCAGCAGGTCCAAGGCACATTTTCTGCAGTTCACTTTGAAGTGATTTCCTGGTCAGCATATTTGCAGTGACCTTCATTCTGATGCCATAATCTCATTTTTCATGCATAACTTGATGTTTTTTTCTTAGGTTGTTTTGGGGGTTTGTGTGTGTTCAGTCATTCTGCCAAGTGATTTTCATGTAGACAATAGCAATGAAGCATCAGAGCCTGTGAGCTTCCCATGCAGCTCCAGCCCAGTGTTTTCTTACTGATGTGCTGCAGAATGCACAGCAGGCTGGCTGTAGCTGCCAGCGGTTAGTGGTGACCTCGCTGGGTTCAGCAGCACAAACCTGTGCTTTAAAGCACCCCCCGTGTTTGTATTGGTTTTGCGTTGTAAGTTTCCATCTCATTTCTGTTATGTAAATGTATTGAATGTTTTCCCAGCATTTGCAGACTATATTCTGTATTACTCAAACAGAACAAATGCTATAGCTGGAGCACAGCAACAAAGGACAAATAATGTCATAAGTGTCATTGCACAGACTTTCTGTCCTTTTCAGGTACGTTCTGAGATCTGCAGATAATCTTCTTAGGTTAGCATTAGGGTTTAGTACCTTTTTGGAGTGAAATAGAGATGAGTTTATAATTGTACACAGCAAGCTCACTGATGAATGTTGTGGAACAAAAGCCTGGCAAAACTGAGAACTTTACCTTGGCCTTATTAAGTTCAGAGCGTCTGTGGGAGGGTGGAACTGCAGTTGGAAACGTGTTTTCAGCTCTTTGGGAAGACGTTTTTTCATTTTCTAGGAACTGCCTGAGTCTAGAGACTGCCTTCAGGGAGCAGGTGGTGGTTTGGTCCAAAGTCAGCTCTATCCAGACAAGGAGGGCGCCTTTGGTTGAAAGGAAAGCCTTTGTTAAAATCTCTAACTGACATGGGTCAGAGGGAAGTTGGCTTGCCTGGCACATGCTGTGCATCTTATACAGCATCTCTGCTGATGGAAAGATCACAAGAGATTGATTTTAGGCCTCTGAAAAAGAAAGTTTACAGAGTTGCCCCCGACGTGAAGGTTCAAACTTTAATGGTCTATATGTGCCTGACTGTCAAGTCAACTGCCTTACACTGGAGTGCAATGTATTTCAAATATAATCGCTTCAGTAGGAATGTGAGGAGAGAAAGTGCTGGTGAGGGGTTCAGAGTAAATCATCCTGCTTGAGACAGACTTTACCAAAAAGGAGGTTGTTTGATCTTCTCTCATTTTGCTCTTGGATTACATGGCATTTACGGAGTTTGCATGAAAACGTCTATATGCACCTTCTGTCAACAAGTTAGCCCTGCATTCCAGATGTAGGGGTGTTGAATTTACTGTTCTGTACAAGACAGCTGTACAGTTTTCAAGTGTCATAGATAATTCCTTAGCTAATACGCTTTGCATTTAGGTGCCATGTTCCTTGGAAATGCTCAGGGAAGACAGATGGCTTTTGGATAAATGAATGCTTGCAAGTAGAAACCTGCTTTTCACATAAACCCACTTCACTGTCAAGAGGGCTGTAAGCATCAGGGCACAGCACGGTAGGAATGGGTTGCAGCATGACAGTGAGATGGCCTTGGAGGTTTTACTGAAGAGTAAGGAGCAAAAGCATGCGACAGCATATGGGCATTGGAAGAACACACTTTGGCAAAGAACTTCTGTTCACTGTGCATATTTTGTCCTTGTTTGTTTTAGTCATGTATTCATAGCTTAGCTCTTCACTAGATGAATAGAATAGATGTTCCAAGAGGAGTCAGTATTCCTTCCAGAGATGTTGGAAGTAAAATGGTGCTTGGAGAAGGTGCCTCTTTTTTTTCCTTTAGTGGAAGCAAGGTCATAATTCAGGGTCAGTTCTCAGGTGTCTCTCAAAAGGACCATTTCCGGGCAAACCTGATTTATCAATGCCCAGTATATCTGACCCTGCTCCGTCCCAGTCATCATGCGGAACCACGTAACTGAAGATTGTTCCTGAATTATGGAAAAGATAATTAAATTGAGACACTGTAACATTCCTGATTCTATTTATATCTCACCTGTTCAGTGTGTATTAAAATACCCATGAAAGCACTCTGCAGTTATAAAAAGCAATTGTCAGGTTCCCTTGAGTGTGAAGATCCATGAGCAGTATGGTCCTCTAGGTAGTTGGAAGCTCTTCAGGTAGTGTGGTGATAGTTGCTCTGTTTGGGGGTTTTTTTTTGGTGTTTGGGGTGTTGTGTTTCACACCTCACCCTGTTAGATTGATACTGGTGGATGGTTGTGGGCTACTTTTCAGTAAACAGTAAGATTGTAAGTAAGATGTCTTTATTACAAATTCTTCCTGCTAAGTATCACTGAGGTGGAAGTCAGTGGTTTCCTATAGCAAACTGCAGTGTTGGGAAATGTAGGTGTTTGTCCTATTGCTTTCCATTCTGAATTGCCAAAGAGTTCTTCAGACTCCTCCCCACCTGAGAACACAGTAAGTTCCTATAGCTCCAGGGTGTATTATGGACTCATTCAAAAAATGCCTTTTGGTGGTACTTTGTTTTCTTTCATTTCCAGTTCTGAGCTCTTGACACACTGTGGTGCTTTTGCTTGTTTTGGGCAAATTGAAGCTCAGGCACTCCTAGCACTTTGACACAGTTTCTAATGTACAGAATCTGAACCCTCATCTCATAAGTAACATTTAGGTTTGCTTTAAGCAAATAATTCTTTTTAGTGAGTCACAGCCAAGCAGCCACGGATACAGATTACTTTGGTTTGTTCCTACAAGACTGGCTTGTGTGGATCTCGGCCGCTCTCTGCTGAGGCAAAACTGGGAAGCTGAGTCTTTGTGTGATTCTTCTGTCTTTTTCTCCCCCCCAAATTTACAGATTCCATATTTCAACCTTAGGTTTCAGAACAAAAAGGCACCGGTTGACATGACATAAATTCAAGTTTAAGATTGAATCTGAGGCTCGAGTAGCAGCAGAATTTTAATGAGAAGGTAAAAGTATCATCTGATGCTGGAATGTTCAGAAATTCTCAGAGATGTGCCAGCCCTCATTGAAACTCACCCATAACATTTATTCAAGACTAAATTCAGTGAAGTGCTCGCAGATACCTTCTGAAATACACATTGTCTTTTTGTTATCCAAGTGAGGCAAAAGTCCACTCTTCAGGACTTCAAGCTTCCGTGTCTGCCACTGCATGATCCATCATTGACTTTTCTTTCAGAGTGAAGTTTTAAAAGGATTTCATTGGAGTCAAATGTCCCATTGTCATTCAGTTATGTGCTTAATCAGATTCTGGGGGTTTTAGATAAAGGAAATCATGTTTCCTTTATCTTTCTTATTTATTATCCTTTATTCTTCTTATTGACTTCATTGGAAATGCTTAGGTCCTTAAGTAATAGCACCGAACTGCAGAATCTGTTTCCAAACTGATTTTCACCCACGCACATCTTGTTTTAGTAGATAGGGACGTTCTGTAGTTGTGATTTAAGCTGAATATCGCACATAAAAAGGGTTACTTTTTATGTTGCCACTTTTCTTATCTATGGCTGTGTATGTACATAAAAAGTGTTCACAGGAAATCTTCTGTTGAACTGCATGGAATGAGTTGCCAGTATTACAGATGTTGGGATACCTGTTAGTTGCTCCTACATTATTTGGCAAGGAGAGCAGTAGGGTGGCCATGCTGGAAATGATGGCAGTTCCTAATGGATCATCCCTTCCCCCCTGCCTGCAACCTGACTGTCATGGTTTAAGCCCAGCCGGTAACTCAGAGCCATGCAGCCACTCACTCACTCCTTCTCTTTCTTCCCCCCTCTGCTCCTGGATGGATGGGGAGGAGAATCGAAAGCATGTAAATCCCGTGGATTGAGATAAGAGCCGTCCAGTAGCAGTCTGTTACAGCTGAGCCCAGGACACTGGCATCAGGAGAAACTGTCAGTCTGGGATTTGAAAATGCACGTGTGCGTTGACTGCCCAGGTGTTCCCTGTAGCTGCTTGTTTAGCATATCCTGATTAAGAAAGATGACACGATACATAAACTGTCATTTAGACTGAGAACTTACATGCTACCATTCCTACAGCCCCTCTTTATGTTGACACATGTTTTAATGTATGGAAATACATGTGGCTATATACCCCGAGGGGTATCATGCTGAGTTAAGATCCTCATCCTGGCATACTAGGAAGTAGGGAGAGATGACCTCACTGCCCTGGAAGTGTGTGTGCTTCTTTTAAAGTTTCCTCCTGCAAGGAGCAGCTGGGTTTTCCCTTGAAAGGCTGTGCTTATAGGTTAGCTGTTCCAAATCTGGAACTGGCCGCTATTCCCAGCAAAAATGTTAACATTTGACAGAGACTGAACTTGATTTATAGGTTGATTTGTGTGTTCCACCTGCTCTGCCACTCATTCCCCATGAGATTCTAACAATGTGCTGGGGAAATGCAGGGGTTACGAAGAGCTGCTGGGCACGTTCTCCTGCTCCCCTACTTGCTTTTGGGGTTGGGTCTTGATTTTTTTGTGGGGTGGAGGTGTTGAAGAGTGGTGGGGACATAGAAGAGCGAAATATTGACAGATCTGTGGGAAACATGAGTTTGGAATACGCAGAGGTGCTTTCGACTCATTCTTTAAACTGGTTGTTTGAAGAAAAAGGTGATTATTCATCTCTATTGAGTTGATGTTTTGAGAGCTAAGACAAAAAAAAGAATAATTTCAGAGAAGAGTTATTTTGAAAATCTAAAATTTGCTGTTTCTTGAATATTGAGTTCATGATATAAAGGTGAGGTTTGCAAAGGTTGGTAAAGAAAAAGGGAGATTTGCCCTGCATATGTTCCCATACAAACTAGTAATCCTATGACTTCAATTCACTTTTGCATTAAGACTAAGAACTTTAAAGTATTAGTTTCTCCAAGAGTTGAATTGACTATAGAATGTAGGGAAAATGTTCTTAATTAAGAGATATAATGCAATTCTTTTTCAAACTAAATTGTTTTTCTCTGTCCTTTTAGGGTATAAAGCCAGCAAGCTTTGAGAAAGTAACTGATCCTGAAATTAAGGAGATAATTGGGGAGTGCATTTGCAAAAATAAAGAAGAAAGGTTTGTTTCAAGTAATCGAGTTTTGAATTAAATAATGTGCATGCAGAGATTTCAAGGCTGTCTGTAGGTTTTTGTTCTGGCCTCTGAGTTTCCCCTGTGCAGGAGAAAATACAGAATGGAAATACAGCTATAAATGATTGTCTGCTTTCCTGCCAGGAATGTCAGGATAATTGAATAAATGCTGTTAGTGTGTCTCTCAGCTTCTCAGCTTCAAAGAATAAGGTCAGAAGCACTATTGTGACATATTAGTTAATGTATTTTAGCACATTCTGGCACAGCTGTCTGCAAAATCTCACTTAGGAGGTTCTGTGTGGAGTATCAAGTGTGGTGGAGGTTGACCATGAGTGTGACATGGTAGATTCACCACAGACAGATTCCATTGGCTCATTAACCTCTGGATGTGGAGATAAATTGGGCCTTGTTTCCAGCTTTGGTTTTAAAATCTAGTCTTATCCTGGTTTCTCCTAGGTAAGTATGTCTGCTATTCAGTATTTCATGACTTTCACAAATACAGGTTTTAGGGACCTTGACTGTCTGCCTAGAGGGAACCTGGTTTGGGGTTTGTTTTGGGGTTTTTTCAGTACTCTTTATGTGAGATACTCAAGAAAACCTGAGCAAAGCTGCAATCTGCATTTCTGTACATGCTGATGGGCTATGAATGTTGCAGAAGCTTTGTGAAATAGGAAACATCACTCAGCAGCCCTCAGTAACACTGCAAATACTGTGTCTTTCTGCTAGTAACACAAATTTGTTAGGGATGAACACCAAACATACAGCTAGTATTTCCTACCTTTACCCCCAGTTTCCTGTCACAAACTTCTCTGAAACTGCTTAACACTTGCACAATTTGAATATTCTTTATATCCATTTCAGATATGAAATTAAAGATTTGTTAAGCCATGCCTTTTTTGCTGAAGATACTGGGGTAAGAGTGGAACTTGCAGAAGAAGACCATGGGAGGAAATCCTCTATTGCCTTAAGACTCTGGGTAGAAGATCCTAAGAAACTGAAAGGAAAACCCAAAGATAATGGAGCCATTGAGTTTACTTTTGATCTGGAGAAGGAAACTCCTGATGATGTTGCACAAGAAATGGTAAAATAAACTTCTGCCAAAAAATGTATAGATGTATTTAATTGTGCATGAATCTGAAAGGACAGCAGGAACAAGTCTGGTAAAGTAACTTCTGCTTAAACCATTCCAGGTGCCTAGCTTAGGCAGTTTGCATTGATTTTTAGAATGAAAACTGTAAGAAAGGAGCACACAGGGAAGAACTAATAACTGCAAATTATCATTTCCCAAGTATGAAAGCAGATGCGTGGAAAGGCATTCCAAATAGCTTAGGCACCATAGAGATCTCTTCTACTTGTACATTTTGAAAACTCTTTTGCTGATTTCTGTTAGCTGTTGAATGTCTTAAAATTAGTTTGGGATCTGTTTAGTTTGAGACAGCAGCTTGAAATGAATTAGAAGTGTTCAAAAGTTCAATCACAAAATACTCCACACTGAATTCTTCAAAACACTTCTTTCCATCTTTTCTGTCAGCTTTGCTTAGGAGGAATGTAAATGAAGAAACTATGGTCAGCCACTCTATCACCAAACATACATAGGAAACTAGGGTCAAGGCCCCAGCACAGAGTTAGGAATTAGCTTTGGATTTTTTAACAGATAAGTTGAACTTCATGAGTTTCTGTATCTTCATAACTTGTAGGATTTTGTTAGAAAACCTATTCTGTGTTCCAGTTTCACTGTATAGTCCTTGAACTCATATTTTAATGATGCCTTTACTGCAGTTGTCTGGGTTTTCCAACGTCACTGAGTCAGAATCAGTAAGCACTGAGTGAAGAGGCTGAATCTTTTTGTGCTTGCAGCAATGTTCCCATTATAATCTAACTCCCAACGGATCCCATGTTGTCATCATCACTCCTGTTCTGCTTAGGAGGCACTCATTTTGGTAGTGTTGCCTTACAATGCTTGGACTCACCACTATGTATTCCAAATTTAGTAGAAGAAATTTGGGCTCGTCTGTCTTCTTGTTGTTAGTTTGCAGTAGGGCATAATTCTTTATCATTATTGATGGGGTTTCAGTAGTCAGGCCTTCCAGCCTGTCCAGGTGATGTGGACAGAAGGAACCTGAAGTGAACCCACCCTGAAGTGGGTTTGCATCCTGGTTAACTTTGACAACCAGAAGGTACTGTAAAACAGCATGTCTTTGTTAAACTTTAACCATTTTCTATGTAGATATGTAGGAATAAGAACTGGTTTTTAAAAAATACTAATATGACAGGCTTTCAGTGCCCTCCCATTGAGCTTTGTCAAGAAGAGTCTACTGGCACATTAGTTAATACCATACAAGGTTCTCTGGTCCTGTGTGGTGGTGAACTCTTGAGTTAACTCCCTTCTGCCTTTAGCATTTGCTAGATCATCAGTTTGGGAATGTCAGTAAGGTCTGAGGGCACAGGCAGTGGAAAGTACCCATATCCATCTCAGGCTATATTTTAAGCTGCTTTGCATATATTCATTTTAAGCAGAAAAAAAATTCTAAGCTGTAAATGTCTTATGTTTGGGCAAGAGCAAAGAAGGGAAATCTCTGTATTTCCTCCATGTATACAAGTGCTTTCCAATCTGTGGAATGTGCAAGTTAAGGATGTAGGGAGAGCAGACAAATATCTGGTAGGTTATTATTAAACTAAAATCCATACACTACAGGAAATTATGCAAATGAATAGCACAAAGATGAATTTCCTTTGTATCTGTTGAACAGTTGAATTCTGAGATGGCCTTGTTCTCTTTTCAGTCAAGTGTGGATGGTCTGCTTTCGACTCGGTCCCAGGCTTTTTCTTTATGAAAGTCACTCAGTGCTGACTGGCTATACCATTTCAGAGAAGTTGATTTGAGATTAAATCGTGCTCAGATTTTTTTTCCACGTCTTCCTGTGACATCAAGCGTAGCAATGTGGGAGCTGTGTGCTGGCGAGGTTGAGGCAGTGATTTAGGGGTAGGATGCTCAATCCAGTGGCATTGCTCAAAGAGCATTTTTCAAATATCAGTTTTTCCTTTTTTGTCTATTCTGTTTATCTTCCCCCCAAAAAGAGACTAAAAAGACCCCCAGCCCACCACCAAGAGGGAGTCTACCCGCAGCTGAATTTGCTCTCTTCCTCTTGGTGGTTGTCAACTGCTGAATAAATTTACCAATTATATTCAGGTCTTGGAAATCACACATTGGTGTTTCAAAATGTGTTAGGAATAGAGGTTTTATTCAGAACACCCATCAAGCTGTTGATTTACTGATTTACTGCTCTTGTGAGAAGTAAACATGTAATTTCCATTCTTTCAAATGGATGTTTTCTCTGTTGGGAAGAGATTCAAGTAATACAGGTGTGTGCACACAATCCTGATGTGTTTGTGCCTCCTCTTTAGATTGACTCTGGATTTTTTCATGAAAGTGATCTCAAGATAGTTGCAAAGTCCATACGTGACAGAGTAGCATTAATACTATGGAGAAGAGAGCGAATTTGGCCAAGGATGCAGTCAGAGGAGCGTCGGGACTCTGAGTGTCTGGAGAAGCTGAAGACGCCACATGCACAGCAGGTCCAGGTCACTTACCTTTCTCACACTGGTCACCATGTCCTGTCAGAGCCTGAGGAGCCCGAGGCAGACCAGCATCCCTTTCAGCAGAACCTGCCCACCAGCGTCACCTCTGTTGCGTGTAAGTCTTGGTTTGGCTTTGTGTGCATACGGTGAGGAGTGTCAGAGAGTGAAAATCAATGACAGTCTGATCTCGGTAGTGAGATGAGCTGCTCTGGAAGCTTTTGCACAGTATCTCAAAGAACACAAGTGTCTTGGGGAGATTCATAACAATCTAGAAAGAAAGTTTCAAGGAAAAGTATATTATAGAGGTTTGGTCACATGCATTGGGAGCACCAGACCTTGTGGGTTGACACTGTAATTATTGCTGAGGTCTTTAGATCATGGAATTGCAGAACCAAAGAATAGTTTGTGTTGGAAGAAACCTTAAAGCTCCTCCAGCTCCAACCCCTGCCACAGGCAGGGACCCCTTCCACTGGAGCAGGT
>NDXB01022094.1:11823-26624 GCA_002631895.1 Agapornis roseicollis | reverse complement strand
CCCCCCCCCCCGGGCCCCCCCCCCCCCCCCAGTGAGAATGGGGCCCAGAGCAACACTTCTTTAAAGATAGAGGGCTTACAAGTAAACTCAGTTCTCTGAAGTATTGAGTTTTAATCACGAGTACGGTGTCGAAGCTATGGGGTTTATTTGGTTTTAAGCATTCTCCCCCCCTGCAACCCTGCCCCCATCTTCACAGCTTTTCTGTCATCCGACCGTACAATTGTTGGAAGCTTATAAGAAAAGCAACCGAAAGAATTACGTCGCTTGCAAGTGAATAAACACAAGGGGTGTGCTAAAAATGTATGAACTTATGTTTTGCTTTCCGTCCTAGCGATGCATCGTGACTCTTGTCCGCTGGACTGCAAGGTTTATGTGGGTAACCTTGGAAACAATGGCAACAAAACCGAACTAGAGCGAGCTTTTGGCTACTATGGACCACTGCGCAGTGTATGGGTGGCAAGAAATCCTCCTGGCTTTGCTTTTGTGGAGTTTGAGGATCCACGAGATGCAGCTGATGCAGTAAGAGAACTAGATGGAAGGTAAATGTGCTTCTTGACTGTTTGGCTTGCTTGGTGAAAATGAGATTGTGGGTAGTGACAGTTTAAATTAGGAAGCTTCAAGTGGCAAAAATAGGAACTTGACACACTTGTTATGCAGTATTTATATATATGGTGATAATACGGGTAGTCTTAATAGTGCAGGAATAGCATTATAACAGTTAATTTTGCATTTTGGGGCTGGAATCCCAAGTTAGATGTGACTTGGACCTCCTGGTGTGCATTAGGTAAATTAAGGATGGTGTTACTATAAAGAGGCAAAGCTGATCAGGGAGCTTCTCCTTGGTTCCTTTGCTTGCTTTAGTAGCATGCCCAGCTCTAGAAGTGACCAAACCTTTTGCCTGTCATGCTTTTAAGACTAGATACTGTGTGCTTTGACTATTACGCATACAAAGTGCCTTGTGCTTGCCTATTCCTTTTTTTCTCTCTCCATTCCCTAGGTTCCCTCTGGCTGCAGCCTTCTCCCTGGCAATGCTAATGGATGTCAATCTCTCTTCCCAGAACCCTCTGTGGGTGTCGTGTCAGAGTGGAGCTCTCCAATGGTGAGAAGCGGAGTCGGAACCGTGGTCCACCCCCATCCTGGGGCCGGCGTCCTCGAGACGACTACCGCAGAAGGAGTCCTCCTCCCCGCCGCAGGTACCCGGGGGCACAGTACACTTGTAGAGCTGTTGGCACTGTTACCACGTAGCATCCTAGGAGCAGGCTTTTCTTAAAAGCATGTTGATGGATAACGTTCCTCTATCTGATCCCAATTTGGAGATGGCAAATGCTTAAAAGACAACTCCAAGCCCCCACAAAATCAAGGTGAACTCGTGTTGAATGTTGGCTTTTGTCCGTAGGTCACTGTGCAAGTTGGTAGTCAGCGCCCTTTATCCTGGATTTATCCTCGTTTCTCCTAAAATCTGCTCATCTTCTAGTCACACTTTCCCTTTCTTCCCCATACTTCAACTTAGGCTGTTCCTTTCCTTTATTCCATAATGGCAAAACATGACATACAGCAGCTTAGCATTTCCATACAGATGTTGTTTCTCTGCTTTGTTTGTGCAATATAAATCCTTTCCAAGTAGGCAGCTGTGTAATAGTAGATCAAGTAACAACAGTTGCTCTAAACATCTTGAATCTTTACACTTTAGTGGTAGCTTGCAATTAAAATTTCTTGTGACCGTCCTGTCACTTGAGGTTTACAAACCCAGCTCTAAAATATAGCAGGATTTTTGGGAACTGACCCGTTCTTGGACCCGGACTACCTTGTCTGGTGGTATAAGACTACAAGGTGGTTTTTGCAGGACTGAATTTACCTGTTGCAGGTGAGTGAAGTCCTCCCAGGTCAGGGTTTGGAGCTGTTTAAAAAAAAAAAGAAATGACACGTTAGGAGTATTTGTTAGCTACTAGATGGTTGTACTGATGGCTTGTTTTTCATTTTTTTTATGCTTTTTTTGGTCCATCTATTAATAAAAATGAACCCGTTACAGAGTCACCATCATGTCTCTTCTCACCACCCTCTGAGTCTGCATTAGCCAGTCAACTAGCCCTTTCAGCGTCATGTGACCAGCGCGCCCCATGCAGCTTGGCTGGTGTCGTTTCACATGACCCAGGCATGGCCAGTCGTCAGGTTGCACCGCCCTTTGGTTCCCGAGCATGCTGTTTTCTCTCAGCCTTCTCTCCAACCTTAACCAAATCGGCAGCAGCCACCTCGACCGCCCACCCAATTCCCGGCCAATCAGCTCAGCTGTTTATTTACCAAATGTCTTCACAACAACTACAGCAGCAGCCTTCGGCTAACAAAAAAGCAGGAAAAATCCACAACACCCCCTCCGCCAACCAACTAAATACAACGCAACATCTGGCAAAACCTTTTCAGCAAATTCTTCTTGGCAGTCAGTCCGGCAGCCTCACCTCACCATTTCTAGCTTGTTGAAACCAAAAACTAGTAAGTTTTTCCTGCTTATACAGTTTACTGCTGGTTAAAATAAGGAGTAAGCGGCTTATAAGTAATTACTTTTCTCAATCAAAGGCTGGCTGTGCATAATTGAGTGGTAACGTACATATGTTGCTTGAGAAAACTTTTAAGGGTGATATGGAAGCTCTTACACTGTGAATAACGTACAGACCACTATATTTGCATGTGAGATGCCAGACTAAATTTGTAATAAAGCTCTAACCAACCTAGCTTTTCCTTGCCAGACAAAAGTCCTATCACCTTTAAATGGTTTTACTAACAGTTTTCAAAACTTAAAACAATGACTTTTTGGGATGAACTGGGCCAAGCTAAGGTTATTTTTTTATTTCTTTTTTATTTTTTTATTATTAAAAATAGTCTAAACACACTCGATGGCATTAAAAATGACAATCACAAATATGCAGTTCTAATGTAGCACTTAATGGCATTATCAGTATTGACCCTGAGCGCATTTTCACTTTTGTTTTTTCCTCCCACTTGATATCTCTTGTGTCTGGTTCTGGACCTTTTTGGCTTGCATGGGTTCCAAAACATTTGCTCTGTGCTATCTATTTTTGTTTGGAACCACTCGTGGGACTTTGGTGTGGTGTTCTGGGCAGTGTATTTAGTTGGGAAGTGTTGCAGTGGACAACTCTGCTCTGAAGCATTCTTTAGTTAAAAGTGAATTCCTGGTTGGAAACATGCTGTTCACACTGAGCTTTGGTTTACTGCCTAATCTTTCCATGTCTTTTACTGGATGATGGATGCCAGTTTTTCTTGGCACGTTCCCTGGCCCCAACAGGGAGTTTGACAAGTTGGGAAATGCCTCACCCCATTAATGCTAAACAAAGTGATCAAAAGCCTCACATTTCTGTTTCTGGTTCTAGATCACCAAGAAGGAGAAGCTTCTCTCGTAGCCGCAGCAGGTACGCATCAGCTGATTCCAGCATGGGCTGCTTTGGCTGGGAGGTTTCAAAACAAACCTAACCAGCCTGACACCTGGGCTGGCATGGTGATTTGGTGAGGGGAGGCACTGGGTTTGCTTCTGTCATGTTGCTGCGTGGAGTTAATGTGTTTACACAGCTACTTGAGATTCCAAGGTGTGGGATGGAGTTAATTTTCTCCCAAGTGTATTCCACACTGGGGCTGTCAGTGGAAGGGTGTAGAGAATGGAACCAGTGAGTTGTGCAGCTCTCCAAAGTTCCTGCCAGTTCATCAGTTTCTCTGTTGGTGTGCTGCTTCTGCCAGATGCAGCTGCAAGTGCAGGTGATGCTGAACACCAGGAGCTCGTTCAGCTGTCACACTGCAGGCTGTTAGGTGACAGTGGTGTAGCAGTTACATTGGGGTCTCTGCAGCTTCCTGAATTGCTGTAGCATAGGAGGAGCATTGCTGTACAGGCTGTGTTATGGCTGTGTACATGCTGTGGTCCCAGCATGTTAGCCTGTGCTCACAGTCAGACTCCAAACAAACTGCTGCAGAGGAGTTGATACTCATTCACAGCATGACTTAAGCCATGTTGTATGGCTCAGGCTGATTATTCAGACCTGAAGCTAAAGGCAGATAGCATCACCTTCAACAGGTTTCTCTGGTCAAGTAGGTAAAAGGGTTTTAGAAGGGTTTTTAAGATGAGTTTCAACTACTCAGACCCACCAGTTCCTGAACGGAAGCTGCTCTTGATAACCAGATTGAGCTTTGCTTTGATGTTGTAGTCATTTTGCATTGTAATCTTCAACAGGTCCCTCTCCAGAGACAGAAGAAGAGAGAGATCACTCTCACGGGAGAGGAACCACAAGCCCTCTCGTTCCTTTTCCAGGTCTCGCAGGTAGGATGAGTCTTACAATGGCTATTTAGTATGGACAATGCATGCTTCCATGTCTTGGGAATACTGGAGAAGGTAGTGGTGGAGAATCATCTACAGTGTCTTAGGAGCTTCATCACCTTGAAGACTCAGTTTTATTAAGCAAAGGATATTTTTAAGTGCATAAATGCCCTCCACCAATTTGGGCTGGGGGCTGTAAAGCAGACTGCTGCTCTCAGCACCTGGGCACTAACATGTCTCCTCTCCTACAGTCGTTCCAGGTCAAACGAGAGGAAATAGGACTGTGAGAAGAAGCTGTGTACAGGAAGCCCTTAGATCTGAGGCCAGGAGGAGTATGTACAGAACATTGTTTTGTTTTGAGACTTCATAAAGCTTGGTGCATTTTTAAAATGTTTTAGCTGTCGAACTCGCTTTGTTCCTTGTATCTTGTAACAGGTGGCAAATGTAAAGATGTGAATCTGTATATGGTTCTGAGCAGATCATACGATTTGCAATAAGCCCTTTACAATGTACCATTACACATGGCGTGTGCTTGTGCCAAGTCTAGGCAGTGTGTGTTGCATGGATAGAAGAATGCTCAGGTCTTGATGTGCTGGGTAGGGGTTGTGCTAGGATTCAGCTCTTGGGAGGAGGGGGGCAAGGAAGAGGTGTTTGCTGTGTGAGTGTGGCCGGGAGCGGTGTCTGTCTGTGCTGAAAAAGATGTAGATGCTTCATAGGAGAGTTGTCAAACAGTCAGGAGCAGGGAGTGTGTGGAGGGCATGATGGAGCTGCAGCTGTATCCAGAGCTCTGGTTCTGACTTCCATTACCTGGAACGGAGCTGCTTTATATTCTGTGAAATGTAAACTTGTAGCCATAGGGTCAGTTGACTTTGTACGTGTCACTAGAGTACTCAGCTAGGTGATTGTTGATTGCCCATCTATTCCAGAACCTCTGAACAGACCAAATACACAGCAGAACTGACAACTGGAGTGGATGTCTTGGGTGTGTAATGGTACATTGGGAAAGCTATGATTTAAACATTTCTTTACTGTACAAGAATTTTCATGTCACTTGTAAAATGTCTTTTGTGAGATCCTTGGGATTAAAGTTTTGGTTACAACTTGTTGTTCAGTATTTGACTTGAGTACCTGCTCTATACATGTCACAGAATGGGTGCTGGGGGCTCGGGATGCAACTCTGGGTTCACTTGAAGATGTGCCCTGTGGGATGGATTGAGGTGTTGCGTGCCTGTCGCTGCCACAAGCATCTAATACTACTGTTACTGATGCAGCCAAGCTGAGCTTAGGTAATGCTGGCTTGACTTAATAGTCTGTTGGCAAGCTCTAGGATGCTGACTTGGAAAACCAGCTGAAGATTGAAAGGTTCACAGTGGTTTTGGAAAGATTCACAGTGGTTTTGGTGTCCTGGATGTGAGTTGGTAACACAGGAGCTATTCCTCACATCTCAGTTTTGAACCAGCTGGTGAGCTGAAGCTTTGTGTGAAGATTTCCCTTGGATCATAAAGCCTCACAGTGTGGCTCAAGTGTGATCATGGCTCCCAAACTGCCTCTTGGCTCCTTTTTTTCCCCCAGCATCCAATAGAAGATGAGCTGCATCATTTACATCATGTGCACTTAAATTAAATCTATCATGCTGAGCAGCTGTGTGGCTTGATTTCCTTTGTTGTTGTTAGGCAAATCCGTGAGGGATGCCATGCTGCTCCTCCTTGTGCCACCTGGGAAAGGGACTATGGAAGAGACGTGTGGCCAAGGTCTAGTTCACTGTCAGCAGCTGGGGCAGCGGTGTGGCTGCATTGCCTGCTGAGGTAGAGCATGTTGGATTTATTCCTTATTTAACTGTTTTGTACTACTTATGGTAGGAATCAGTGGTCTTAAAGGTCATCTCCAACCTAAACGGTCCTGTGCGTCCCTTGACCGCCAGTTTAATAGCCCCCAGCCCAGGCTGCTGTCCCTTGACCCCAGGTGGTGTGTGTGCAGCCCGGCAGGTTCCTCGGTCCCAGCCCTGGCACACACACGGCCTCTCCTCCGGCTGCCGAGGCCGGGCCGGGCTCACGGCGGAGCCGCGGCCGCAGTGTCGCGGTTCCCCAGCAGGGGTCAGGGCGGCCTCACCTGCCATGGGAATCCTGCTTCCCAAGGGCCTTTGGTGCCGCTGCTCCGGGAGCGCCGGCCCGAGATGCAAGGGTTGGGATGATGTCATGTGCTGTGTGCAGCTCCCTTCCCGGGTTTAACCCGTGATCCTGCAGGGTTGGATCCTGGAAGGGCTGCACCTCTGCGCCGGCACCGCCGTGCCTCTTGTGGTTCTGTGGTGTGGAGGGACGCAGGCTGCAGACATGAGGGGAGGAAAGCTGAAGGACAGGAGGCAGGGAAGCAGGTGGTGATCCCATTCTGGGGCTGGGATTTCATGGTTTACTCCTCAACTGAACATGGAAGTTGGACCTTGGGCTGGAGCAGAACTGCTCCTTCCCAGCAGGTGACTGCTACTGTACAGCAGTCAGGTGGGGAGCAAAGCCAGCAGCTTCTAAAGGAAGATGGGAGCTGTGTAAGCACTGGCTGGGACCAGCCCTTCTCACAGGGGGCTGTTACGGCGTTGTGGGTTCAAGGCAATGACACATCTGTGGATCTGGGGCTTCCTGTTTGCGTCTAGGGGAGGGTGACCAGCCTGGGAGCACTGGGGTGCTCCCATAGGTACAGTGATGCAGCTTCTGCTTGAAAAGTTACTCTGAAACTGAAGTGATAAAGAAATGTTTGGGTTCTGGAGCCAGGGACATCCCTGGCATCTCCCCACAGATGCTCAGACCAGGAAGAGGTGCTCAGCAATCTGTCCTGGCCGGAGGAGGATGCACACTCACCAGTGGTTCCCCGGCCCAAGGAGGTGGCTCCCTTCCATGCTCAGCACCAGCCCTGCTCTGAACAGCGATGGGGTCTCTGCTGCCTGTGCTCGTGAGCTGTCTCAACCTTTCACGGTGCTCACACCGAGGTGCTGAGCTCCTCTGCTGACCGGGGACAGCTTCAGCTGCCCCTGCTCTTGCCCAGCAGAAGCATCCTGAGGCTAAGGCCGAGTCCCTCAGACGCCCATGAGTGCAGCATATGGGCACAGCCGTTAAGCACCGTTAACTCCCCTCTGCTGATGTGCAGCGTGTTCTTTTCCCACACTGTCCCCGGGGAGAGCATTGTGTGCAAATGGTTCTGCGAAGAAAGGGAGGTTTCATTTCCTTTTTATGTACATGCTGCTCTTTGTTTATGACAAAGAAGATCATTGTAAGATTGTGCCTTGCACTTAGAACATGGAGAGGTTGAAGATGTTTGTTGTTTCCCTGGGGTATGTGCCACCAACCCTGCAGCAGGTTCAGCTGACCTGGGGTATGGATGGGTGTGAAGCTGCCACCCTACCCAGCACCAGCAGTGGTTGTAGTTAAGCCCTGCTTGAGCTGCTGCTGGGGAGCTGCTGCAGTTCACCCCCAGCCAGGATGTGTTTCCAGCCACACTGAGAACTCAAATGGATTCTGATGGATTCCATACCCGCTGCCTTTGCCCCACTGTTGGTTTGAAGGCAGAGGAGGCAGCAGTGACGTCGCTCTGTGTGCTGGAACCTCCCCGCAGCACCCGGAAGGGTGGCTCACATCTCTTATCTCTGACCAGCTCCTGCTTCAGAGGGACCTGCCAGCAGAGCTCAGCCCTGGAAGCCACTGCCCGAGGTTCTGCAGCCTTTATCCCCTGCTGGCACCATCCCTGCTTCCAGTTCCCAGTTTCCCTTTCTGGGCTCACCAGCCCGTGGCCCCGCAGCCACACAAAGATCCACGAGGCAGCTGAGCTGTGGGCAAACTTCTTCCTGTTTCTACTGGCCCCAGCCCCTGTCCCCACACCCATGTACAAGTCAGACCCTCAAAATACCACCCCAAAACCTGGCCTGCCTCAGGAATCACCCTCCTCTGGTGCTGCTCAGGTAGCAAAGGGAGGAAACTGGAGCATCAACCCCCTTTGCAAACCAAAGGGCATCTCCAGTAGCTCCAGTTCCACCTGAGATCCCGCACAGCACCCAAGACCTGCACAAAGACACGGGCCTCGGGTTCCCACACGAAGAGCTCCAATTTCCCACCTCAACCTCCCAAAAACAGGCGAAAGCAAACAAGACCCAGGCAGGTTTGGCCTGGCAGCCCTGGAGCGCAGCGGTGCTGAGGGTGCAGCAGCCCTGCCCATGCAAGCAGCGCTCTGGCTTCCTAGAAACCCTGTCACTGTCTCTGGTCTCTGTTTCGTTTCTGAGGTTTCGCTGCTGGTTCCATTCTGTAACTTCAGACCAACACTGTTGTGATTAAAGTAAACGGGAGCTCCAGACAGATAGCAAATGGGCTGTGCAAGAGGAACGCTATGTTCCCAACTGATTCATTCTGCTATTCTTTAACAATGTAGGAGCTGACATAACTTCTAGCTGAACAAATCCCCACATTGAGCCGAGCGGTGGCTCTGCCCGCTCCGCCGGGGAATTTGAGCTGTTGGATTGTCCGTGGGACTCATCCCATTTAGGAAAGGGAAACGTGGGCATCCTTCCCAGCTGGATTGTGCCACCGATTCCAGGGCTGTTACTCCCCACCCTCCCTATGGTTCCGCAGGCTTCACCCTGCTGCAGTCACAGTCAGACTGGGCTGTTCCCTTGGCTGGAGCGCAGGCGACGGCCCGACAGCACGAGCACACACAGCAGCCTGGTGCCGCCGCCGTGCCCCATGGCCCTGCTGCGCTGCCACCCTCCCTCGGGAGCCGCGGTATCAGGGTGGAGCCGTGGTATCGGCGTGGGGCACCGTGTCCCCGCGCTGTCACTTGGGGATCGCTCCCACCAGCTGTGGCAGCCCCGTTATCTGCGCCCTGCGCAGCCGCCGCTGTGGCCCTCAATGCTGGGCACTGTTCCATGGGGAGGGAGCTCCACGCTCGGCCTCTCGCCCACTGCTGCTGATGGAGCGCTGGCATTAGCCTGGGCTATGGAATGTTTGTGAGTCGACTGCTTCATAGGATCGTGGACTGCTTTGTGCTGGAAAAGATCCTAAAGCTCCTCCGGCTCCAACCCCTGCTCCCACGGGCAGGGACCCCTTCCATAGAGCAGCTTGCTCCAAGCCCCTGTGTCCAACCTGGCCTTGAGCACTGCCAGGGATGGGGCAGCCACAGCTTCTCTGGGCCATCACCCTGTGCCAGCGCCTCAGCACCCTCACAGGGAACAGCTTCTGCCTTAGATCCAACCTGAACTGCCCCTGTTTCAGTCTGAACCCATCACCCCTTGTCCTGTCCCTGCAGTCCCTGATGCAGAGCCCCTCTCCAGCATCCTTGGAGCCCCCTTCAGACACTGGAAGCTGCTCTGAGGTCTCCACGCAGCTTCTCTTCTCCAGGCTGAGCAGCCTTAGAAGACTAAAACCAGTGTCAGTCACTGTCAGTCACTGCAGAACACCCTCTGGCTGCCGCGCTGCCTGGGCCGCAAGCAGTGCATGGATCAGCTTTGCACACACTGCGCTGCTCCAGCCCTTTGGGAGGAGGCTGCCCCAGCTCGTGATAGGCTTCAGGCACAGGGGCTGCTGCTCCTGCCAATAGGAATTCTTGTGGCTGCCCGGCTGACACGGCCCACTTGGGAACTCGTGCCTGAATGCTCAGGTTTGGAGCCAAGAGTTCCCCTCGCACAGGGTCAGTTTGACAGGGACTGGAGGGTGTTTATGTGCCCTATTGACACTTCAGGGGGTTCTGTTTCATGTTTCACAGCATCCCTCTCCCTCAGTGGCTCCCTCCTGCTCTCCTTGTGGTGCGTTACAGTTGGGTCAGCTGTAAATGAGGGCTCCAGAGGGCTGGAGCAGCTCTGCTCTGGAGCCAGGCTGAGAGAGCTGGGCTGGGGCAGCCTGGGGGAGAGAAGGCTCCTGAAGGGGAGACCTGAGAGCAGCTCCAGGGCTTAAAGGGGCTGCAGGGAACGTGGAGAGGGGCTTGGGCCAAGGGCCTGTAGGGCCAGGCCAAGGGCAATGGCTTGAACCTGCCCAAAGAGGGGAGCCTGAGCTGAGCTCTGAGGCAGAAGCTGTTCCCTGGGAGGGTGCTGAGGCGCTGGCCCAGGGTGATGGCCCAGAGAAGCTGTGGCTGCCCCATCCCTGGCAGTGCTCAAGGCCAGGTTGGACACAGGGGCTTGGAGCAAGCTGCTCTATGGAAGGGGTCCCTGCCCGTGGCAGGGGTTGGGGCTGGAGGAGATCAAAGTCCTTCCCAACCCAAAGCATTCCATGATCCTGTGACTCTACAGAATCTTTTGGTCTTATGCAAAGCCCAAGTTTGCCGCAGGAGGTGGGGAGGGCTCTGGTGCACGTCACTGCTGGCATCTGGGCATTTGTAACCTGTTTCCATCCTCTGTTGCACTGACACAGCACCAAGAATCAGCAGATTTCCTCTCTGTCCTGCAATGTGGATTCTCAAGGGCCGGGCAGGTAAAAACCAGTGAGGGTGCTTGGAACCGAAAGAGAAAGCATCTCTCTGGTACCTTGACCTCCCCAGTGCAGCCCCTGTTTGGTGGAACCAAGCCTTTCACCGTGGCCATCCCCAGCACAGCTCTGTGCAGGGAGCAGGAGGTGCAGGGAGGGCTGGGAGCTCCTCCTGTGGAAGGGAAACACAACCGACCCTTACCCAGCAGCACTGCGTTACTGGAGCTGTGCACATGGAGCTGTCCCTTCCCGGTCCCTCTGCTCCGCAGGGAGCTCTGCACCCATGGGAGCCACGGTGCAGGGCTGCCCTCCTGCAGGTGCCAGCTCTTCCCTGGCGGTGCCATGGGGCTGACCTGCCCCAGCGCTGCCTCTTCCCCCAGCACAAGGACAAAGCAATTCCTGACCCACGCTCACCCTCACCCAGGTCACAGCATTCCTGAAACCTGGGACATGAGCCCGGGGATCCCAGGAGGTGGAGACTGCGTCCAGCTCTGGGCCCCTCACTGCAAGAGGGACCTTGAGGGGCTGGAGCGGAGCCAGAGAAGGGAATGGAGCTGGAGCAGGGCCTGGAGCACAGGGGTGATGGGGAAGGGCTGAGGGACCTGGGGGGTTCAGATGGAGAAGAGAAGGCTCAGGGGGGACCTGATGGCTCCCTCCAAGGGCCTGAGAGGAGGATGGAGCCAGGAGGGGCTGGGTTCTGCTCCCAAGGAACAAGGGATGGGACAAGAGGAACCGGGCTCAAGCTGCCCCAGGGCAGGTTTAGATGGAGCTGAGGAACAATTCCTGCCCCACAGGGTGCTCAGGTATTGGAAGAGGCTGCCCAGGGCAGCAGCAAATCCTTCATCCCCTGCACTGAGCCACCCTTGCCATCCACTGGGAAGAAGTTGCATTGGTTCACGGCATTCCATGGCCCTGGCTGCACTGAGAGCTGCTGAGGGCTGGGGACCCCGTACACTGCATGGACGGGAGGAATTCTGCTCCTGACTCCACTTACTTATTCCCACCTGCGTGGTGAATCCTGTGGAAGGTCTTAGAGCTGTTCCTGTCCTTTCCCTGCCTGCTCCTGCCCAATGGGATCTTCCCCTGCCCTTGCTGAGACACCAGGAGGGAAGAGCTGGCTGCAAGGAAACCAACCCTGTGGACGTTTTGGATGGACCTTGCTCCACACAGGGGCTTTGCCAAAGGCTGGCAGCCGTTTGCTGTGATTCCCAGCGGAGCATCCATGCCCTTCCGCAGCTGTCTGCATGGTCCTGCCTTGCTCCTGGGGCACAGTGAATGGGGTGATGCGCACAAAGGAGCCTGGGTTGGAAGCCAGGTACCCGCTGCCATCCTCAGTGGGCGCTGGACAATGAGGTCCTGTGCTGCCAGCAGAGAAACCCCAACCCACAAAGCTTCCTCATGGAACATCAGTGGAGCAATTACGTTAATGACTGTGAACGGGGCTGAACCCAATCTTGGATGGAAATGAGGGCCCGAATGAAGCACCCAATTCATAGCCTGGCTCCGGCATCCAGGAATATTTCCAGTAAGCAAAAGCCTTGTCCTTGGGACTGTCTCATCCCCCATTTGTGCTCACTGGGACTCGATTTCCACTCTGCTGGCTCCGGTGTCTCATCAAAATGCCTTCATAAATGGAGCAAACAAGGGCTGTATGTGGCAGGGAACCATGCGATTAACACGATCCCAGTTCTTTGAGGGGCAGGGTTAATGAAGCATCCAGCGTTTTGTCATTCCTGCCTTTCTTTCCTGGGAAAATCCTATTAGTGGGAAATCACTTAATTGGGCACTTCAAAGAGCTGATGGGCAAACAGCCTCTGCCGGGCTGGAAAGGCCGCTCAGCCGAACACTGGCTCCATTTAGGCTTCTGCTGGAGCGGGAGGGTTTCAGTCAGAGCCCTCACGTTTCCTGCTTATAAGCAAAAAGCTTGTTAGGAGAGATAATAGAAACCTCAACACCCCCCCCCCGGGCACGGAGCTTTGGGTCCTGCTGAAGAGGGGTTCATGGGGCTCTGCTGCGGGGCTTTCTCTCCAGCAGAGCTTTGGACACCTCGAGTCCGTGCCCATCACCTGAGCCCGGGGCTCTCACCCCTGCCTTGGGGTGTTCCCGTGAGCCAAAGCTGTTCGAGGGGTGCAGGAGTCACCTGGGTGACAGCCGGGCAGGCCGCTGGGGTGTAGGTGCTGCAGCACCGAACCCAAACCCTATGTGCTGGTCTATGTGCTCTCATTGTTGGGGGTCCCATGGTCCTTCCCCTGCTCCCAGGTTGGTTCCCTGGGTGGAAATCCAGGGTTCTGTAGAGTTTAAATTTATCCCATGTTGATAAATAGCAGCGTGCCCTGAGCTCCATCCCCAGAGACATGAAGGATGCTTTGCGTGCCTGCGGCTGCACAAAGCCACATTTCCCCACTCTTCTCCATCCCATCAAAACCTGGGACATTCGAATCCTGATTTCATAGAATCAAGGAATGAACCAGGAAAAGCCCTTTCATCCCATCCACTCCAACCATTCCCAGCCCTGCCAAGGCCACCCCTAACCCATGGCACTGAGGCCTTGTCTCCACGCTGGGTGAACCCTTGCAGGGCCGGTGCCTGCAGCCCTGCCCTGGGCAGCCTCTTCCAATGCCTGAGCACCCTGTGGGGCAGGAATTGTTCCTCAGCTCCATCTNCTGCCAAGGCCAGCCCTAACCCATGGCACTGAGGCCTCGTCTCCACGCTGGGTGAACCCTTGCAGGGCCGGTGCCTGCAGCCCTGCCCTGGGCAGCCTCTTCCAATGCCTGAGCACCCTGTGGGGCAGGAATTGTTCCTCAGCTCCATCTAAACCTGCCCTGGGGCAGCTTGAGCCCGGTTCCTCTTGTCCCATCCCTTGTTCCTTGGGAGCAGAGCCCAGCCCCTCCTGGCTCCATCCTCCTCTCAGGCCCTTGGAGGGAGCAATCAGGTCCCCCCTGAGCCTTCTCTTCTCCATCTGAACCCCCCAGGTCCCTCAGCCCTTCCCCATCACCCCTGTGCTCCAGGCCCTGCTCCAGCTCCGCTGCCCTCCTCCAAACCCAAACCCAAATCCAAGCCATTCCCCAGCTCCATGTAGAAGCTCCCCCCTACATCCCCACATCCCCTTATGGGTGGGAGCTCTCCGCTGCTCCCCATGTCCCTGTGGTGAGGATGAAACTTGGTGTCAGAGGCGATGTGCCCGGGCACGTTCCCTGATGGAACGCCGAGGATGGGCTGAGTCACAGCCAACTCCCCACCATGAATAATCTGCACCATGTCTGCAGTGGCTTCCTCCACGCTCTGCATCTGAGGGTCCCACCTGGGGAGATTCCCCTGGGAAGGAAACACTCCTGAGGGCTCCCCAGGCAAGGCTTGGCATTGAGGTGCTAGGAAGGAGGTTGCTTCGAAGGCTACAAGATACATTATTAATACTTTATTAATACATTCCTTTTGCTTCCAGGCATCAGGATGGGGTTTCCAAGCCAATTGTAAGGATGGATTCTCCCACCATCACCCCCCTCCTGGTGAAGGATGGGGACACCCCTTGGGGAGGGAGCCAGTGGTGGGAGATGCGGGAGCTTTCACTTTGTGACCATAGAGGGAGAGGAGGGAACCCCCCATCTACCCTCGGCGCTGGTCCTGGTCCCCAGTCCTGCTCCTCTGACCTCCTCCTCCTCTGTGCTGTTGGGGCTGGATGAGATGAGTCACCCGGGACTGGTTGTTTGGGTGCTGCTGAGGAGGGGTTTCACTGCCTGCAGACACGGGGCTCCGCTTCCTGCACAGCCTGGTATTAATCATGCTCCTTTCCCACCCACCTTGGCTTTTCCTGCTGATGCTGCTGCAGACCCGACCGTGGACTCCCGGACCCGGACCCTGGCTCCATCCTTTACCCACTTCCCATTCCCAGTAACTCATTTTACACCGATGCTGGTCCATAGCCAGGGCTCCCAGCTCAGAGGAAGAGCAGCAAGAGCCGAGTTTGCACCAACCAGAAACCTGCGTCCCCCCATGCAGGGCACAGGGACGGGACCTTCACCCCCACATCCCCCCCCCCCCCGGCCCCACGACGCCAA
>NDXB01022094.1:0-10433 GCA_002631895.1 Agapornis roseicollis | reverse complement strand
CCCCCCCCCCCCCCCCCCCCGTGTGCTGGCACCGAGGGTACCAGCCTGTGCTCTGCGGGGCAGGGATGGACCCATGGACCAGGCACAGGGGCTGGTGCCCTCCAGCCTCACAGGTGAAGCCCGGCAGAAGCTGCTCTGGGTTCACCCCTGCCTATGAACTGGGGTGGATTTTCCAGATAAGCCACAGATCCCCCCCGATCCTGGCTGTGGGCTCCTGCAGGACATGCAGGGGCTTGTTCCCTGCCCAGGCTGGGACCAGCAGCTCCTTCCCAAAGCACTTTGCTCTGGCCACAGCTGGAAAAACAGAGCCAGGCCCCGGGGAAGAAACCCGGGGGGAGACCAGAGCAGCCCATGGGGCTGGGGCAGTGCCATGGGACAGGGGAGCATCACCCCGGGGTGAGCACCCAACAAGGCTGGGTCATCTCTTCCTTAATCCATCGTGCCACAGGGACCCGGTGGGCAGGAAAGCCCGGGTGGGGGAACACCCTCTCCTCCAGCCAGATAAAGGGCTGCTTTATAGGGCTCCTGGGGGCACCCCTGTCCCCCTTGATGGGAAGGGTCCCTGTATCCTCTAAGGGGAAGATCCCTCCATCCCCTGATGTGAGGGTCGCTGCAACCCCCCAGGAAGGGACTCCCTGTATCCCCTGATGGGGGAGGTCCCTGCACCCCCTCCTAGGAAGGGGTTCCCTGTATCCCTGCTGTCCTTTCACCCCCCCGGAAGGGTTTCCTGTACCTCCCAACGGGGGATCCCTGTATCCCCGGTGCAGGATCCCCGCACCCCGCGCGGTCCCTGTCTCCCCGGTGAGCGGGGTCCTGGCTCTCCCCCTTCCCCACCCCTCCCCCCCCCCGGATCGGGAGCCGGGACTGAGGGGGCAGGGACCGGCTGGGGCGGGGCGGGGAAAGCCCGGTGGGAGCGGGGAGCAGCGGCGAGGCCCCGCCCCGCGGCCGGTATAAAGAAGGGCGGAGAGCCCCGGCTGCCGGGAGACGCGACGCGACGGTGAGTGCGGCGGGGCGGGGGCACCGGGGGTACCGGTACCGGCACCGCCATGGCCCGGGGCTGCGGAGCGGAGCGGGGCAAGCGCTCAGCGGGCGGCGGCTCCGCTCCGGTGGCCGCGTCCGTAGCGCAGCGGAGGGAGCGGGGCCGCGGGTGCCCGGGCACGGTGCGGGAGCCCCGGGCAGGGCCGGGCCGGGCCGTGCTCGCCCCCTGGCGGTGCGGGAGCGGCTCCGCCGCGGAGCATCCCCACAAGCGCTGCGCGGGGCTCCGGGGCCGCTGAGGAGCCCCCCGCGGGCTCGGTCCGTGCCGTGAGAGAGAGGCGGGGACGGCGGCGGCGGGCGCGGGGCTGCAGCTCCTCCCGCACCCGGCCCTTCCCTTCCCTTCCCCAGACTGGTGTAACTGGTCCTGGGCGCTGCAGGTGCCTGCGGGGCGGTGATGGTCCACCCTGGGTGTGCCCTCAGCTGGGGGAGGCTCCAGCACAGCCCTGCACCTGCGCCACCTCCCTGATGGAGACTTGAGGCTCTGCCCTGAGTTGTGGGAGCCTCGCGGCTCTGCTGCAAGTGATGCCGGCCCACGGAGGGGACGGTGAGCGGGGTCTGCTCCTTCCTTTCTGGTGGCTCCCGTGATCTGCAAGGCGTGAGCTGGGGTGAAGCCGTTGCCTCGAGGCTCCGGGTGGCAGCGGAGGAGCAGGAGGTTGGTGCCAGGCGAGGGCTGCGGGGTGCCTGGTCAGGGTGTCAGTGCCCTTCCCCTGCCTGCTCTCTGACAGGGCTTGCCTGGACATGCTGGGACTTGCTCCGCAGATGAGGTCACCCTCCTGTGCTCCGCCTGCCACCACATAGGAAGCTGGGGTTCTATTTTTACCCGGGATGCTCCGTCTGGGTGGGGAGCGGGGCCGGGTGGCCACGGGGATGGATGCGAGGCACCTCCTGCCCAGGGCTGGAGGCTCTCCAGTGCCCACTGGGTTGTCTGGGAATGGGGGTGCCGAGTTAGGGCTGAATCTTTCCTGCAGGAGGCTGAGCCCCCATCCCTGGGGGTGTTTGGGGCTGCGGGCAAGGCTGGGAGTCTGGTGTGGTCCCCGGTTGGGTGGGCCGTACGGAAGGTGGTCTTGCATGCTGCTGTTTGTGAATCTGGTTTTAAAGACAGATTGGTTTGTGTTAGAAGGGACCTTCAAGCTCCTCCAGCTCCAACCCCTGCTCCCACAGGCAGGGACCCCTTCTACAGAGCAGCTTGCTTCAAGCCCCTGTGTCCAACCTGGCCTTGAGCACTGGCAGGGATGGGGCAGCCACAGCTTCTCTGGGCCATCACCCTGTGCCAGGTTCAGTGCTGGCCAAGCAGGGTCAAACCTTAGTTCCAAAAGCCACCACATCCCAGAGCGTTGCTTGCTCTGCTCTGTGCCAAGGTTCCTCATTGGCAGCGGGTGGCTTTTGGGAAAGGCTCTGCCACTCACTGCCAAGGTCAAGGCTTTTGGCACTGATCTGAACAGAAACAAAACCAAACCCAAGCAGGGTTGTGCCTCTGGTTACCCAACAGCTTCTTGCCGATTAGGAGGGTGGTTAACAGTGGTCAAGCTTGTGGCGTGTTCCTGCAGTTGCTCAAAAGGCTCCCTCGCCACTGAGCCTGGGTTCTGGAGGTGAAGAAATGGGTTAGAAAAACATCCTGTTGCTTCACTTGCCCATGTGCCAACTCGCCTTGTGCCTGTGTGGAAGGGGAATGAAGCAGGTTGTGATGGAGCTGGTGGCAGCCTCAATGCTGGATGCTCTGCCCTGGCAGGGCTTTACTTGCTGGAGGGGGGGACCATTGCCATGTGCACCTTCCCCATCCTTCTGCAGCATTCCTTGGATGACGGACTTGATGGTTTTAAGGGTCTTTTCCAACCGGGTTTGATTCTGTACCAGGCTGTGTTTGACCTCAGTCATGCTCAAGCCTCTGAGACCCCACCAAGCCCCAAGGGGAGCGCTGGGCAGATGGGGGTTCCCTGCACGCTGCCTCAGTGCTGGTTGTCCCACCTTGGTCACCGTGTGCTGGCCCTCGGGCTTGCTCGTGGTGTGTCCAGCCCCCCAGTAACTTGTTCTGTTCCCCCCCAGCCACCGCAATGCCCCTGTCTCAGAGCAAGGCCGGGCAGATGCCATGCAACAGCAAGGTCTGCAGGAACCTCTTTGGCCCCGTGGACCACCAGCAGCTCCAGCACGACCTGGAGAGCTTGTTGAAGCAGAACCTGGAAGAGGCTCAGCAGCGCTGGAACTTTGACTTTGAGACGGAGACTCCCTTGGAAGGACGCTTCGAGTGGGAGAGGGTTTTCCTGCCCGAGGAGCTGCCCCAGGAGCTCCACAGCCTGGTCAGGGCCACCGGCAGCAAGAGCAGGAGCCCCTTGGTCCCTTCCAACGAGCACCTTGGCAGGATTTGCCCCGAGGGAGCTGAGCAGAGCTCGGGGGTTTACAGGGCTGGTGCCCCACGGAGCTTGAAGCGTGGGCAGGCCACTATCAAAGGTGAGAGCTGGAGGGGGGGCACCCTGGGGTTGTGGCTGTGGTAGGGACGGATGGAGGGGACTTGAGTGCAGGAGCCCTGCCTGGCCCCTGGGCATGGGAGGGGAGCACCTTCCACTGCCCCTCTCCTGGGTGAGCAGAGCCCATAGAATCATAGAACCATAGAATAGTTCGGGTTGGAAGGGACCTCAAGATCATCCAGTTCCAACCCCCCCTGCCATAAGCAGGGACACCTCACACTAAACCAGGGCACCCAAGGCTTCCTCCAACCTGGCCTTGAACACTGCCAGGGATGGAGCACTCCCAGCCTCTTCTGGGGGAAAGGCTGCAGACTGGGTGTCTTTTGGATGCTGAGGGTTAGGCAGGGCCCTTACGCTGGGCTCGTGGGGTTATAACTGAGGGTACCCCAAAATAGTTGTTCACCTTCAGCTGCCATGGCCCGAGCCTGTCCTGTAAGATCAGGGCCTGGAGTGGAAATGCAGGTGGGAACAAGCAGAAGTGAAGGTGCCCAGCTCTTCTCTTCAGGGTCTTTGGGGGGTGGCTGTAAGATGGAGCCCACCTGGGCTGGGTTTTGGGGAGCTTCCCTGGGGGCACCTATCTCTTCCTGCCCCATTGGTTCCAGAGGCTGGAGGCACTTCCCAACCCTCTCTTTCTGCCCTCTAGACTTCTACAGCTCCAAGCGAAGGGTCATCCCGGAGAAGCCCAAGCCATGACATGGTGCTCGGCTCCTTTGCCATTGGGGACAGCTGCTGATGTTCCCTGGGGGTGTCCGTGGTTCTTTCCCCCCGCTCTGTACTGTGTAAGCTGTCTATGAAGCAATGTAGAGTCTGTAGTTCCCTATTTATGAGTAGTCTGGGGTCCTGAGGGACCTTCACTGTGTGCAATGTATGAGTAGCCCATGTTGAGGCTTGTAACCTCAACAGAGGGGATGGAGAAGAACTGAAAGGGGCCTGATGGCACTAAGGCATTACCCTGCCTGCAGAGAAGAAAGTGTGTCCTTTGCCCACTGTTGGTGGGTCCAAGCATCATCCTTGCACCATCTTCCTGTCCAGCTGTGGTCCTTCTCCTTGCTGATGGCTGGCCATGGGGGACACTTGTGTCCCAACCACTTGGTGGCACCAGGTATCCTTAAGAAAGGGTCCCTGATGTAGATGACAGAGCTCTGGGACAGCCTGACCAGAAGACACCCCAGTTGCTGGCACTTGGTGGTGACCCTCTTCCCAGCAGGATGCACCCAGCCCTTGTCCATGTGTGTATAAGAGTGATGTAGGGGCTGCCTGGGAGAGGAAACGCTGTTCCCTGGACAGCCCTTCCTTGGGCTGACTCAGTGGTGGTGTCACCCTTTGGACAGGCTGCAGAGGGTGACAGAGCTGCTGGAGCTCCCCAGTGCTGTGCTCATTGCAGGACCAACGCTGCCTGTGGGAGGCTTTGGAGTCCCCTGGATGCTGCTGACCCAAGCCTCCCCTTCCTGTCCTTGGCTTGTTGAGTGGTGCTGCTTGCTCTTGTGTTCCTGCCTCTTTCAACACTGACACTGGGCTGGGGAGCCCCTGTTCCTGCTGTTGGCTTGCTCCAGGCCGGAGCCCTGCTCCCCAGCAGGGATGATACTGAAAGAAGAAATCGTAGCTTTTGTTTTTGCCTGTTTTCCTGGACTCTTCCCTCCTTTGGGGCTGGGGTGGGGAGGAGACCCTCACCTGGCTCTGCAGACCGAGTGGCTTCGGTCACCTCTGGGACCAAGGGATGTCCTGGAGCGCAGGCTGCTCTGTTCCAGTGCCGAAGGGTCAGTCCCTGCTCTGGAGGGACTCGACACTGTCAGGTCTCAGCACTTTCATAGGGTTCATCTCCTGCTCTGCTGGATTTGGGCTCTGGAAACTGGTGCAAGATGGTTCCAGGTATGAAAGGGCCAGGGTCGAGCTCCCGCCTTGCACCACGATGCACTTTGCTGTCAGTGAAGCTGGCGAGCTCCCAGCACTAAATGTTTATTTATATAAAAAAAGGCTATTAACTATGTGGGGGGAAGGGAAAATACCTGTTTGACTCCAAATGTTAACTCTGAATAAACACTCATCTCGTGTATGGGACTTGGTGTCTCTGGTTGATGGGATTGAGTGCTCTGGTAGTGGGGTGGCTGCAGGCAGCATCAGGAAGGGGCTGTTGCAGCCCTGGGTGCCTCCTGCAGCATGAAGGGGCAGAGCAGGCGGTTGAGGAGCTCTGAGAGGGGTAGAACCTGATCACAACCCATGTGCTTAACCCTGCTCCTGGTGCTGCCTCCGTGTACCCAGTAGCAGCCACAGGTGCTTGTGTGGGATCTCACTCTGGAAATGCAGGCTCCTCTGTTGCCTTCGTTGTTCCCTTTCCCTGCTGTGACGCTGGATTTCTGCTCCCAGCCCTTTGTGCACTGTCTTATGAGGCAAATGGCTGTTAGCCACGGGCAAGCTGGTTGCAGACTCCTCCTCTAAAGGGCTCCTGGGTGTCCAGGCCAGTGAGTGACCTGTGCTATGGGACCTGGACAAGCAAGAGCATGTGGAGGCACTGCAGCTAAAACACAACAGCGAGCGCTGGGTGGGGGGGGCTGAAATGAGCTGCTGGGGCTGGGATTCTCTGGGAGACAGGGATGCCTCCACCATCAGCTGCTTCTTCCAAGGGCTGAGCAAGGCTTTTATGTGGGCTGTGAGATCAGGTTCGGGTTAATGTGAGAAATCATAGAATGCTTTAGGTTGAAGGGACCTTAAAGCTCCTCCAGCTCCAACCCCTGCCATGGGCAGGGATCCCTTCCATAGAGCAGCTTGCTCCAAGCCCCTGTGTCCAGCCTGGCCTTGAGCACTGCCAGGGATGGGGCAGCCACAGCTTCTCTGGGCCATCACCCTGGGCCAGCGCCTCAGCACCCTCACAGGGAACAGCTTCTGCCTTAGACCCAACCTGAACTGCCCCTGTTCCAGTCTGAACCCATCACCCCTTGTCCTGTCCCTGCAGTCCCTGATGCAGAGCCCCCCTCCAGCATCCTTGGAGCCCCCTTCAGACACCGGAAGGTGCTCTCAGGTCTCTATAGGTCTCCACGCAGCTTCTCTTCTCCAGGCTGAGCAGCCCCAATGTTCTCAGCCTGGCTCCATACAGGAGCTGCTCCAGGCCCGTAAATGCCCTCATCTGCAGAGCATCCAGGGGAATACAAAGGTTTGATGGTAACAACCTTGTGCATTGGTCAACCGAGGATCCCTCCAATCTCTGCGCTTGTGTCGGGTGACCCCACACATGCCGGTGGCCCTCGAGGTGCTTGCAGTGCAGGCTCACACAGCTGCTGCTGAGTCATGCCCTCCAGATTTAGCCCTTTGAATCTCCTTACGTCAGCCCCCTCTGTCAGAGCAGTGGCTATGGAGGAAGTGACAAATCAATCAGCAAATACTCCTTTGTCCCTTTGCGTGGGGCTCTGAGCACAGCCCGGGCCTGGCTCTGCCGTGCGAGAGGGAACTTGGCACCTAGGTTTGGAGTTTGCACCCACATGGAAGACCCCAGCCCTGCACAGCCTCTCCCAGTGGGGAAGACTCTCTGTGTGCCCAGCTCTGGGGACACAAAGTGGTGATGGGCTTCCTGCAGCTGAGCAATGGATGGAAAGCCTACACTTCCAGGTTGTGTTTTGCTGTTCTCCCATCCCCTCAGCATGGAGCAAGGATGCTGGGGTTCACACTGTGGGGCTGAGAGGAGGGTCAGGTTCTTCTCCTTTCCCCACTACATTCAACCCCAAGACCTGCCTGTCTTCTCCATGGAGCTGGGAAAGGGGCTCTTGGTGCTGCAGAGCTGGGTCATACCCATGAGGAGCAGCAGCACCTGAGCTGCTTCCTCAGGTGGAAGAGCAGCAGAGCAGGGCTGGGCTGTGGCTGTGGGTGCGATGGGGCAGGGCACTGGTGCAGCCGGTTCCCAGCAAGGGATTGAACCAGTTTAGATGGGGAGAGACAGGCCCTGGGAGCTCAGGGGTTAGTTCTGGTTATAACCTAAAGTTGTTGGTTGGATTTCCCCTTGTTGGGATCTTTACCCCGTTTTGCAGTTAAAGGAGAGCAAAAATCCTCATACCCTGCCTAATTCCCCTGTTCCCTTGCAAACCAGAGTGGGTTCGGGGCTGGCTTTAAAGCCCAGTTAATGATACCAAGAGGAGCCTTGGAAAACCCACCAGTGTGAGCAGCACAATGGGATGAGCTCCAAACCCTGGGGCTGAAGAGCCTCTGTGGGTTGTGGGGTGTGCAGGTTTGTCCTGTAGGTAGGATGCTGTATATGTGGGTTACAGAGAGGCTTGTAGTTTGGGTTATTCAACCTCTTAAAATACCACTTGCTATTTCTCTGCTGCTTTTCTCCTGCCTCAAACACCCTCCGGACCATTGCAAGCAAGGAAAGGTCTGCTGTGATTCCCAGTGATGCCAGCGGTGCCTTTGCAGGGCTGCAAGGGGGTTTGGTGACCCTCGGGATGGGCCCTTCCTGCACCCTGCCTGCAACGCAGCAAACAGGAAGCGGGTGAGCACCGACAGTTGAGTGTAACCCGGAGCGGAAAGTGCCTTGAGTAAGAGCAAGAGAGCAGAGGAGCAGCATCCCCCAGCCCCGGGCACCCCAAACCTGAGGGTCCCTCTTGGCCAGAGGGGAAGGTGAGATCTGGTGCCCCACGGAGGGCTCCTGCAGCACCTCGAGAACAAGGAAAGCAAGGAGAGGAAGGGGTTTTCTTGCTGTTGGTGAGCTGGGGGGGNGCGCAGCTGGACAAGGCGGTGTGGCAGTGGCTGAGCTGGGACAAGGTGGGTGCGTGGTTGTGGTTGTGGTGGTGGGGGGGGGGGGGGGGGGGGGGGGGTTGCTTCTTGCTGCCTGTGGGGGGACTGTGGCTGATGGGCCTTTACTGATGGCTGGGAGCAGAGTGGGGTGTTCCGGAGGGGATCGGGTCCCTGGGATTCAGTGATGCCATGGGCTGGAGGGTGCGTGGTTCCCATCCCACCCCCGCTGCTGGTTCCGTGCCTCTGCTGGGGCTGTGCTGGGTTGGAGCAGGTAACTGGGGGATTCCTCATGCCTTAAACAACCCCAGTGCCCCCCAGAGCTCCCACTTCTGCTGTCTTAGTGGCTGGCACCACCATAAAAGCGCACGCTTTCTGCCCACCCCCTCTCCTCCCCCAGCATCCTATAGGGCTCCAGCAGCTCCACAAGGCTCTCTTGATTTAAGGGGATGTTTTGGGGGCCTATTCCTGTGTTTCCAATGCAGGCTGGGACTTAGCACAAGGCTGGAGCAGAAAGTGGGGCTGCAGCATGGCCCCGCTCTGCGTCACAGCTCCCCAAAGCTGTGGGCTCCTTCCCTTGGGTTTTGGCTTTGCCATGCAGAGAACAACCCCTCATGGGCCCAGTGGCTGTTGGTGACGCAGCCTGAAGCCCTTGCCAGCTCTCACACAGCTCCTGAGGTGACTCACGGCTGTGACAGCGGGGGGAGGACCACCGAAAGCTGCTGCTGGGCTCTGAGAAGGCAGCTGGGACCAACCCCTTCTGCCCAGCATCGCTATGGCTGCTCCCTTGCTGGTGCCACCTCCTGGGTTTCCCCTGGGTGCCGGTGCCCTGCGCATCCTCCATGGGAGATGTGGGATGGGTGGTGGCAGGAGGAGGTGCTCACCCAGTGGGTGCTGGGCTCGCAGCCATTGCTAGCCCTGGTTGAGGCTCTGCTGCGCTGCTCTTCCTATTGCCAAACGCAGGGGCCCTTTACAGCAGACAAAATGCATTTCCAGCTCAATCCCACTCCGCCATCTCCACCCAAGCTCTCCAGCCAGCAGGAGCTGGCCAAGGGTCGGCAGCCACCTGGGTCCCCTGGGCAGGACCGAGCTGGGCCCCATGGCTGAGCGCCGGGCAGGCACCAAGAGCCGGCGCTTGGGCTCCAGCCGCCGCAAAGGCTTTGGTGAGGCACCAGCAGCAGCCTCCAGCCCCGGCAAGGAGCCACCGTGGGCAGCTGAAACAGTGCAGAGGGTGCAGGAGCTCCTCAGGGAGCAGGCCAAGGACCAGGTGGGGTTCGTCACCCGCTCAGACATACAGGTAAGGGATGGGGATGTCTCCTCGGGTCGGATGCTGCTGGGGCAGGTGGAGAACGGGTGATGGGAGAGGTGCTCCCCTGCTTTGCTTTGTTCCTAGCGATTGCGGGAGGAAGATCTCTCCTGCAGCATGGAGGAGCTGGAGCTCGTCTTCAATGGGCTGGATGCTGCCGGCACAGGGCGGTTGAGGACTGAGGAATTCACTTTTGGACTCTGTAAGTGCTGCCATGACACCTCCAAGCTGATGCAGGACATGGCCCTAGTGCTTTCCCAGGGGATATCTGAAACACTGCTCCTGCTGGGTGGCAGAGGATGGCCTAAAAGGTGTCCCCACGTCCAGGTCTCATCCCATGGCTCCCCGGGTGAGAGGTCCTCTTGTGCCAGAATGGCTTCATCGAAGCCATGGGGTGGGAAGCGTTGGGGTTTGGGCTTTGCTGTCACCCTGGGCTGGCAATGAGGGCTTGGGGTCTCTGTGGACAGGGCAGTTCCTGAGCTCCCAGAAAGCTGCCAGGGCCCGGCGCCAGCGGAAAACAGCATCCAGGAGGGTCCCCTTGGTCCTTCCCTGCCCGGCACTGGAGGAGGCGGACAGTGAGGAGCGGAGGCAGTTCTCTGCCTTTATGGAGCAGTTGGGCATGGACAACATCTGTGAGGAGTAAGCCGCCCTGTTTAGCACCCATGGGTGTCTTGCAGGATGGGGTGGACAGGGAAAGGCTTGGGCAGGAGTGAGAGAGTGAGCCCAGAAATGACTTGGAGGTGCCTGTGGCCCCAGGACAGGATCATGTTCACCCCAGTGCTCATCTGTGCCCCAGGACCACACATCCTTCACAGTGTGAGCTGAGTCATGAAATGAGCCAGGCTGGGAAAGCCCTTTCATCCCATCCACTCCAACCATTCCCAGCCCTGCCAAGGCCAGCCCTAACCCAT
>NDXB01022093.1:32614-54088 GCA_002631895.1 Agapornis roseicollis | reverse complement strand
GTAATCCTGGACAAGCCCAGTGCAAATTCTGGTGCAAATCCAAAACCTGTAATTACTTCTTGCTACCTTCCTTCTCTCTCTGGAAGTAGCAGCCACAGGGCAGACCAAAGAGGACCTTTTGCATGAATAGCAGTTGCTTCACACTCTTAATATTGCATTAGTATCAATACTTCTGCAGTGCTGTCCTACCAGGTGGGCATCTCCTTTCCTCCACTGCCATTACTACAGATTTTCACACAAAATGGAAGTTTCAATGACTTTGAAACAAAGCTTCTCTATGAAAATACCTGGGGGTACGTGCAGCTGGGGCTGGTGGGGTTACTAAAACAGCCAAGTACCTGTGGAGGTTTTTTACTGCTTAGGTATTGCTTCAATAAGCACATCGGACTGTTGTCAGGCAACAAGAAACCTCCAGTATCCTCACTTTCGGGTAGCTTCAAACTGCACGTGCAGCAGAACATATTCAAGAGCACTGTAAGTGTACTGAACTGAGAAAAATTACACCAGCAATTATGTCTGTTCCTTCAGTCTGCTTTTTACTATTCTCACTACCTTTTGACGTGATTCATGCTTTTATTTTGTTTTCACGTGTTCAGGTAGATTGTTTTCATGGCTGATTTAGTCTTCTATTTTAGAAAAATATATTGGCAACGTGACTTTTAAGGTTACACAAAACTATGCGGAGTGAGAAGCCAGAAAGAAAACATCTTAAATTACTATCTCGTTTTTAGGTCCTGAATATTACCTTCAGTCAGGAGCACTAAGGCAAGAAACTAGCGGCTTGTGCTCTTTTAAGTAACCTTCTTGGCGAAGGTCTTCACAGAAGAACAGTTTCCAGATGTTTTGCTGATTATTTATGACAAATGCCTGGTGACTTTCATCTCAGTGGGAAACTCGTTCTAACAGTTACTCTGGCACAATGTAAAATAATATTACAGTGTGCTGCCATTAATTTATCTTGATTATTCTAATGATTTTATATTTTTATTGGTACACTGGATTGTAAAAAATGCACTAGAATTTAATTTTTACCATCATATGTACAGAAATCTGGAGGCATTAAAAGGATGAAAGAGGAGTTATGCTAATACCACAAAAAGGGATGCAAAAATGATTTATGTTACTTACTTCTTCTATTTGCAGTTCATTAAGTCACTGTCTTCCTGTAATGACCAAGTGAAAATTAAAGTACTTCAGAGAAGAACTTTAGGTTCAGCATCATTAAAGGAAGAGAAATGGGTTCTTTGATGAACTTGACTGCAGAAATCCATAGAGCACAACTTAATCAGACTGCACATTGATCTTTGATGCTAGAAAGCAGACCTAAGATTGAGCACATCTTTTTAATGCATATTTTTCATTTAAAAAGTAACATATGATACAAGAGAATGATTTATATTTAATATGCTTCAAGTCTATAAGGTATAATAGTACACTGCACTTTTTTACTGAAATCTAGAAAAAATAGGTACCTATAAGGTCATGATGTATGTCTTTATACATTTTGTATTACATAGGATCTATGACCCTGGGAAATGGCATATTGTTTCTTAACTAATGAACTCCCAATCCACTCCAAATGCATAATTTACATTCCTCTGAAACATGCGCCATGAGTTACTGTTACCAGATAACTGTAGATGGTAGAAATATCTTCAGCCTGTTTCTGTCTCTCCACCAAGATTTTTGAATGACTTACTGAAGTGGTAGACTGAATTCCACTCAGAGATTGGTAATGCCTCTGATTTTGTAAGGTCACTGCAAGGTGTAATCCCTAGGCTTTGGTTCTGTGGAAGAATAATATGGGGTTGCATGCAACAATGTGGTGTAGTATAGTAATGATTCTGCTCCAACAACTCCTATTAGTGTTAAGGAGAAAAATGCCTAACTCCTAAATCCCAAAGGGAATACTGAATGTGAATCTGAAAGGTTTAAAGGTTTTTTTTTCTCCCCCACTGAAATAACAAAGATTAATACCTCTTCTCTTTCTGAAATGATCATAAAACCCTTTCTGTTAGTAGGTTATAACATATGTCCTGTGCTTAACACATGGTAGTAACTCACAGGTTTAGGTATGCTTTCTTCCAGAAGGATCTATTCGTATCTAAAGAAGTACTATTTTAGGGCCGTATTTCATATCTTCCACTTGCTTGTTCCCCTTACAGAACGAAGGAGTGCTAAAACCAGCAGTAATGGATTTTAAGAGGTTTAAATTTCTGGAGTTCAGAGGTTTAACCACATTGAAAATCTTGTCACTACTCCGGGTCACTTTTATTTTGTACTGGGTGTCGGTGTGGATATGCAAGTTGGAGCCAAAGGCACTGAGTGTTCCTGTATGTCACTGTGAACCAGCTTTACCAGGGCAGGATGGAGCTTTCTGAGCCTCAAGTAGTTTGCTCCAATTATGGGTCATTCTCAAGAATCCTTCTTGAGCTGTCATCTCAGAGGAAAAGCCTTCCATTTCTTCAAGTAATTTCTAAAGGATATTCTCCCTTTTCTCCTATTGTTGCTTGTCTGATACAGAGGAAATTAAAGAATCACTTCTAAATTCACCAGCTTCTTTTTCTCTTTCAACTTCTACAATTCCCCCTGTTTTATTTGCTGCTGAACATGCCTATTTGACAGAGCAATCCCTTCTCAGCATAAACTGTCTCAGCAGTAAAGCTGCTGGGAATTAAGTATAGGATGATGGAGATAATTTTTAATCAGGTTAATGTGCTTTAATTACTATAAATTAGATTTCTCTAAGCAATCAAATGGTATTATTTGGGCTGTCTAAACCACAAACTCTTTAAATACTGTAAGTTGTTTAGAAAACAGGTATATATTTTCACTAAAAGTACACCATTGTTTCTGATGTGCCAGTAGCTTTACACATTGAGTAGCATCTTCCTGAGAAAACAGGTCTTACAAACCCCATGCAATTGAATTTAATGCTCATTGACACCAAGCCTCCGAACAGTAAACAAACAAAAGTTGAAGCATGAGCAAACAGCAGAAGTGACTTACTCATGTGGAAAACTCAGTTCTTACACCAGATGTACTGCCTGGGAATTGCCCCTCTTCTGTGTTTTCAGCGGATTAAGTTCTGTGAGCAGCGCACTGCCACCGCATCCCGCAGTTAAGATTCGCTCAGCTGGATCTCTGCACCAGTGCAACCTCTTTAATGTCTTCTGAGTCGAGCAAATGCACTCCACAGGACAGGATTTTGTACCAGTGAAGCCCCACTTAATGAGCAAAGTGGTTTCATCTAGAATCATCTCAACAGCTCCAATTTCAGACAACAGGAAAACCCCTTACAAATGCTATTGCTGGTCTGCCAGTGGCACATTTTACCCAGAAATATCCCACACGTGGTCTTTTTGGTCCAAAATAGGTGTTGAAAATAGCTATTCTTTGTTTTTCTCAAAATGGGTATGCAGAACTTGCCTAAACTAACTAAGCCTGCCCTTAATTTCAAGCTAGAGGTAACACAATAGACGCAAAAACCAAATCCCATGAGTGACAGGTTTGTGTGACAGCAGGGAGAACAAACACCTTATCACAGTTTAATACAGAAATGAAATGGAGAGGTTTCATAACTAGGTAATGTAAAATCTTGATCTGTGGTAAGCAAGAATTTGCTTTTTAGCTAAAGTAATGACAAGCCTAGGTTCCATGCACTCTCTTTTGTATACAAAAACAACAGATAAGCATTCTGAAGGTATAGGGAAAAAGACGCCCAAGCAGTTTTCCTAACTGTTCTGGATTTACATGTATTTGGCATAGAGTATTGTTAACTGAACCCTTGGAGTACAAAGAGACTAAAGCTCTGCCATAATTTAAAACCAAACATGTAAAATAAAAGTGCAGAGATGGACAAAAAGTAAGTTATAAACTGAGCAATTACTCTTAAATTGCTTAAGTTTTGCCTGGATTCTGATAATCAGTAGTGTTGTCCTTGATTCCCATTCTATCCCCCTTCTCCTCTTGGCTTGTGGGAATAAATAGATTATATGAAGCTCCCCCCCATTTACAGTAAGCCCAAGTATGTGAAAACTTCAGAAAACCTTTCCTACTTGCTGTGTAAGCCTCCTCAGATGAAGTGAATTCCCAAGGGGCAGCAATGGCCAGCAGAGCCACAGAGTATAGCAAGTTTGAGCTCTACTGGTACGGAATTGTATGGATGGTCTTTTCCTTTGGTGGGTGTTGTGCTATTGTTAGTAGTAGCTGGAATAGAGCAACTGAGTTCGCTGCATCACACAGTTACTGAGGTGAATGCACGAAGCAAATATTCAAGAGGCCAACAAGAAAATCTGGCAAGCCAAACATAGCTGATATTTTAATGCTGGTAATGATGTGTGTATGAGTATCTAGAATATTTCATATCCAAACAGAAAAGCATGTGAAATCGATATATTGTAAGAGTATATCATGGACCTCTTGTGTGTTCTCTGTCAAGTATGTTTAAATATGAAGCCCTTCACTATCTTGGGAGAGCTGTATCTCGGCCTTACAAGCCCTCTCTGTGATCCGATGATATTATCTCACTGCTGCAAGTGACAATGACAAAGCTTTCCATGATCCTCCTGCCTCCTCCATCATCATGGTCTGTTTGGGTATCTCTGTACTGTTTATACCCACTGTTTTGTTAACTGATTTTCTGAATATGATTCATGATCATTTTAAAGAATACAACATTTGTATTGCGTAATAAAAGAGAGGATAATTTTTATAGGTTTTATATGTTAGGTAATCAGCTTCACAGATGATCAAAGATTAACTTTAAATGGATGCTGCTAAGAAAGATCTTCAGTCTTAAATCAGCTTTTCTGCTTTAAACCTTTCTCTTTAATCCTCAGCTTCAAGTAATTTTATAAATAGATAAAATTGGAAAATCTTTTAAACTACAGAAGTATAATATAATCAGATGAACCTCAATGCTATCTTTACTTGACATACTGTAAGAAAACACTAATAGTTTGGCTTCTTATAAGCTGCACTGTATATCAGTAATGACATAAAAATATTAATAATCAAAATCTGGATCATTAAAAACACCCCAACAACTAAATCATCATAGGTCCTTTTCCCAGTTGCATGATTTTTCAGAGTTGTTTCTATGTCAGGGTTTAAACGTAGGCTGGACAGGAGCACCAGCACCCACCAGAACCACCAGCACCCAGCAGTGGGAGTCATGTCAGCTGAAACAGCCATGTCCCACGCTGTGCTGATGCTGCATGTGCAGTGAGTGCTCTTGCATCCACATCAGCCCAAAGGCTGGGAGGTGGCAGAGCAAAGGTAACCAGGGGCAGCAATGACCTCACATGAAGTCTAAATGCAGTTACAGAAATATCAGGCAAAGGAAGGTGAAAAGGTGGTTTTGTTTTGTTTGTTTTCTTCAGTTTATTCAGATGTTAGGCCCAGAGCTGTCTTGTCCTACTTTTGCTATTGAATACCTAATTACCTTGTTTTAAACTAACAGTCTTGTCTACCATTATACTTAGGGGAGAGTGACTGATGGGTGCCTCAGAGCATAATTTGTTCACTTATCTTCTATGACAATGCTAAAATAGGATGACTTCTGGAAATGCCCCTCTCTCTGCAGTGACGTAGCCTTAGTGTAACTCCATTACAGGAGATGAATCCCACTTTAGGAATCAGCTTGTTAACTCGGTTGCACTAGTATAAATCTAGAGTGCTTTGAACTGTGTTGCATGGGTTATGTTGTGTGACCCAAGCAAATCCAAACCTTAGTGATGCTTCATCAGAAAAGTTTCAAACCAGCTTTGATGTGAAAATGTTTCCTGAGATTCCTGGCAATTTCTGCAGTTTCATGTTTACATTAGTGAAAATAAAAGCAATCTTAATCAAATGCTATCAGTACTGCAAACAACTCCATGTAAAGTGAGAGAATCTGATTGTCAGAAGTGTCAAATGAACAAAAAGTTAACAAGGATTTGGAAAATACTTTATGCCGCTTTTAATGACTTTCAGCTTTGTTGACAGCAAGGAAGTAAAAGGTAAACGGTTTCCACAATAAAGTGTGATCTTTAAAACCAAACTATTCTATTACATGCTAGAGCTGATTTTACTAGTATTTAAATTGGGTTAGCAGTGCCATCAGTCCACTAGTTTCAGTGCAGTTACTTCTGATTTGTACAAGAAGATCCTACGCTCTTCTTTGTTTTGACAGTCTGCATATTTTTCCATGCAATTTAAATAATCAAATCCCTTTGTCTCCTCATGCATTGGTCGCTTCTCATGAAGTCAGGGAATACTTCATGACTCCAGTAAACAGCAGAAAAGGCATTTAGAAGAAAAACTACACATAATCATTAAAAAGAGCATAAAAAACTACCGGAGCTGCAGGGCAGGAGTAATATTCACAGATAAACCCTACATTTGTATTCAGCAATGAAAATAAAACCAGATAGAAACTGTCACATTCTGTGCTATGTCGGTTAGACCTGTAAAAAACAGACTCAGAAGAAATGCATATAGACGGTTATAAACTGGTTTTGGGATGTCATTAATAAAACCAAAAATTGCTCTGGAAAATGCTATAAAGCCACTTAAATGTTTTGGATTAAAATACTGAAGATGAATGTTACAAGGGTTCTGTAACCAGAAAGGAGGAATAAAGCCGGGTTGAGAGAAATTTCTGGTTGAAAACTGAATGCATTCCATTGTGTCTAATGGGCACCAACGTGCACCTGCATGTTTATGAGGACTTCTCCTCTCACAGCAACCATTGTCTGCTCTAGCGAGAGCAGCTGAACATTTTAACTGAGTATTTTTAACTTCATACAATAACAAAATTAAGGAGCATCACTGAGAAGGAAAGCAAAGGCACAGGGGCCTCCCATCAAGGCCATGATGACTTTCATGTTCTTTCCAAGTGCTTTGGGTACATCAGGAAAAAAGATCAGTTTGCTTCTTCAAGTTTGTTCCTTGTAGAACACTTTGTCCAGCTCAGTTTTGAAACTCTCAAGAAAAGCATCTACTGTTTTGCATGTCATGGTCAATAGCTCTCACTGTTGGAAAACTTTTCCTGGTATTCAGCTTCAATTTTCCATTGATTTCTTCCCATAACTCTAGTTATATGGTACTTACAGCCCAGTGGTGTAATCCAGGATCACAGCCTTAGTCTTTCCTTTTACAATTTTACTGCTTTTTTATAATTAACAACCTGCAAAACTCTCTAAGGAAATACTCAAGTTACCTATTGGAAATGTAAAGACATTCCAATGCCTTGAGATTGTTACCTGAGGCAATATAACCTGTTATATATCACCCCTCAGAGCAAGGATATAGTGATAGGCACAGGACCCACTCTCTTTTCTCTATAACTCTGCCCATGGGTAGCATGAATTTTTTGTTATAATGCACATCTAGGGCTAAATTGGACTCTGGTTCCCCTTTTCAGAGCTGTAGGTGAACATAGAAATAAAGCCACTAACCAGCAGTATCTGGAGCTATTGGGACAGCTCAGTGCAGACAAGTAACACTTAATTTGACTTAAACCTGAATCAGCATTTGAGTCAGACTCAGGCGCTCAGGAAGTTTTAAATGCCCCCTCATGGATTTTAACCTGGGCATTTTTCTTTATCTTGTATGATCCATTTAGTGTCAGCACATGCAATCTGCAAAAACAATAAAGGGTCCATGGCAGCTACTTTAGTTTATTCCTGGTGTTTGAATCTCATCTTGATGGTGCAGAATACATTGGACTGTAAGAAAATACAAACAAAAGCAGAATGGTAGTAATTACTCATTCTGCTGACAAGGTATATAAGTCAGGCATTAAAAATGAACACAGAGCTGTCAACATTCTTTCTGCAAAAGTAATATGTTTTTCTGAAGTATGAGGAATACCTTTACACTGCTGGTTTTGTGGTGACTAAGCAAGTCTTTGCCATGTCGCATTTATCTCATTGACCCTTTGTGGAGCACTCCCATTTATCTCCTTTCCTTGAACGATAAGGTATTCCTTAATAGAATCCTAGATTAATTATTAATGCCAGTGTTTATATTTGTAGATAAAAATGGAAATCTGGTTTCTTCTTTCAGACCTAACATTTTTAGCCTAACACTAAACATCTGGTACTCTAGCACTTTATTCATTAAAGTTTAATATGGTTCCAGTGCGTGTTTCAAGCATTCTTTTCTTAGCCATACTCAAAAGCAAGTAAGACAACTATGTTAGAAGTCCCATAAACCACTGAATCACAGACCGGTTTAGTTTGGAAGGGACCTTAAAGCTCATCCAGTTCCAACCCCCTGCCATGGGCAGCGACACCTTCCACTGGAGCAGATTGCTACAAGCCCTGTTCAACCTGGCCTCAGATGCTGCCAGGGATGCAGCAGCCACAGCTTCACTGTGCCAGTGTCTCACCATCCTCACAGGGAAGAATTTCTTCATAATACCTAATCTAAATCTTCTGTCAGTTTAAAGCCATTAAAATTCAGTTCTCGCTAAACTAAAACCAAAGGAAAATGCTCGTAAAGATGAGCTACACTTTTTCCTTATTAAAGCTAGACAGTTTGATTTTAACCCATTTAGACTTTGGCTTGTTTAATTTGGATGATTTGGTTTGGAGCTAATTTCTAACCCATGGTAGAAGCCTGAAGGAGAAAACCTACAGATTCATCCAGACAAACTATTGCCACTCTGCTTCCCAAACTCATAACCTGAGTGCTTCATCAGCACTTTATTTCCTACTGAATCTTCTTCACACTGCAGTTATTCTCCACTGTAAAACTTTACTGCCAGATTGGAGGATGTCAGCCCATCAAACTGACGCCCCAAGCTGGGCTCTCCTCCCAGCCTGTGCACATTCTTGATGCATCTTCTTCCTCTCTCTCCCATTCCCCTCACAGAACAGCACGGGCATCAGGCAGGAATGTTCCTCAGGGCAATAAACAGTATTATTGCTTTGATGCTTGTATTTTACAACTCGGTGGAGCAGGTGCAACCTGGAAACAATGATGCTTTATCTTGGGAAGTTACGGTGCTTGCTGTGTTTCAGTTTTGTTATCTCAACTAATTTGCTTCAGAGATGCAGGATGAAACAGAAGGAGCAGGCAGAGCTGAGAAACATTTGACTCTTATTTTAAGAGAAGGTAGATTACCCCAGTTTAGGAATATTCAAAAGAGACTGAAGAACAGGCCCTGTGTTCATTACTGAGAAGAGGGAATTGGGAAAGATGATGTGAAAAGTTTTGGATGGCTTTTTCTCATGTATCTCCCTCTTTCAGTCACAACTCCAAAACAGATAATGTGACCCTTAAATTTTGTTCAGCTTTCCCAGGATATGTCCCTGTACCTTCTACGTGTTCTTCTGCTTTGTCTCAAGAAGTTATGGCAATCAGATTAGGACAAGAGGTGTATCTAAGGAGCCTGACTGTATTTCCCAAAGCTGCCCAAATGTTGCTATACTTCTGTAAATCTCCATTATACAATCCTTGAACCCTTTTTTCATTGTTAATGATGTGTTTGTGGTCTCCACAATGCAGCTGTTCACTGTCCGTGTTTCTGCTGTGTCTAGGGACCACTAACATAGACTGGGCATCACTGCTGTTGAGCCAGGTGCTATGAAATATGTAAAGCTATTTCCCAAAGAGACTGCTTCCATTATCCTTTTTTTATAAACAACTGTTAAAATCCTTCTTGTAGCTGTCTGCCATCTCAGCTCAATCTGGAAATGCATTGCTCAAACTGATGCTAGAAACTGCTTTAAGGAGTGCCGGCAGCATACAGATGAGCACAAAGGGCAGTGCACAAAGGGCACAGAATTGAAAATTGTCCTTTTACATCTAGTACAATAAACCTGGAGTAATCTTAATGTCTTTACTGGATGCACTAATGCATACATGATTTGAGCCTGTAGTGCTTTTGGTACTCCGCTCTGTTCCCCTTTCCTTCTTGAACACATCAGACTGGTATCAGCAATGCTGTCAAGACCACTGTGACTTTACAGCTCTGCAAAACCTGAGATCATGATTAAGTTTGGCTGGATTTGATGTTTTGATATTTTGGTCACTCTGTGACCATATACAGAAGCTATACTTATACAAATGGATAGGAGAGCATCCCAATATAAATATATGCTGAAAAATAACCTTGATAGGCACAGACTAGCTTTCTGAGGAAGTAGTGATAAATGCATACAAATGATGCTATAGGCAAAATATATGGCTAAGTGTATGTAGCTTTTCAAACCAGCTATTAGAAATGCAGGCTTCCTTTGTAAACACCGGCTTGGTATTTGAAGAGCATATCACAAAGAGCCTGATACAAGTTTAGATGAAACTGGAAGGGCTACAAGGGAATAAGAGTTCACAGAGGCAACATACAACCAGTTCCACTAAGAAAAAATCATTTGCATAGCAAATCAGACTGTCAACATTTTAATGTGCAGAATTCCAATTAATTCTGCTCTTCATGGAGAAAATACCTGCTTTTAAAATGGACACAAATAAGAGCATTCAGCTGATGTCTGTCATGAGCATGGCAAAACCAAGGATAATACACCCATGGCTTCAGTTCAGCTACACCCTTCCAGACCAAGGCAGCTGCTATTTTATCATTCTGAGATTTTCCTGAACTGAGGAGTTTCATGGTGAAAATCTTGAACAGTGGGGTTCTGTACTTTTCCAACTCAGCTCTGAAAAGTTCCCTATATAAATATGAGATACTGTATTGGCTTGGTTGGATTATGAGGAGCTGCTCATGCAGGTAAAAAGAGATCCTTTCATCAGGACAGTTCTTATAGTTGATTATGATGGGCCCAGCTGCTATGTCAGGATGTCTGAAGAAGTACTTGAGAACACAGTGGTACTAAGAAATGTATCTTGAATGTCCATCTATTCAGGTGGGAAATGTGCTATTAGCACTAGTTTTTTGTATGGTGTTATATTCTCAGATGTGAGATTTAGTAATTTCCTATGTGGACAAAGGGACAGAGAACTGGATGGAAGGTTTACAAGTGAGTTATATTCAATAACCTCTTCACCAGTGCCTGTGTTCTGGCAGTAGGAAGAAGTTATATTCCCCTTATGCGGCTGAACATGACTATAGATCAGCAGTTGTCTTCCAGTTCTCAAAATGAATAGAGATAAGGATAAGCCTCTTACTTGTAAAGTGTTGGTGCTGGGTCTGTAAACTTCCTGCAAAAGGATGAAAGGAAAGAAAAAAGACAATCATTTGTCAGATGGGTTCTCCCTTGAGCTTCTCCTGATGTTCCTTCACACAGCAGATAAAGATGCAGCCCCAGTGAAGCCTGAATGATGGGCGAAGGGTGGATAGCAGCCCCCTTTTCCCAAACCTATCTGTCTACTTCTCCTTTTCAATGATTTCCCTTCTGTTTTTCATAGCACCTCCTTTATGTTTTCCTGCTTTCAGGGCCAGAATTCTAAAAGCTAAATTACTGATTAGGGAGTAGTTTGCCTTTTGCAGACTCGTATTGTGCCTTTAACCTTGATCCAAGATGAAACAGCAGAAACAGCCCCCACAGTGAATGTTTAAAGTGCATTTCACTATGCCTGGCATCAGGTCTGCACTTCTAAGAGCTGAAGTGACTCTGCATTGCATGATGACAACTTTCTGCACAGCCTGCACACAAGGGCAGGAGGAGCCAGATACATATACAGAAGCTGTACATAAGACAGCTTGTGTGCTTATATGCCAGTCAAGCTTCTGCCTTGAGAGGCAGTTGCAAATACTCAGAGTACAGGTCTCCACACAATCAGAAGACCTCTTCCATTAGGAAATCGTCTTTTTGTCAGCATGGCCACTTCAAGCAGCTTTCTCTGTAGATATCTAAACCCCCATTCTGTCTTTCCTGTTTGTCTGCATTTCCCTGCGCTCTACCTGTTCTCAGCCTTCTCATGCGAAATCTAAACACTCTCTTGACATCCTCTTCTTTCTTTTATGGTCCTTTCTCTAGCCTGGAACATGTCTCCTCTTGAACACATTTATTACTGACATAACTTTCCCCATATTTAACACAGGAAGTTCCAAGTGTTCTTGTTATGAGATACAGTAGCAGCATGACTGTTTTAAATGGGTTAAAGTGGATGTGTGGGAATGTGCATCAGATTTACCAACTTTAGACTGGAATATTTGGGAAATGTATCAAAAGGACAGAATACGCTGTCACAAATACCTGCAGTTCCAAGAAGGCACCTCTGGAACTGTTTCCCTGATTAACTAATCAATCAATCGTCTACCAAAAAGCATAAAACAATCTAGTCAGAGGTGGGAGGAACAGAGAAGTGGAACAGGTTCTTATGGGAATACACTGAAAACACAGATTGCTGGCATTTAAGACAGCTGTGAGAAAATAGGTTTCGTTTGTGAATATTCAACAAAGCTCAAGTCTGTCAGCTCAGTAATATGACATGTTTAGCTCGAGCACTTCTAAACGTATCTGCACTGGGAATTTTTAGCATTGTATTAGTTCAGTGAACAAGGTAAAACTTAAGGTGTCAGAGTAAAACTGTAGATGCATATCCCTGGATTTACATCAGTAATGTCTGGACTTGAGGCTTGTCAAACATATACTTCATTCATGTTATGGGGGTTTAATTCTTTTCTAATTAGTTATGTGCAGCCTCTTTTTTAAACAGTTTCCTTCCTGAATTTCAGAGACATTAAATGGATCCAAGTCTTTATGCACCTGAAGTATGGTCAGCGTGCTCTTAGCTTCTATATGAAGAAACTAGGCATTGGTCAAAACCATCCCATAGTATCCTTTGGAATATTTGCACTCTCTTGACAGCACAACTACTGATTTCTTAATCTGGTTAAAAGGAGGGCAGTGGCACAAAAGGCATTATATGTGCAAACAATTTGTTTCACAAGTCAGCAAAGATGCTTAGTGTGTGTCAAATTATCTGTTGATACACTGCAGGAAGATTTCAGCTCTACTGAAAGTCTGTAATACTGAGCAAAGCATTTGAACGAATTGCATTCTTAGCTAACTAGGCTAACTATAAGCTGTTGCTGGGTCATGTCCTGATATTTCATTATTCATTTGAAAGATTCACTGAAAAAGATGCAATAATTTATATAAGGGAAAAAAAAAAAGGTGTTTTGGGCCTTATGTATATCCATTAATCTTTCGCAAATCAAGATATGCTAGATTTAACTGAGTTTATATTAATTTCGGACCCACCATTTCAAAGTCTATTCTTGTAACACATAGTACCAGTGATGCCAAGTGTGTGGGGGAACTATAAGCAAACCAAATTAGAATAGGCATATATTTTCCAGAAATTTCAGGAGCACACAGGAGTTGTTGCCTGCCCATCCAAAGCTGCCGTTCCTTTTATCTCCCAGTCATGTAAAGAAATTACCATTGTGAAAAGTGCCTCCATTTCAGCAGCCTTCACTCTTCTGAAGCTGTAGGTGTTTAAAAATGAGTATTTACCAGTCATTTTCCAACTTCAGGGCCCAATCCCAGAAACACTTGTGCAAATGTGAAGCAACAAGCCTCTTCTCTGTTGTCCAACTAATTATTTTTCATAGCATGAAAGAAGTGCATTTTGATAGGTGCAAAAGTCCATGTCACCCAGGTGGAAGATGAGGCCCATCAGAGAAAAGCTACCTTACAGGGCATCGATAACAACCATATTTGAGAGCAATATGTCTTCCTACTGATAGAATAAGGGATGACAAGATTTCCTTGCAGAACTTCTACCAGTCATTTCTAATGCAGTAATGTAAGAAACAGTTTCTGCCAGTCACTTTCTGCAGGATGCAAATTAACTCGAAATCCACTGCAGGTATTTAGACTGTGAAGTGAAGAAAGGAAGGAAGATAAAACAAAGGGGAAGAGCAGCCTTGACTCCCACAGTGCAGCACAAACCCTCCTCCAATTAAGCTCTACACTCTGAATTCCTGTAACAATCCATAAAGCTGCTTTGAGCTTCAGACAACTTTCTCTGCATTCTCTCCGAATCCAGGCGTGTGCTTCATAAGCACCTGGCAGTCCCTAGCACTTAGCTATGAATATGCATGTAGAGAAGGTGAAATAAGGACAGTATTTTCTCTAAAGTATGACAATCCCATCCATCTTAAACTCTTGCTGCGGGTTCTGTTTGTGTGCATGAGCCCCTTACTTAGTGCTCCATCTGTGATGCAGGTCTCATCCCTTTGCTGACACCCTCCAGTGCAGAGACATTTCAGGCCGGACAACCCTACAGCTAAGTCTCTTTTAGCTCAAGTCCCCACTCAGATCCAGGCATGCTGCCTGCCATGTCAGCTGTCACACCAGCATTTGGCAACATTTTGATGGTGACAATTGTTCTGCTAAGATGGGGTCTGACATTTATCTGTGGAGGAGGCTTCACGGGAAAGCTGTAAAGCCCTCTGGTGAGTTTTAAAATCTATTCACCTCCACTACGAGCAATTAATACTTAATCATCATAATCTGCTTGTAAAATAGGTAAGTACTGTCATTTGCACTTCCCATAATCCAGCCTAAATCACTTCCAGGGCTTTTAGATGCCAACTAAGCAGCTCTGAAAAAGCTGTTCTAAGTCTCGGAGACTGAATCCCCTCCTAGGTGAGCAGACAGGTCTCTCTTCACCTTCGCACTGCTGGCTGCAAATCACTATGAAATTCATGGTCTCAGAACAGGTGACAGCTACTGTGCTTGTTCCTTCTGTTTTCCAAAGATGGTCTAGGAAAATCTGGGTCAAACTAGGTGTCAAATGCACTTTTCCACATTACACCTCACATAAAGAAGTGAAATTCCCACTTGCATTGAAAGGAGTCACATTCACCTAAGCAAAGTGTAGCTTGGTTCCTCTATTCCCACCTATTCATCTCTTAAGCAGTATCTTTAGCTTGCAAAATACTAAAACTGCCTGGGAAACTTGCACACAATATGAAACATATTTGAAAATACTCATTTCTCTCTAGCTCACAGTCAGGCAGTTTTTATTGACCTAGAAAGTGTGAAATGAGCAATGGACAAATATCAGTTAAATAAAAAACAGAATAAACCCCACTTGAAACCATGCAGCATATTTCTAACCACTTCAAAATCATATAAAGTAGAACTGCATGATGAATGAGCAGAAAATTCCCATTTGGAAGAATGGATTTTTCCCCTATCTTTCCAAGAAACTCTGACTTTTTTCCCCTGAAGGTGCTTTAATGAACTCTATAAACTATTTGCTTGGCAGAAAACTATAAAAAAAATGACTCAGTGATAGAAAAAGGGGACAAGAAAATTCTAACCTATGCAAAAGACCAAAATGAATAGACTTGATGCTGCCCAAGTAGAATACATGCAAAGGGACCAGGGCTGCTGATACCACCCCACCTCTGAGGGGCTGCTAGCTCTGGGAGCTTTACAAGTACACTCTTATGGAGTCAGCAACCTGCCTTAAAGGAGGCCAGGGCAGCTCTGTAATACACTTCTGAGAGAAATTACTTCAACAGTGAGCTATTGGGAATATTGCTCATTACAATTCACATGGAAAAGCAGTAACAGTGTGGCCAAAGAATCACGGTGAATGGAAATACAACCAAAATGCCCCAAGTGCTATACTGACTGAAATACGTTGTTTTAAAGGAATTTATCCTAAGGTGAAAGGTTCTGAGAAAGTGGGAAATATTAATGTGAAAAAGGCTTGCTTTCCATCGATGACCTTGAATGTCACTGCTGGTAACCCTTGGCAACAGCCAAAGAACAGCTGGGTTTCAATAAAAGCAAAATTCAAGGGAGAGCAAGGACCAAGGTTGCCAGTGAGTTTAATTATCCACTTTCATGTTTGTATTAGTAATTGGTTTCTGGGGTTTCTAATGTTTAATCCATATGGATGGTAATACCCTGTGCCTCTGCTGTTCCCTACATTTGGGCAAGTGTCTTTTTTAAGCACAAACATGGAACTCCGTAGCCACAGCGAGAGGTGTTGGCAGGACCTGCCCCTATGCCAGGCGGGTGTCCCTCTCCCCATGTGCTGTGTGTCACCCCTATGCCAGCTGCTGATCCCACCGTGCTGCCATTTGCCTTGTCTCTTAAGAGCAGAGGAAACCATCTTTCCTCTCAGGGAATACATGCCTGCATACCAGGCAAGCCAGGCAGGGACTGACACCTGGCTTGGTAAGCACAGTGGATCTTTCAGTGTCACTGTAATTACCTATTGTGCTTTCCTTTTTTGCCCTCAAGAAGTAATCAAATTAATGATCCCATTTCCTGGCAAGCTCAGAAACTCTATTAATTTTACTGATTAATCCTAATACAGCGATCACTGCCAAGAATTTATTTCAGTGTTTGGTGTGCAGTGAAGCCAATGTAATTTGAAAATTATAACATTGCAAGATATGTAGTGACACAGGATTGATTAAAAATGCAATTTAAATGAATCACATGCTTAGTCCCCTGGGAAGATTAGTTATGGCCAGTAGAAAAGAAAGCGAGAAGACTGAAAACAATAGGGGTGTGGATTTTGAAACAATTCAGCTTCTGCATGTTGGCTTGCCACTGCTAATCCAGCCTGTAGTATGTACTGGGATGCCTTTAAATCTTGGTGTGTGTTTGGGTGAATACATTGCACTCGGATATGAGCAGAATAACATCTAAAGAAGGTGTTCAAGCAGTCTGTAACAAAGTCTGACTCTTCCCATCACTCATTCTCCATCGTTACAAGCCCACAAACATCTTGATGATCTGCAATCTTAAAATTAATCAGCTTTAAGGAAAGCTGGAATTGTTTGTCCCGAACAATTCAGTCACGTGATTAAAAGGAAACAGGTGTAAGATGCAAGAGGCAGGGAAGGGATTCTGCTCGGGGTTTTTGTTTGATCTGAAAAGCCAGCCATCTCATCTGTTGCATTCATTCTCCTTTCGGAAACATTAATCTGCACAGATGGTGAAACCCAGTAATCTCCACGACCAGCTGCAGAGTGGAATTTTTAATGAAATGGGAATTTGAAGGTTTTCACAGAAAGCACTAGAATCGCTCCCACTATTTCCCGTGATGCCCAAAATTACTCTGACTCTTATTTGACATCTACTGTACTGTAAATATAACAGCCACAAAGCTTCACTCAGAGGCCAAATACAATCGTTTCGGAATGGCCTTTGTTGTTTGCAAAAGCCACATGCTAAAAGCATTTCTGTCAGAGAGAAAGAAGTGATCCACCCTCAGCAAATCTACTGCAAAATGGCTGAGAAGTTATAACCTGTTATTTGGAAATGTTACTTCCCTTTCTCTGAGATTTAAAGTAGTCTTGGCACCTTGGTAAACTAGCGTGAAACAAGCGATTTAACATCAAGTATGATTTGTAAAGAAATACAACACCTGGCAAACACATAGTCACCATCAGCTTTTTATCTCGTGGTGTAAGGCTGGCTAAAGAATGCACTCCAGCACTTAGATTTCCAGAAAAAAGTAAAAGGAAAGAGGCCTGATCTAGAAAGAGAATTATAAAGCACCAGTTTGGAGCAGCAATCCCAGTCAGTGCTAACTAACTAACCTACATTACACAGGCAGATAATTTTATCTTGAAGTTAAGGTTAGGCATGTGATTTATTTAGAAGATTATGACACCTTTGAAAATAGCAGTGATTTGTATTAAATAATTCCTCTAGTACTTAATTTTAGCATACACTAGCACTACAGTGCAATTAATCAGATATATTAAGTGAATTTATAGGTAAGCTCCATTTCTGAGTAGCTTCATAAGGATTCTAAATGACTGGTGCATGTTTAAAGTACAATACAGTACTAAATTGATTCATCTTGAGGAAGTATAATGCAGGATGTCTGCTTGTGAGAGCTCAGAAGGCTTTGCTCTGTTGGTGTGTATGTTGTCATGTTGTACAGATCCATAAATGCAATGATGTAGGTTAGTGAATAAGGCACTGATCCCTGGGGATCTGTGTTTTACCTGCTTTTGCCTGCTTAAGCTGGTCAGAACCAAAAGGCCAGAAGGTCACAAAATAACCCAAGGGTAAGGTAAATAGTTTTGAAATGAATCAAGTAAATGATCTGTGTTATATGTGTGCAGCCTCCATGGCAAAGGTGTCATCAGTGTGTTGGGTCAAATCAAATCAATCAGTTAAAGTGCTATAAAATAAGAATGTGAAGGGAATAGATGAGATCTTGATGGGAAGAATAAAATAGCCTATAAACTACCTGAAACAAATCAATCTTCCTTTCAAGCAGCAAATACAATATATAGTATATTTCATATTAACTGTGGCTGAAGTGAAAATATATTCAGGAGGATACAGTATTAGTATTACTCTTTAATCTAGTGGAAGACAACACTGTTTTAAGTCTGGGACTCTGAGTTTTAAAACTAATTCATTTCTCAAGATGAAAATAGACACCTCAACGTCTTTGAAAGATACAGACTCATTCTAGCACTAAGTTCTGTTGATGAAAATGGGCTTCAGAACATTTGTAAATCTTCATCAGGTTTGTGACTATGTTAAAAATACGGTCCCTGAACTCTTCCAAGGTTTCCTCTGAAAATTCTGTAATGGAAATGGTGCTACGTTTCAGAAGAAAGTGTTAATGGAATAGCTTTGTCTCTCTTGGAGCATTCTTTACTGTGATGTTTATCCCTATAGTGCAGAAAATAATAGAATTAATGGTTTTAATTAAAATGAGGAACAAACATTTTGATGGAAAGCTCAATAGGGGGGAAAAAGCCCTACCAAAGCAATTTCAACCAAAGAACTCCCATGAAGAGCATCTGGGTTTTCTGACTACTCATCAGGAAAGCATTCTTTCAGTTATGTATAACCCAGCAGTCAAATTCATGCATGGCAATTGTTACATCTTTGGCAAAATAGAGAAAATCCATTTACAAAATCAGTCTTGGTTAACTCAAAACAATTCAAAACTTACAAAATGCAAGTGGCCTATTATATTTCCTTCAAACTCTTTCTTGATGTTATCTGAGTATATTCAAACATATACAATACATAACTCTCACTGATTATGTGCTGCTATTGACAGGACAACAGGAAATGGAGAACAGTGTTTGAGGTTTTCTTTGTGAGAAATAATGCAAATCAGTTTGAGTGAACTTCTTTCCTAACCTGAACTGGGAACAAACAACTCATTTTCCTTTTAGAGGGAAAGGAGATTTCTCAAGCAAAGTCAGTATGTTTACTGTCATTAGCCTTAATTCCTGCTCCAAATGGGACAGTTGAAATCCTCATCACATCACAAATGACACCTGTCCTCCCACCAAATCCACACGATTACTGTCAGTTGCACTTTTTCACATGCAGGGCCTGGCATCTCTTTCTGCAGTTCATCTTTTCTGCCCTGCGCAGACACAACATGTGCCTGTTTTCCCAAAATGGTACAGCACAATCTGTGGATGAGCGGTTACCTTTGAACAGATTCCAGTGACTGTACATGAAATACGTCTTCCCCATGTGCGCCTTTCCTTATCGTATTAATGTCTGCTCCAAGTTTTCCTTCTCAAGGAGTCACACAACACAGAGTATTCATCTGCATCCAGTTTTACAAATTCCCCAAGAGGCTGCCATGTGGATGCTCATGGTAGGTCTCAGGGAGGCTAAGGAATGCCACCTCTCCCTGTTTGGCCATGATTTTAGTGATTTGGGATTTGGCCTTGATAAACTGAACAGGGCACAATGGATAAAGATATTCAAGGATAGATTTGTGTTTCAGTAATACTGGTGCAAATCCAGAATTATACTGGATTTATATTTATCCGAGACGAGACTATAAAGTACACAGGGTTTTTTCACAGCACTACTGGAATGTTTTTGTATGCATAAATGAGTAAATATTAGTTTCCCTAAAATACATTGCTCTTGTAGAGATGATTAAAGGACAAGATGAAAGAAAAAAACCCTTCAGTCAACTACTAATTGGAGCTGCTAACCAGATTTTTTCCTGACTATTGCTTTTTCTGATGAATTCTGGTTTACAGCATATGGTTTCAGTCCAAGCTAGTTATCAAACTTCTATTATGCCTTTCATATCTTCAGAGAAGATATTGCCTCGANCTGCAGTGCAGTATGTAGTGGACTGCACTTCCCCCTGTACTACTTCAGAAATGACATTCTTAGTATTTATTTTTTATATATATATATATATATATATAGGGCTTTATTCAATCACAAAAAAGAAAAAAAAAAAGCATTTCAGACTAAAGTACTCTGTATTAAGATACTGTTTAGTTCTTACAGATATTATTTGTATGTTTCTACATACATGTATGTGTTCTTTGGATTCATTCTATTTTTTTACCACATCTAAAACCAGATGGAGATACTTTTAAAATACCATAATCCTATTCATGATCTAAAATTATGAACAGGGTGAATATGTAATGTAATTATTTATAGAAATAAATAAAGATTAAGGAGAAGTCTCAAATACAGGAGACATTTCAAGCATTAAGGTCAGTGATAAAATTTTGTGTTTGAAAAAAAAGAATTCATCTAATGCATACACTGGAATAAACTGGAGACTACAGTCATCCCATGATTTTGAAAAGCTGCATTTTGAAGAATTTAAAGAAATACAGGAGTCACTCATGGTGCAGATATGTAACTAACATTCTATATTACTTACATGGAAAGTTTAAACGAGGTGTTGAAGTCAAAGCACCAAAGTAAAGCAGCTCACAGCCAACATTACAGAAGGTGTCTATCTGTGCCCACTCCTACCAATTTGCAAAGGGCAGAACCAATCCGTATTCCCTTTAGATTTTACTTTACTGTCCTCTTAAGTAACTAGTCATCAGTCCTGGTCAACTTGTTGTGCCATGCTTTGGATTTTGGGGCTTGGATTAAAGACTGAAGTGTGAATAATGCTCTAAAGCTGTATTGTTGCATCTTAATTTCAGCAAAATTTCTGCTAATGAAAAAATGAAATTGAAGTACTAAGGTTATGATAAATATCTAACCATAGATTCAAACTGAAAAAAAATGCAAAAGTTGACTGGGTTTGTTGGTAGTACTGCAATAAGATATGTTTCAAGTGCAACACCACAATTGATTTAAACAATTTCCAGACATGCATACTCAGAATATCTGTAATGTCAGACCCTGGAAACTAAGTAGTTCACCTTCTAGTACTGAATTAACTACAACCTTTGTAGCTAAGTATACCTAAGCTATGAGTAATACTCAGAAAACATAAAACTGGGTAAATTTTTAAATGTACAGATGCATTACAATTCCATATTTAGGTAGAATCTAAACATAATGTTTGAACATTTAAATGTTTGAACTGTTCTGCCAAAAATACCAACTAAGTCATTTTATATATCTACCACATGCATTTATTTTCAATCTATTTCTAAAGTATTCTCGCTTCTTGTTGTATATTGTATTTAATTTTTAATGTGCTAGAATTGATTGCTTGTAAATTTTTTTTCTTTTTCTTCTGTAGACTAAATTCAGAGAATCTTTCACGTCATAACAATCTCTGAACTGGAATGCTTTCTTCAGTCAAAACCAGAAAAAAAAAAAAAAA
>NDXB01022093.1:18221-32503 GCA_002631895.1 Agapornis roseicollis | reverse complement strand
ATGAACGGGAATGCTTTCTTCAAAAAAAACAAAAAAAAAAAAAAAAAAACAAACAAACCAGAAAATAAAAATGTACTTATTAAACTGCTGAATTCTTTAATGCCATCCCTCCCTGGTTTAATTATGTCTTCTATACATATGTTATTAAGTTTTAGATTGATAACAAGGAATCACCATATCAATAAATTGCAGACTTATGCACAAAAATATTGTCTGCAGATGATGTTCTTACTCTTGACTGTAGCAAAAGAGGCAAGGGAGAAAGGTCTCCATTTGTCAGCTTCATCTGTCTAATAAAAAGAAATTCCATTCTATTTTTCAATCACAGACTCACTGGACTGCTGAGACTTCTGTTGGGTCATATAATCTGGATAGTATTTAATCTTCAATGGTTGAATTGAAAATAGACTAAAAAGAAAAGAGGAAAAATTAAAAAGAAGAAAAAAAGAAACAACAAAGAAAAGATTTTTTTTAAAAAAAGGAAAAAAAGGAAAAAGGAAAAAAATATATCCTTGAGTTCTCTAATACAGTTCAACTTATACATAAATTCCAAACAATGTGCGATTTGTATCTTTTTGAATAAAAATTATCTTTAATGCCAATAAACCTATAAGACTCTCCTTCTTTTCTGTGCTAAAAAAAGCTGTAAATAGCTTTTTTTCTCTTCATGTAAATCTGGAAACATGTCAACGTGTGCACACATTGATAAATGGAATGAAATGTTTATTTAAATCTTAGCTGAGAATCAGAAATTAATTTAGCTCTTCACAAAGTCTATTTTCAATACAAGAAAAAAAGAACATAAGTTTTTTCTTGCAGTAAATTTAAAATGCTGTAACTTTGTCTGCAGCATGAGCTAATAATTTTAGAATTTTCAGGGCCTCGATTATTCCTGGCCATTATAATAATAAACTCTCAAAGGGCAGACTTGCTAAAGATGAAATAAGATTGGTGGGACCTACTTAGTCTTTCATTTATGTGAAAACAAATCCAACTTTTCTGAATTTATTTATGGAATTACAATAATATTGAAGTATTAGGGGAGCAATTTTAAACACACAGTGTCAGGAACAGAAGGAAACATAAAATGTAATTGGGATAAATGCACAGTTAGATTGATTCAGCCTCTGGAAATCTTTTCTGGTAAATTAACATTTTTAATGTTGCAAAGTTTTTCTCTAAATGGCCTACACTGAATATGAGGTGGAGTCAGATCTTTTATTCCAAGCCTAGCTAATCTGAATACATCTGATTTACCCAAAATAGTCTATTTCTTCCTTCTATGATTCTATGATTCTTGTTTCTCCTTTTCCTGTTCCAGGGAGGGATCTCACACCTTTGCCTCCAGTGCTATTTGGCCTATCCACCTGTGTGCAGTTAGGAAATGGAAACAGCTGCTACACAAAAACCTTTAATACAAGTTTGTATGAAAAACAAGTTAAAACAGAAATCATACTTAACTATTTTGCTTCATGTAGCTAGATCCCTTTGAAATAAAGCTGATGCTTAAAAGACTGTGTGGTTTTTTTTCAGCTACAGGATAGTCTGAGTTTGGGTGAGAGTGTTGCTACTAATGAACACACTAGAAAAACTAAGATTTGTCATTTTTGCTTGCCAAGCTAAGTGTCTATAAAGTGTTATTTTAAACTTCATAATATTTTTTATGTATGTTATACAATTCTCATTAAAAAAACTGCATTTCTTCCATGATAATGAAGTATAAAGAGACTGAATGCAGTAAAGCATCTGTTCAAGAGTTGAAATTTGAGAGGATGCAGTCATGACAGGATATAATTGCTTTACTTTCATATAACAACATGTCATAAAGTGAATGTGTTCCAGTTAATGCTCTCCTTACACTTCCATTGAAAGTTACTATCATAGGAGCATGACATGCATATTGAATATTAAAGATATTCATGTCTGGAGCTTAGGGCCGGAAAAGTGATAACTGCTGGAGATAATATAACTATTTTTTGGGGGAAAGTTATATTCTATGCAATTTCTACTTTTTATTTTTTTTTTTACTCTCTGTAGATAAAAAACTCAAACTAACCAACAGCTTTTAGTCAAATCTGTAAAACTTCAGTTTGGAAATGTTACTGTGGTATCTGATGAGAACGTTTATCTGTTACTAGTCCGTGCATTATTGTCCCACAAAGTCAAAATTCACTGACTTGGACAGTGCTTCTGTCATAATACCATACTTTATCTTCCTTAGTCAATGTGATACAGACTGAATGTCTGGTTTTGTTATTAAATCAAAGGTGTAGTCCAGTTTAAAAATACACACACACACATATATATGTAATTATAATTTACAGGTAATTTCAGTGATTGATAGAGCAATTTTCAAATAGAATTCTCTTCAGTGTTAGGCCAAAAATGACGGTGATAATTTCTTTGCCAGAGAGCAAGTATTTTTCCATTAGGAAATAGTATCCATAAGGGAATCCAAGTAGCTGAAAATCTTTTCAGGGGTCAATTTTTATTTTTTTTTTTTAATTGAAAACACTTAATTGTTTCAAGCTATAATACTGTAGTCTGTTTTTAAGAAAGAAAAGCTATTTAGAAATCATAAAGTGAAGTTTTCAAATAATCAAAATACATTTTCATAAAATGATGGTAGGGAAATGCACTCAAATGATAACCTGATGGGGGCAGAAGGGAGAAGAAATAATTTCACTGATTTCTCAGGTAAGGGAATGAGTGAAAGGTCAAAAACCTGTGTTAGTAAAACATAAACAACAGAGATTAAAAAGAAAAAAGAAAAAAGAAAAAGATTGGTGCTGAATTTGCTAGACTAATGAGTCTTAATAACAAAAGGGCTTTGAAGAATCAGTTACTAAAGAAGACATAAACTCTACAGGTATTTTTCTGGAACACAAAATCAATGTCTGTAAAAAACAGAAAGCATGCAGACAGAGAGAAAGCATGAAGAACTATAGTGTCAAAATCCTTGGAGTAAATTAATATAGAGAAATAGGAGGTGAAAAATGAAAAAAAAAATCATAATGGACTTACAAGGTAGGATAATTCTCTCTGAAAGAAAATAGTAGAGCTATCATTTTCAAAGCACAAAGATTTGTCATGGTCTAGGAGCTTAATGATTTTAAGCTGGGTCTAAGTTATAAAATTGATGATGATATGAATTGAACAGCTGCAATTATGAGATCAAGTATCAACTTAAAAAAAAGCCTTTCGAGCTCAAACAAAAAGTTTTATCTATGAAAATGGCAGGCATCACTGCCAAGTCTGAAAGCACAACCATGGCAAACATAATGGGAATTTGTGATGTAAATTGCCACAGCTAGGATGCCAGAGGTGTAACAGCAGTGCATCTGGTGTCTCACAAGGAAATGTGTATGTTCCCAGTTTGTTCCAGGACAGAACAGGATAAGCAATTTTTTGGAAAAATCTCACTAACTTTGTGTGTTCCACTGACATAGAAAACTATCATCTGAAGATCAGTATCAAGAAACAATTTCCAGTTTTCTGCAGAGCCAGCTGAAACAGTGTTGTAATCCAAAGGGACAAATATGTATGTGTGCGGCTGTGTATTTATGTAACTTAGCTCTACAGCTTGCATAGTTAAAGTAAGTGCAGAGGTAAGCAAATGGTTTAACAAGAACACATTACTGAAGCATGACACTTCCATTCTTACTATTTGTGTCTGCTATTAACAAATGGAAAGCCTGACAAAAGACAAGCTTCAAATGACTGGAAATTATATATATACTTAATGTACCTTACAAGAACTACAGGTTTTGCTCTATCACATGTACATTATACATGTCCACACTTTCTGTCATGATAAAGTTAATATGTCTGCCAACCTTCACAGGAGAGACAATGCAACTTTGAATTGTAAATCAAGGTTTGCATTCACTGTTGTCATAACTCTATGTGTTAGTGCTGCCAAAATTAAATCAGATTAGTCATCACCCTTAAATGGCAGATTTAATAATAATAACCTTAGTCTATCTCAAATGAAACAATGTATGAGCAGCCAGCTCACATGTTCAGTAGTAACTGCATGCTAGCTGGGCTGTGCAAAAGTAAATAAAGTAACAAAGGCAGGTGTTTTCAACTTAAATGGTTTCATCAACTTGTTCAGTCAACAAAAAGCTAAGAATTAAAGGCAAAACTAAAGGTATGCATGCTCAATTTTACTACTGATTCCAGATTAACTTGTGGAAATGAAAGCTGGGAAAACATAAGACATCAACAGACATCTAATTGTCAGAGGAAAATACTATGTTAGACAGCGTTTGTTTTCAACACATAAGATTATCAGGGAGCGCAAAAGTTCCTCAGCTCTGAAATTACCCAGGGAAAAAAAAAAAAAAAAGTAGAGATACAGTTGGGGTGTTTTTAAAAATAAGGTATGAGTGTCTGGAGTGCAGCTATGAATAGAGAGTTTTGAAAAACTCAATATTCAATATTTAGAGAAGTAAAACCTATGAAACCAACAAGAAAGTGAAGTCCAAAAGAGATAGGGTGAGCTGAGCTGTATTTGTGCTGCTGATGATAAAATGTGCAGAAAAGATTAAAATTACTTTTTGCTATCGTGTTTGCAAAATGTACATTCATCAACCATCAGAATGTGTTCTGAAAAATAAACTGAAGCCTACATTGTAGTCAATACTGTATCTACAGACGCTCCAAACTGGAACTAAAAAGCGTCATGACGCATCATTTTCAGAGAAGAAAACAGAGGCTATTACAGAATAAAAATAAATGCAGAAGTTACACAGTTTTCTAATTCAGCAGAGCAATGCAAAATATGCTAAAACCACAATACAAATATAAGTTACATTTAGCAAAATAAAGCAAATTCAATATGAAGTTCATTCACAATACCAATGTGAGTCGTGTTACTGATCTCTATCAGAAGCACCCTATCACAGCGCTGGGCTTTCCAAGTCACTGGGAGCACATATGTTGGTTGAAGCCAGCTCAAGCCCATTGCCTTCTTCAAAATTATTTTGCTAGTTGCCTGATTTTTACACTTTATGTTGAGCAGAGCCAAATGTCCACACCCCCCATGCTGGGCTGCCTGAGACAGTGAGACTTTCACAGTGGTTTAATCAGCTTGGGGAGAAACATTTACACCACCAGCTGATCCACACAACTGCTGTTTACCCAAAACGGAGGCTGCCCTCAGGTCTCCTTTGTGTTGGGATAAAGTCAGCTTCTTTGCAACAGTAATGATCAATCAGACCCTGCATTATTCTCTGACCTTCATGGGGAGACATTGCCCTTGCCCATTTGCTCTGAGCCTTTTTTCCATAATGCAGATTTAATGCTCAGTAAAAAGTAGCTGTAAAGCTGGTACCGAAATTTTATTTTCATACTTCCCTTTCTTGTGTTTTCTGGGAGGAAAAAAGCGATGAATATGAAAGGCACAACTAAGGCCTACAGCATATCAACAGCAGAAAGAGAGAAAAGGAGGTAAAAGTGAAAGACCTTTTTCTTGAGTATGTATATATTTTGATGGAATTAGGCCAGGTCAGGTCACTCCCAACCTTTTGAGTTTAAGGACTGTCATATTGGTTCAGACCATTAGCCAATAACTTGCCTTCAGCGGTGTCCTATAGTGCTTGCTCTCTAAAGCATGTACAAAGTAATGCATCTGTTGACATGCCTTCCCTGAAATCGATGGTTTCGTGACATTCATGTGACTGCATTCAATAATCCCCATTGACCTATCTTCCATTAATTGGCCTTATTTTTTTTTTTTTTTGGTTTTGATTCACTTACACTTTTGGCCTCTAAAATCTTATCCGGAAATTATTTCCCCAATCTGATATTAAGCACACTGGGAAAAAGCCTTTCCCTTAAAGAAAAAACAGAAGAAAGTGCTGCCTGCTTATTTCAGTGGATGCCTGCCAGTGTCTGTGCTAAAAAGAACAATGAGCAGTCTACACTCACTCCCTCGTTACCATATCTGATTTTGCAGGATCCAGCATCTCTTGCTTTTTGTCTTTGCTTTTCCAGGCTGGAGAGTCCTAGCCTAACTAGTTTCTTTTCCTGTAAAAATATGGATAACTTCAGTCATCCTTGTTACCTTCTCTATTTTTTACTTCAGTATTTTGACAGTACAATAGTGGCATATTCTGGTTTATTCTTTGTTTTTCTCAAACTTTGCCTATGTTTTTGGACTGAACATTGAGTTGCCAACTGCTATTCTTGGCTTCCAAAAAAATGCCCTTTGATCTGAAGTTCCCCACTGCCAAATCAGCATCTACGATGCTTTTGTTTATGTTCATCATTGTGCATTTATCAACTCTGCATTTAATGTGCTGTGTTATCTTGTAATCAACTGGTATTTGCAACCATTTGTAGAGAATTTGTTTTGTCTTTCTGAGTAATTTTGAAGGAATAGCAGAGGTTCCCCTGAAAGGGACTTCTGGATGACCCAAAACAGCACAGAGAAAAACTCCAAGAAACAAGGGGCAGCAGGGAAAAACCGCTACATCCTGAGCCCAAGCACCCTGAGTTGCTCACAGCTTCATTGAAGGGACTGAATGTATAATCTATGGCAGTACAGGGATAAGGAGAGGGGTCTGGGGTGAAACTGATTGTGGGAGTATGGGTGGTGGTGCTTTTTTTCCCTATGTTTTTACGTTTTTGTTTCCCAATACTGTAATCAGTAACTAAATATGTAATTGATAATAAATGTAAAGTCAAACCCATTCTGCCCTCTACAGTAATTAATAAACAATCTCTCTGCCTTTATTTTGACTTATGAATTTTCTCAATCCTATTTTGTCTCACCTGCTCACAGAGCAGGGCCCCATGGAGCAAGCAGTCATCAGCCACCATACTCATTTCACTTTCAACTTCCTTTAAGGATCTTATTGACCTTAATAAGTGGATTAAAGTGTCAGAAACAAGTGAGACAGCCTCCACTGAACATCTTTTTGTGAAAATTCACTGTACATCTCCAGCTTGAAGACTCTCGATTGGTTGTTAATACAGTGTTCAAGGTCAAATTGGACAGAGCCTTGGGTGACATGGTCTACTGTGAGAAGTGCCTGTCCATGGCAGCAGGGTTGGAACTAGATGATCTTACAGTCCTTTCCAAGCCAAATCATTCTATGATTCTACGAGTATAAGCAGATTGTATGAAAGGTAAATTTTTTCTTAGGAGTTTCTGTTCCGGTACTGGGGCTTCATGAAACAACACAGTTACATGTGGTGGCAAATTTGCAGTGTCATATTTGACTTTCCTACTGTTGAGTGACTCTTCTGCTCTGAATACTGTGGATTTCTTGCTGTGTATTTGCTCGACTGATCAATTTAATTAATAAGTGCATCAATAAGGTGCTATTGGCTATTCAATCTGTTACATATAAGGTGATTCTAGGATAAGAACTTGTAAGGCAGCTTTCTAGATTGTTCAAATGTTCAGATTGTTCAGATTTTCATCTCTTCACTTTGATGCCTGCACCTCTTCTCAGTTTAGTAATCCCTCCTCTAATGTGGCATAATTTTAGATTGGAGAAATACTAGGTTAAACCATGCAGCCTGGAATATCCAAGAATGGAAACTCTGGATTTTGTGGTTGGCCAGTTCTTCTGTTCACTGTAAAGCTGAGGGAACATGTCTTGCATTCCTGATTCCCGCATTCTGTGGGCTTTGAATATCTTAGAAGGAAAGACATATATCCCTGCATTCTGTGGAGGACAGAAATTAAAACTGTCATCCTTCTTTTTTCAGAGAAGAGGAATAAAATACTAGTGACGTGTTAAGTCTTCAAAAGCTGATAAGCACAGAGCTCAATGGAGTCAATAAATACACTATCCACACAGATATGACACCAAGCTGTGTGGTTCGGTGGATATGCTGGAGAGAATGAATGCCATCCAGAGGGACCTTGACACGCTTGTGAGGTGGGCTGATGCCAACGTCATGAAGTTCAACCATGCCAAGTGCAAGGTCCTCCACCTGAGTCGGAGCAATCCCAGGCACAGCTACAGGTTGGGCAAAGAGGAGATTCAGAGCAGCCCTGCAGAGAAGGACTTGGGGGTGGTGGTTGACAAGAAAATGAACATGAGCCGGCTTCAGTGTGCACTCACAACCCAGAAAGCCAACTGTATCGTGGGCTGCATCAAAAGGAATGTGACCAGAAGGTCGAAGGAGGTGATCCTGCCCCTCTTCTCTGCTCCCATGAGACCTCCCTTGGAGTATTGTGTGCAGTTCTGGTGTCCTCAACAGAAAAAGGACATGGAGCTGCTGGAACAAGTCCAGAGGAGGTCCATGAGGATGATCAGGAGACTGGAGCATCTCCCATACGAGGACAGGCTAGGAAAGTTGGGACTGTTCAGTCTAGAGAAGAGAAGGCTTCTTGGAAACCTCCTAGCAGCCTTCCAGTATCTGAAGGGGCCCTATAGGGATGCTGAGGAGGGGCTCTTCATTAGGGACTGTAGTGACAGAACAAGGGGTAACGGGTTCAAACTTAAACAGGAGAGGTTTAGATTGGATATAAGGAAGAAATTCTTTCCTGTTAGGGTGGTGAGATGTTGGAATGGGTTGGCCAGGGAGGTTGTGAGTACTCCATCCCTGGCAGTGTTCAAGGCCACGTTGGATGAAGCTTTGGGTGGCACGGTTTAGTGTGAGGTGTCCCTGCTTATGGCAGGGGGTTGGAACTAGACAATCTTAAGGTCCTTTCTAACCCTAACTGTTCTATGATTCTATGATTCTATAACAGGCCAGGGTCCTTCAGCCAGAGTACAGGTTATCAACAGAATCAGAGCACTGGAGTATACTTGTTATTTTAAAATGGACCTCAACGTGCTCCCTCATCAAATCTGGCTGAATCAACCCATACAGGCCCAAAGGGAGCATTAAGGACCATTCTCAAGAGGATTGTGTATCTGTCAAAAAGAATTGGAACAGTCTCACAGTCAGCCCACACACAAATTTAAATAAAAAAAGGGGCAAGTGAAATAATCTGACATGAATGAACCTGCTCTAGAGCATTATATTCAATTCATAAGGCAGTTTTATTGAATAATGTAAATATTAAATTGTCATTTACTGTCTTTAGTTCAGATTCCTCTCTATGTTCTGACTGTCCATTCAAATAAAGGACAGATAACATCTGATCTTACTCTGAAAAATATGCATTTGTATATACTTTATCAGGTCTCTTGTGCTTTAACCCTGGCCAGCAACTAAGCACCACACAGCTGCTTGTTTACTGACCCTGGTGGGATGGAGGAGAGAAAACTCATGGGTTGACATAAAGGCAGTTTAAGAGTTTTTAAAACAAGGCAAATAAGATGATAATTATTTGCAGATTTATTATGCATTAAGAATATTTTTAAACAATGTAAACTGTTTGGAAACCACTTTCACCCCAAGTTAAATATGTTATTCATATGCTGATATCAATTTTTAGGGTCATACAAATATTTATTTTCTGTAAAGTTTATTACAATCTCTCAGCCTTTGCTCAAGCTTAATTCCAATCCTATACTAAAATGAGTACAATGTAACCATTCTCCATCCATTGTATTATTTCCTTGCCGGTTCTCACACCTTCACAGGTTAAAAAATCAAACATGATTTCAGTGCTTATTGGATGAAAGTGGTTTGCAATGAACTTACTTTTGAGGTAAAGACAACAAAGAAACAGATGCAGCAACTGTGAGAGTGTTCACCTAAAGTGCAGAAGTACCATGTATTTGAAAAGAGTTAAAAATATATACTTTTAAAATATTTTTAATTTCCATTCAGTCTAAATCCCTCTGAAATGATTTCCTGATAAAGAAATCAAAATCCACAATGTTCTGTTTCAGGGTAGTATTTTTTTATAAAAGCTCCTTCAAGAATTCCAATTTAGTAATCAGAAATCTGAAAGGAGTAATGATTTATGACATTTTATGACCTTAACATGACATTTTAAAAAACTGAATGTAATTCCCTGCACACTTCATTTCATGTATGTAAACATAAATTGTGCATCCCCAGAATAGCGTAAAATGTCTTCTGAACTGCTTTTCTACTAGTAGCCTGGGTTGGTTTTATTTGGTTTGTTGTGTGACTTTCTGTTTTTACTCTTAATCAGCCTAGTACAAGACATAAGACAGGTTAACATTTGTCTAACTCCATCAGAATACAGCTTCATCTATGCTTCTCAAGAAAATTAATTGAATGATCCAGAGGAGGGCCACTAGGATGATCAGGGGACTGGAACACCTCACATATGAAGACAGGCTGAGAAAGTTGGGGCTGTTCAGCCTGCAGAAGAGAAGGCTACATGGAGACCTCATAGCAGCCTTCCAGTATCTGAAGGGAGCCTATAGGAATGATGGCAAGGGACTTCATTAGCAACTGTAGTGATAGGGCAAGGCATAATAGGTTCAAACTTAAACAGGGGAAGTTTAGATTGGATATAAGGGTATAAGGATATAAGGATATAAGTTCTTTACTGTGAGGGTTGTGAAGCACTGGAATGGGTTGCCCAGGGAAGCTGTGAATACTTCATCTGTGGCAATGTTCAGACCAGGCTGGATAGAACCTTGGGTGATATAGTTTAGTGTGAGGTGTCCCTGCCCATAGCAGGGGAGTTGAAACCAGATGATCTTAAGGTCCTTTCCAACCCTAACTATTCCATGATTCTGTGATTCTATCCACCTATCAGACCTTATGACAGTTTGAAGCTGTGTTAACCAGCACTTAGGTTCCAGCAGCTGTTTCACTATTTCTTAACTCACAGTTGTCACAGGAGGCAATATCCACCTTCAGAGCGAAAATATTGAAATAAGGGTATGATTATTGAGAGAATATGATTGTTTTTGCCAAGGTAAGCACTCGAGCTAGGAAATATTGTCATCAAGTTGCTTGCAGCTTAATTTAGTTCCTATAGGGTTAGGACACAGTCATTTATTCTATAATACTATGAACTTTTTCTGCTAGGTCATTCAGTGTGTTCTGATCTCATAAAACAATGGAATAAAAAAACCACTTACAGAAATCACTGCTGAAGTCACCAGGAGTTGTACTTTAAGTCTATGTATGCCATGGTATGGTAAAACACTGGTCTTCACTTCAACCTTCCCAGTTCAATGCTGTGGGCAATTGCGACATCTAAGCAAAATGGGATTAGTGTCACTCACTCACTCATCTCAAAGTTATGCTGTGAAAGTAATTAATTAACATTGAAATCATAAGGATAGATACCACAGCAATTTCGAGAGTAAGTTATTGACATCGTCCACAAAGCATAGTTTGAACAGATCAGTAAGTGTACAGAATCTGCTAATAACCCTAAATGAAGTAGGCGGTCCTGTGGAAAATAAAATGCATACATACAGTCAGGTGAACTAAATTTCCACAGTCAATATACATTCTGTTATTTCCTAACATTTAAATAGTTAATTTTGAAATGCCATTAATTTTCTTTTAGCATTTTTGTGTTTGTATAATAAGCAAGCATAATACAACTAATACACTAATATCTCTAAAAACGTGCCAGCTTGAGAAAAGTCTTAGGATCCACTACTTCTGCACTCCACAGTTGTGATTCAGATTACCCAATTTGCTGAAGTACTTCATTCCAGTGAAAATGCTTGTTTCTTTTAATTATATCAAGATATGAGACTGCATAAGAAATAGAGCTCATGCATTATTTATAAATCTATACCTATTGAAGCAAAGAAACCCAAAGAAGTAAAGCCTTACCCACAACTGTAAAATCAAATTTATTTTATTTAAATAAAGTGATTTAGTGACCAATTTAGTTAAAGATATTCAATAGTGACAGCAAAAAAGGTAGGTAACAATTTGCCTTAAATTTAAATAGATTTGTTTAAGGAAAAAAAAATATATTTCCTGCAAAACAACAAGATATAATGTAGAGACATAAATGCTTTTAAGATGCCTTTCATAAAAAATATGAAGGTAAAAATTAATAAATGCTCCCTCACTAAATGAACCACTACCTTCAGTAGCTGAAAGACTGAGCAAGTAAAAAATTGGACCATGTTGCTGCACTAAATATCAAGCAATACTCTATGGTGATATTTTCCTTAAAATGTGATGGCATAGGCCACTTTCTATTTTGAAAGCAGTTTTAGACCAGATTCAATAATATTTAACTGCTGAATCATACACAAAGAGACTTCAAGAGGGAACAACTATCATGTCACAGAAAGGACCAAATGTAAAATAAAAAAACATGATTCACAGGGAGCAAAAGTTAAAAAAAAGATAGAAAAGAGATAAGAAAAAAGAGAAGAATACTGGTACAAGAATGGAATAAGTGTCCCATTTATTAGAGGGTTTTTTAAGTTTTTTTTTTTTTTTATTTTACATGCTGGCTGAAGTATTTACTGTTTAACTGAGAGAATATAAATTGTTAAATAATGAAGATTTTCTTGATCATAAAATAAATCAATATTCAGAATTTCCACTTGGCCACACATGACATTTCAATTTTTTTCATTCTGGAACATAAAAATATTTAAGAATGTTTCATGAAATGAAATTTCAAAATTCAAAATTCTCACATTGCAATTTCTGTTTCAGCTTAAAATATTTGCATGGTTTATGTTTTATGAGATCAGCAAGTGTACAGATTTTTAAATTTTAAGCAATAATTTTCAAATGTTAAGTCTTCTCATGACATAAATAAATTATGTACACTATTAGGATGGTTATATGGTAATATATTAATTTAAATATTGTATTAATTTAAATATTGTATTTTGTCCATGTTAGTTCAAATGTGTGACCCACTGAAACAGTTCATTTTTCAGAACTATGCCACCTATTTGTGATATAATCAATCAATGTAGTGCTATTAATAAGATACCTTAAAAGAAATTAAAAGCAAAGCAAATTTCCAAAAGATTCCTTTGACAACTTGAAGGTTACAATTGGAACTTTGAATCTTGTCCCCTTGGAAATTTTTTTATTATAATTGAGACAATTTCACAAAATGACCATAGAATAGATTCTCCAAGAAAAAAAAACAGTTTTATGTAACATTTTCTAGCTATCTTTGAGAAACATAAAGTAAAATCTGTGGCAGTAGTCTGTTGAAAGGCATATGTCATGCCTAGTTTGACATTTGAGAAATAGTCACATTTACTTTTGGTATTTATCCTCGAATAACTGTTATTACCTGAGATCTTTAAGTCTACCAGCCAGAAACATTTTTCCACTGGGTATCTTTTCCTGGCATAATCCTTTCTGAGAAGCATCTAAATGAGCTGCAATTACAGGAAAATTGTTTATGTAAACACTGTCAAATGAGTGTCATTCCTGGGCAGGCTTTGCCTCTTTTCATGAATGCTTTGATGCTCTGGTTGGTGATGCACTCTGATGCACTGCTTGGTGCTCTAATGTGCTTTTCTTGAAAAGATCCTCTTCCTTGAGCTCAACAAATGCTCTATTTATAGTAGATCAGTTTCAGCAAAGGAAATCAAGCAAGAGACACCCCAGAAAAGCAACTAAGCTGCAAATCAGAAGGTGTTCGAGATCCATACACTGCAAATGTATCTCCAGCCATTCTTTCAGTCAGGGAGGAAATCATAATTTTCTACAGTTCTGTTGTAGTCTGCTTTTGGTGGTGAAGTACCCCTTCCATAAACACTTCCTGTTTAAAGTTCCCACCCAGACAAGAAGATCTGCATTGAATTCCCTCCTCACTTTGAGGAGTTCAGACACTCTTGGCTTTTGTGACATTGCATTATTCTGATTGACAAAACCTCTTGCTGAAACTGTTATCACGCAGAAATTATTGTACCAAAGTCAGGGGAGGATATGATCAAAAGCACCACAGAAGGTAATCAGTGTGTCCAAGACAATAATTTTACACTTTGGTATCAATCTCCCTGTAAGTTCCACTTTGAGCAGCTTTTCTTGGATGCAATACATTGATAACTCTTATATACAAAACATTACGAGTACATTTTTAACTCCACTTCTGACCCATAAACTCTTTCCTACATTTATTAAAATGGCAGTTTTATTCTGTATTATCCAGATTCAGAAGTGTTAAGTATTAGGGAGATTTCAGTGCTCACTTGTAAATGAGAGCATGCATACTGCTCAGTCTGGTCATAAAGACCACAGAAGTGAATGACCTTTGGTTGTAGTATGGTATTTCTAAAGTTCTTATAGTGGAAAAATAAGCAGATAAAACCAGAGTTCTCAACTTATTTGGAATATTCTCAGAATTTTTTTTTTTTAAATCCAAAGTCAATTGAAAAAAACCAAAAACCAAAAATCACCAAACAAACAAACAAAAAACCCACAAAAAAAAA
>NDXB01022093.1:0-18111 GCA_002631895.1 Agapornis roseicollis | reverse complement strand
GCCTCTTCCCCCCAGTTCAAAAAACAAAAAACCCACAAAAAAAAACAACAAAAAAAAAAAAACCAACAACACCCCCAAAACCAGACTTTGTGTTATTTTATACAGAAGATGTACAACTCACATTGTATTCCACCCAGTTCCATCCAGCTTGCTTTCCACCAAGCTAAAAATCTCTTGTGTGGGTCACACACTGAATTACAACAAAGCAAAATACCACGTTCCTTTATCAACATTTTTATCTTTTGCTTAACATTTTTACCTTTTGTAAAAAGGTTCACATTCCTGACTTAAATTTAAAGATTGGGAAAGAAGAAAAAAATATTGTATTCAAGAACACAGCAGGGCAATCTGCTCCATTATTGGGAAGATGCAGGTGGGGAACGTATTCAGAAAAAAATACGTAAAACGCATCTATAAATCTGGTAAACAGATTTTAATCATCTAATAAACCTCTAAATTTGTTGCCTTATACTAAGACATTCAAATATCCAGAACCAGACAGTAGCAATATGCTGCTTTTCTTGGGAAAGTTACAGTAAGATATTTTGGCTCTTCTTGTGTTGATCTCAGTGTCTCCAGGCCTTTCATTGCTGACCTCCCACAAAAGACTCAATCACATTTAAACTGTCAATGAATGCACCTGTCCTGGGTTCAGCAGTAGCAGTCATTTTTCTTCTTCTTAATAGCTGATGCAGTGCTGTGGTTTTGACTGTTAGCCTAGGAAGAACACTGATAACAGACTGATGTTTTTAGTTGTTGCTGAGTAATGTTTACTCTGATCAATGGCTGGTCAGTCTCTCATGCTCTGCCTCTGTGAGAAGGGGCACAAGCAGCTGGGAGGAAGCAGAGACAGGGTACCTGACTCAAACTAGCCAAAGGGGTATTCCATACCACAGCACGTCATGCCCACTATGTAAGCTGGGAGGAGTTACCTGGGAGCACAGATCACTGCTCAGGTCTGGCTGGGTATCAGTCAGCAGGTGATGAGCTATTGTATTCTCTCCCCTTGTTATTTCCCTTATCATTATTATTATTGGTGGTAGCAGCAGTGGTTTGTGTTATACCTCAGTTATTGAACTATTCTTATCTCAAACCCTGTGATTTGCATTCTTTTGGTTCTCCTCCCCATCCCTCCAGAAGGCTGGGCTTAAACTGTAACAGAACCCAACCCAAGCACCTCTCATTCTTTCTCCTGTCTACAGTCCTGTTTCTAGGGCTACTAGATAATCCCAGTGTAGAGAGGTGAATCTAATTCAGCTTTACATCCATCACACAATGCCACCATACCAGTTTTCAAGATGTGAATGTTTAGTTCAATTCATTGAAATAAAGTAGTGTAGTTCCCTTTCTGTGACTATGTATGTTTCCTTAATTTAAGGAACAATTTTACCCTAAGGAAAAGATTTTGCATCATTTTACTTTCTTGAGAAGGTGTAACAAATTGCAGCAAAATTCCTGTTTGTACTCTGATGGTAGATATTCAAGAATATCGTGGAAACTCACTGTTAGTAAACTAAGAGTCAGGACCATAGCCTAACACTGAGGAACTAACATGGAACAAATTCTGTCTGCGCTATTAAGCAATCTTTTAAAAGGCAACAGAGCTGCCTACTAGAAATGACCTCCCACCCAGCTTCTAAGGCACACAAAGAAAGACAAGTAAAAGCCCTAGAGACACCAGCCCAAAATAAATAAAGAAACAAATAATGGTGGAGAATTTTGTAAGAGTTTAATAGCAGACAAAATTAGATTCCATTGCCTGGTAGCTTTCTCTGTCACTATTTAATGTACTAATATAGATATAGCTGCACTGTCTTGGGCATCTTCATCCCTGCTACATCTCCCCAAGCAGATCAGCCTGCTTTGGAGAGGATACAGTGACTAATTTTAAACCTGTCATACATTACTATTTCTTCATATAAGTCAGATTCATAAAAGCCCACCTGACAGCATCTAAGCTAGATTTATTCTCTGAATAGAAGTGATGCCTTAAAATCCTGTGTGATATCTTTCAAGGTCTGTTATTGAGAGGTAGAGGAGGTTACATATCCTCTAAGGAATGCTTTTGCAGCAATCTTCTAGGATAATGAAAGGTAGGTGTCACTGATGTTTTTTGTCTCAGTAAGTAGTTCAGAATAATTTTCTAAACAAATTATGAAATAGATGTCGTGTTTGTCCTCCAGAACTTCTTTCTTCAGAGATATAAGTTAAACAGAAGCAGCTGGAGCTATAGAACTACAGGAAATGAAGACACTGCCAGTATCAGTATAAAACCTGCTGGCACTGTAAAAGTTTCTAGAAGTACCTAACAGAAGAAAAGACTCCAAAGGCTGGAAAAAGAAATAGTAGAAGAGAAAAAGAAGAAGAGAGTTTATTGTTGCTATTGTTAGCATTAGTAGTGAAAGCAGCACTCGAGTATATTTGAGGATATTTACATTGCATGTAGGCCTGACAGAATGCAGAGAGGATACCTGAACTGCTTCAAATGCACTCCTTATGTACCAGAAGCAATGATAAATCATAAAAGCTGGAGGTAAGCAGGACAAAGCAGCAAATACCAAGCAGCTGGAAGGCTGCTGAAAAATGTGCCAATCTGCACTACCTGGGACACCTCTATGTTAGACTGCAGCACAGACTTCAAGACTGCACCGTATACACGCAGCATTCAGGGTTTTATCTCAGATAATTGCCTGCATATAAGGTAGAGTCCATAGTTGTGACAACTCTTTTATAGCACCCAAAAGGCCTCTGTCACAGCAGAGTGATCTTGATCAAACCGTAATTTGAACGGGAGTGCTGTAACTGGGTGCTTTCCTCTTGACATGGTTACCATATGTGTTAACATTCATTGGGAAATAACTGTGAACAGCTTTAAAAAAATATGTAAAATGATTTATCTTTGTGTTAGTGACACAAACAGAAGTCAAAGTGAACAAATTGTAGCTATAATAATCTCCTCTGTAGAACAGTTTTAACTACAGGCCACATATGCAGAAGTAGAAAAGGGGGCAGGGGAAGGTTAACACTTTTTTCAACAAACATTTTGGGGATGCTTTTTTTAGTTTTAAGTAGTGTTTTAAAATGGAGCAGATATTTCATATATTACAGAAATATATGATAAAACTAGTTTTAGCAGCTCTGTTCCATGAGAAGTCTTTGTTTGTATCCCAGAAGAGAACCAATTTGATCTGTGGACAGACATAATCATGCATGGTCTATGTCACAGCTTCTGCCAAATAAAAGCAATTGCTAGCAGATGAAAAGAGAATGTCTATCTTAAAATGAAAATGTGTAATCCTAACCCCTAATAGAACTTTATTCATAGACAAAAGTCAAGATCTTACAACAATCAGAAGAGAAGCTGAATAGTTTTAAACTGCTTTCAGGCAGTTATACCATGGTAATATATCCAAGATAAACACTCATAAGCCTGGCAAGAATAAGCTTATTTTTACTTTGCTATCTTTTGTCTGTACTTCATTCAACAATATTTCTGTGAACTCTAGTTTTAAAGAGTCCTCACAATGCCACTAAAATAATTGAAATGAGCTACATTTTGTTTGGGCTCTTATTCAGAAGCCATACCCACTATCTGTCAAAATGTAGCACTGAGCAAGCCAACACTACCGTAAGATCATAGGAACTGATTTTCAATACCTAAGAAACAGAATAGAAGAATAATCATAACCTGTCACTGAATACAAAACAAGCCATCCATGTTAAAATTCAGATTTGAGTGGGATATAGAAAGGTATCACTGTGAGATGTGGTAATTATAGTACCAATAATGACTGCAACTTAAAGTGGGTATCACTTGACAAAAAAGAATCTAAAAATGCTAAAGCAATTACATGGGAGAAAGAAAGCTAAAAACTCTGCACAACACTGTGGAATAAGTTTACTTACATAACTTGTAGCTCTAGGGCTAAACAGAACATACCTATGCATTCCTTTAATATAAACAGCAAAGTGAATCCTTTGTGAATTTTCTGTATCTTTTAGAGCAAATATCAGACTACAACTTTTGTATCTAATAAAAGAAGACACTGGCTACACAGAACACATACTTGATTTTGTGAGCTTTTATGAACTTCAGGATGCAAGAAAATATTCCCAAATGCTTGTATCTCTCTGAGTTGTAGACTTTAGAACATTTTTTTCTTTCTTTTTTTCTTTTAAAGGTTTTCACTTGATCTTTGGCATTGCTGAGCTATAAAATAACAAATCTTTTTTTTNCAGTTTTCTGAGTTTTATGGAAAGCTGGAAGAACATAAAGGCTAAACACATAAGGCTAGAAATTACTTAAAATCAAAATTTAGCTAACAGGTTGGGTTTTTTTTTTTTTTTTTTTGTTTTTTTTTTTTTTTTATTTTTTTTTTTTTTTTTTTTTTTTTTTTTTTTTTTTGTCATACAGAAATCAGGAATTTATGCATTCCAAACTCAGTCTTCTTTGGTTTAGTTTTGGCTGTATGTATGCTGTGAATCAAGTTCATCTCCTCTTCCTGATTGCTAGCACCATTGTGGAGATATCCAAATGCTGAATTTTACATGACAAAAGCCTGCCTGAGTTTAGTTATATCATTGGTACTCTATATTGAAAATCTAGTCCTTGTGACAGTAGGGGAAACCCAAGGTAAATGCCCAAGTTTTGCAGTATTTCTCCACAACTGCCCAGCATTTGCAAGCTTCCAGGAACCTTATTTAAAGTTTACATGTTAAAGGATATAAAACAATGAAAGAAAACAAACAAAATATTAGGAAAAAATTTCTAAATATAATATACTTAAAAGTTAAATCATAAAATAATATAGATTGTTTTGAGAATAAATCCATTAATGCATCCATATATTTACAGCTTTGTCCTCCCCTGACATGCCATAAAGACAGACTGCAGTAGACATATACGGGGTAAAACTTGCTATCCAGGCCTCTGAGACTATTGCAGTAATTCTCATTTCATCTAATCTCTTCAGATTTCTGTAAGAGCTGCCCTATTTTAATTGCCAAAAATGGCTAACCAGAAGAACAGAGCAGTTTCAAACCACCTTTAGCTTTGCAGTCCTCATTATGGCAGCTAAAACTGATCGTCCAAATCACCTTATTGTGTGGTAACATTTCTTATAATAGGCCATTTTTCTTGGATACATAGCTGTATTTATTGGGATGACTATTTAATCAGCAAAAGGCAGAAAAGCCCATCAAAATCATAGCATGGTGAAGTTGATGCCAGTTTAATGTAGATATTTTTTGTGGTAGAAAAATAATTTTGTGTAATAATATAAATCAGTGACTGACAAAGGTTTTTTTGCTGCCTGGTAGTGGCTAGACATACTCTGAATTCTCTTTGATTTAAGCCATTAGAAACCACGTTGCTCTTAGAAAGTTCATCTTTTTCTGAGACCAAGATGCTCAACTTCCAGATCTGCACTGCAACATTTTAATTACTGCAGGTACATTAGGCAATGGTTTGATTTATGATTCCACAGCTTCAACTGTCCTCAGTTACACCAAAATGTCATGATTTGGTTGATATGTTGCTTTTGAATAAGATTCCAGGATAACATATTCCAAAAAAATCACGAGTTGCTGCTGGAAACTATATTGAACTTGGGAATGCATTTGTCGGATACTAACACAGCTGTGCTGGCAAACAAAATCTGTAATGCTCACCTAGACTGGAAAAATGAAGTTGTCTGAAAAGTACTTTCATCCCATATGCTTTGATTTGAACACTTATGCTTTGCTAAAATTAGGAATGTGGTTAATTGCAAGTGGTGTTAAATTAAACCCATTGGTCTTGCAGTTTAATTATATAACAGTTAATTTGCCACATCATTCCAGACATTTTGAAAATATAGACTTTTGTTTGGTTACCACTGTGTTGTCCCTTGTTGGGGGAAGAAGGGGAAAGAAGGCTATTAGAAATTATATTGAAAATCTATGTAAGAAAATAGAAACTAAAGTAATTAGTTCTTATACACATGTGATATTCGTAGTTGGTGATATAGTTCTGAGATACTGGCATTCTTACACTTCTGTAGAAAAGATCTCTTTTCAGAGAAAAAAAGTCTTCAATAGCTCTATACCCGTGATTTTTCTCTATTTCTAGATCTCCCTGATCTGAACAAAATTGAAGTGTCATATTTCATCAACAGAAAGATGCCAGACAATGTGAAAATCACTCTAACTTTTATTGCCTTTCTATTCTCTTTTTTATAAAAAACCATTAAACACCTGGTAAAGATGTCAATTGGACTCAAGACAAGTGAGTCTCCTTTCTTGCAGAGGATGAAAAATTGCAATGCAGGGCTTTTACTAATAAACTTCATGTTCCCCACCATTAGTGCCAGGGGCTGTAGCAAACCTAACCCCTGGAAAATTCAGCAGTTTTGTTATGACAGGATGAATCTGATAAGCAAGCAAATAAACCCATCATAAACAAGCAATAAACAACATGAGTCAAGGACATGTGAGATGAATCTAGTGATCAGTTTGGATCAGTCTGTGGCAGTGGCCACCCTTGTAGAGCAAACAAGATGCTTGTGGAGCAATCTTTGAAATTACAGACTAAGTTGTATTTTTATGGCAGTAGTCTCAGTCACCTAATGGTTTCTTTACCTTCTGTATCAAAATTTCTCTTATTTTTCCTACCTAACATGATTTTTCATGTTCTAATTAGCTTATAAGTACCTGCTTCTAGCTATCTTGTGGGAAAATAATTAACAAAATTAATTAACTATGCATTAGAGAAAGAAGCGTTTATTTGTGTAATTCTTAAACTTCCTACTTCTGTTTCATTAGATGTTCTTTATACCTACATTCTGTGGAAAGGAAAGTGGAATTTGCGGAATTAGCTACTCTGTTGTTTCAGATGACTTTCATATATGTATACATGTATTTGGTGTATATATTTGTTCCACTGAAGCTAACAATAAAGGTGAGAAAGAAAAAGATAGGTTACATGATATATACGTCAGCATAAAACTATGCACACAGGCAGTTTTAACTGAGAAGAGAAATCCCATAGGTTAGTAATGTACCTTCTTTTCAGTTGTTTTTTGATTATGCTTCATCTCTTAAGTACCATCATACTTAAGAAATCCAAAAAGTCCATTTAAGCAGTAAACTTAGAAAAAATGTTTTTAAAAGTAAAATCTCTTTGTAAGGGACAAAAGCACAGTGCAAATTGATCACTGTATTTTTTTTTGTTTTGTTTTTGTTTTTTGGTTTTTTTTTTTTTTTTTTTTAGAGTGTTCCTGAAGCACTTGGACTTGTTATTCTGATTTTATTACAAAATTGTCTGAAGCATGATATGGTCTTACAGAACCACTGCTCCTTTACAATGACTGCAATAAGTGTGCTGTGTGCTACCACACCAGTAGTGATCTACTTCCCATCTGCTGCAATGCCAGCATTTATATCTGGAGGACCTAATATGCTCTGGTTCCCATGCTGTTCATACCACAGCAACTTAATCACATAGTGATTAAGCACCTAAACACTTTTGAAAATATTTCCATAAAGAGGCTTTGAAACCTCAATCCTATCTACAAAATTGACTTAGTTATTTGGCATCTAAGCTCCTTTGACTTGCAGGGGAGGGACTTTTTACAAGGGCATACAATAACAGGAGAAGAAGTAATAGCTGTAAACCAGCAGTAGATTTATATTAGGTATAAGGCAGGAGTTCTTTCCTGTGAGGGTGATGAGGCCCTGACATATGTTGCCCCAAGAAGTTGTGGCTAACCCATCCCTGGCAGTGTTCAAGACCAGGCTGGATGGTGCTTGGAGCAACCTTGTCTAGTGGAAGGTGTCCCTGCTTGTCCTGGGGACTTGAAACAGAATGATTTTTAAGATCCCTTCCAACCCAATCCATTCCATGATCTATGATTCTATGACTGACATAAAATATTGAGGGCAAAATGAAAACAAATGTCTGAAAGTTTGGTATTGTACTTCCTCATGCTATTTTAAAAATAAACACACCACAAAAAGAGGATTTGGGAGTGTAGAGAGGGAATGAATCCTCAAAATCCATGATACTGTTTGTTTCTTGATACTTTGGTTTCCTGAGTTCCTGTCAAATACTGTATGGATTTATCTTTCCCAAACAGGGAATATGCATGTATTACACATTTCACGAATTACAATTAGATTCACCTCTGGTCATCTCCGTTTGAAATGTTAATATATGTGTTTCTTGTGTTTGGCATCTACTGAGCCTATTTGGTTTTATGCATACTGGCTTGAGCACACATACAAGACAGAAAAGATTAAAATTAAAATAAATATATCCACCTACAACCCAACTGCACTTCTCTACATAGTGCCCTCTACTCCTCCCACTCAATGACTATTTCAGAATGTCAGTAAACAAAAAGATAATGGTCTGTCACAGCAGAAAATTATGATTACAGACGATTAAACTATCCATGAGGAGCAACTTGTTAATGGCAAGTGATTTTTGGCGTGCCAAGAAGCAGTTGTTCTTTCAGCTAACAGGGAAGTCCAACAACATCCTGATAGCTGCCATATAAAAGCAGAAAAATTGAATAGTCCTGACTGCCTAATAAATATGAGATATTAGGCATACATTGTTTTCAGTGTATTTCTATGCCCAAGGACATTTTGAAATTCACCCTAGGCATTTATCAACGTATCTATGTTTTTCAAAACTTTACCTTCAAAAGGTGTATGGTTCCATCATAAAATAAAAATGTATTGCCAATTAAAACATATTTGGATGGTGAGGAACAAAGACAAACTCAAAAACATCTTCCTTCCACTCTCCCACTTTTTCTCAGAATCTGTGCTTTCATTTGATTTCTTCTGCCAAGCAGCACAGCACTGTGCAGAACAGGGGTTGTGGTCAGTCCAGTTCTCCCCTGCTACTACTCATCCCTTACACTTCAGTTCTTGAGTGGGTCCTTTTCAAAAGCTGCAGCTTTTTTCAGGAGATACTCACCTGCTGCTCCAGTGTGGTCCTCCGTGGGGACAAAGTGATTCAGCATGATGCAATCTATGAGGCACAGGGAATCTGTAGCTTAGCTTCATAAAGACACTCGCTTTGAGTTATACCTTATCAACACCTAACTCATAAGAATGCTAAAACTCTTATGAGAATCATGAGGCAGTAAGATGGGTCTGTTATCAATCACCACAATTAAGAACACCTAGAATAATCTGAATGCTAACTTGTTAATAAGCAGTTCAAGTAACTGTGCTAATTTAAAGATTTTTGTCCAAATGTTTAGCTTTTCTGTCCAGAAAGGTGTGGGATGCTTATTCAGGTACTCATTTGATTTAAACAGAAAGATATATTTAAATGACAAAATAGATATTCAGTTGACTAGTTACTTACTCTGGTCATGGAAAAGAAACACATTGCATATTGCTAATATTACAGATATCTGTGTGAAAATATTAAAATAATTAAGACTGTTCCTAGCAATATAGTACAAAGCTTCTTAGAGTTTCCAACAACACCAAACTGATCATAACAGCAGCTTTACTGTGAGGAGAAAATGGAAAGTACTTGCAGCTCATTGTGCTGTAGCACCCAAAGATGCATTTTGCCATCCTGACCTGAACAGGCAGGCAATTAATTCTTCAACAATGTCCACACATCAGCTGAAAAAAACAGTATTCTTTCTCTCCTTTTCCTCAAGATTAAAAATCTTGAGAGTAGCATAGGCATCTCAGTTCCAAGTCCTTGTTTGCTGAAAATTACATCCAAGGCTTTTCAACCACATAATGCAGAAATGTTCGTTGCTGTATTGTTTGTATATTCTTTGTTTTCATGCTAATTCAGGAGTTATCACAATTCATGAGCAAACGAGTGATATTTCATCCTTATCTAAACAGTAATTATATGGTGTTTTTTTTCTGTCCCAACGGGCAATGTAATAGGCTACATTAGACCTGAAGAGTATGCATCATTTTTGCTGTTGGTATTTATTCACAGACTTCTTTAATATATCTATCATCCGTGCTTAGAGGTCATGCATAAAATAAAAATGGGAATATATGATATGCCTGCCACTAGAACTGTCACAAGAGTGACTAATACAAGATTTATTACTGCTTTCCTGGATGCTTTAAACAAAAGATCAGTGAAACTTGTTCACAATGGAATCTGTGAGCAATGGACAGAGCAAAATATGTAGACATGTTCCACTGTGAACATTTTTAAATATTTTGTTTGAAATTGAAGCACAATGTAAACAAGGCTTAGAAAAATAAATATATGATGATACCCTACAAAAGCTTACAGAAAACCCATGTAATCACAATTTTAGAAGGAGAATTGAGTAAAAAATTTTTAATGGAGAAGATTCACAGATGCAATACAAATGGTTTTGTTGTTCTAATCATGCAAAATAGTCATAAATACATATGAAGAGTAAGTGATGGCTACTTTGAATTATGACAGGAAGACAAAGACACTTAAAACATTCTATTAAGTTTGGACTTGTGATTGTAAGTGGATTCAATTTGATGAAGCATCATTAATATAACTTTCATGGAAGAAAAGTTGTAATATAGATAACTTCTTAATAGTAGATCAAAGTTAGCATTGCCTTTCTTAAGGGTGATGGATATTATTATTTCTAATTCAGAGTTGGAGAAAATGGAATATAAGAAATGGAGTAACTTACCAAAACAAATGCTTTAGGTCAGTTACAGGCATCTAGGCTCTCATTTCAGAGACCAGTAGGAACCCACAGACTCTTGCACACATCTTTCTAATTCTGTATGTAACACCCAACTCTTCTCTGGGCTTACTCAACATAGCTATAACTTAAGGAATTTTATCTGGTACAAATGAAGAAGATTTGAACATAGGCATTGCCCAAAATTAAGACTGAAAAAACACTGTTACCTTACTAAACTCATGAGACCAAAAGACCAAGTTTTGTAACCAGGGATTACTAGTAAACATGCAGTTTCATAATTTTCTATGATAGCTTACAATAAAATATAAAGTTAAAAAAAGTATTATCTCTAACTGGGAAAGATGGACAAAGATTGTACGCAAATATAGGAAAAAGCTGTAACCAGGTTAAGGAAGCTGCCAATGGGGATCATTTTACCCTGAGTAAATATAGTACAGTACTGACGCCTCAACAAACAGCTTTTACTGTGGGTTTTTTTTTTGCTATTCCTAGAAAATTCAGGGGTCATAAATGTGGAGGCCTCCCTGATGCTGATGGAATGTCACATTTGGCCTTTACTACCAAGAAAAAAACTGAGAATCCTTCTGAATTTATAATGAGAGGTAAAAGTAGAAATAAGTGAGGAATATGCTGCTTAAAGATGTGGAAAAGGAAGTCCATTGTGAAAATTCTCCATTGGTTTGTTCATCCCTAGCATGATACAAGCATTTTACAATAAAAAGATGCATCTGAATGTGTTTGTGTGGGCAGATACATGTGTGTATATAGATACATTTACTGAAGCATGACATATGACATGGTTTTCTAAGCTCTAATATGATCCAGAAGCTACTTCAACATCCACTTACCTGCTCATGGAATAACATGATTTATGTGGCAGTATGTGATGGTACCTTCAGTCATCACTGGAATAAAGAGCACATGAGAAGCATAAGAACTACAAAAAAAAGTAACCTTGATCAGTACAGCTGAGCACAAATTCAGCTGCATTAGAAGGCTTTCATGTCACTGGTTGCTTTGATCACAACAATACAGAGGAGATGCTTTCAAGTCACTTGTGAAAGACCTGAGTGTGTTTCCAGAGTTTTCTGTTTCCATTGAAAGCAAATGTGGTTCTCAAGAAATGTAATTGTCCCATGGAATTTGACCTTTGTCCTTCTACAAAATGAACAAAGCAAATTAAGCATAATGTCCAGTGAATATTGTTCTGTCCCCATGTCAACTGTCATTAGCTGCTTCATGTGACATTGTAAAATAACTTGGGTCCATTTTCAGTTTAAAAGATACAACATTGGGGATTAGCGAACTGTTTCCAATTTCAGTAGGCATCAGTCTCTGCCATACACTGATTTCAAGGTATAGAGGACTAAATGAAGAGGTTTGTGCATCTCTTCAATAGTACAAAGTAAAAAATACAGAATAAATAGGGAAAGAGAGAGCTCCACTGCACAATAAAACCATATAATCTATTTTATAGTGAACTGGAGCACATACAAGTCGTGAAATGAAATGTTCTGTTCTTTACTTATCGTAATGACTACTTTACTTTTGAAATGCATTCTCTGACCTTTTAATCTGACTACTCTGTAAAAAAAATAATAGTATTTGATAGCTAAAGCTATATGCTCAGGAAATTCTATTTCCTTTCTGAAAGAAAAAGGCAGGAGGTGTACTACAAGCATTCCTACTGCACAGTAACTTAAAAGCTGCAGGTTTTGGAGATTCTGAAGACAATTTTTTCCTAATGTTGTGTGTCACAACATTAAGAAGCCAGTACTGCAAAGAGTTCAGAGACTATATATGTGAAAGAAAAAAAATTAAGTAAAATTCAAACACATAGCATCTAGAGGAAGAAGCAATTTTCTTTAATTGTATTTTCCAAACAAGCCCATTAGGTTGACTTTACAAGACAACAGTCTTAAAATTATGGAATCACAGAGTCATTTCATTTGGAGATCTTTAAGATCATTGAGACCAATTGTAAACTCCCAACTCGACCACTAAACCATGTGCTTAAACATCACATCTACATGTCTTTAAATATCTCCATAGTTGGTTACTCAACCCTTTCCCCTGGCAACCTGTTCCAAAGCTTGATAACACTTTCAGTGAAGAAATTTTTCTTAATATCCAATTGAAACTTCCCCTGAGGCCATTTACTCACTTTCTATCACTTTTTACCTGGGAGAAGAGTCTGACATGCACCTCACTACAACCTCCTTTCAGGTAGAATGATAAGGTCCCCTCTGAGACTTCTCTTCTCCAGACTAAATACCCCCAGCTCCCTCAGCCATTTCTCATCACAGTTGTGCTCCAGGCCCTTCACCAGCTCCGTTGCCCTTCTCTGGACCTGCTTCAGCACCCCAATGTCTCTCTTGTGGTGAGGGACCCAGAACTGAACACAGGATTTGTTGTGAAGCCTCACCAGTGCCCAGTACAAGGGGTTTAGCACTGCCCTGGCCCTGCTGGCCATACTATTGCTGATACAGGCCAGGATGCTGTTGGCCTTCTTGGCTGCCTAGGCACAATCTGGCTCATATTCAGCTCCATCAGTCAGCACCCCAAGATCTTTTCCTATCGAGCAACTTTTGAGTCACTCTTACCCAAGAATTCTTGAAGAATGTCCAGCCCTCCTGGTATCCTTTACCCTTCAAGACTGCTTCTCAAGGGGCTCTGCTCACCAGTCCCCTCAAGAGGCCAAGTCTTCCCTGCAGAAGTAAGTCTGAGGTAGCAGTTCTGCTGACTACTCTCCTTACATCTCCAAGAACTGAAAATTCCATCATTTCATGATCGTTGTGCCCAGGACAGCCTCCAACCATTTCATCACTCACAAGTGACGCTTACAAACAACAAGTCCAGCAGGGCACCTTCCCTGGTGAGAGCTGGCTCTCTCATCAGCTGTGTCATGAAGTTTTCTTCCACACACTCCAGGAACCTCCTAGGCTGTTTTCTGTCCATTGTATTGTAGATGTTTGGTGAGCTGAAATCCCCAATGAGAACAAGGGCTAACAATTGTAAAACTTTCCTGAAATGCTTATACAATATTTCATCTGTCTCTTCACCCTGACTGAGTGGTCTCTAACAGACTCTCACCATGATATCTGCTTTTTTGGGGTTTCCCTTGATTCTTATCCATAATCACTCAACACTTTCATCACCGTTTCCAAGCTCTAGACAATCAAAACACTTCTTAACATAGTTCTTAACATGTCTTCTTCCTTGCCTATCCCTTCTGAAGAGTTTATAGCCATTCATTGCAGCAAACCAGTTGTGTGAGTCACTCCACCATGTTTCTGTGATGGTGACTTGTGCTATGGCTTTCCTGCAGCGCAAAAGTTTCCAGCTCCTCCCGTTGGCCTTGCTGTGTACACTACAATAGCTATGCTTCACTTCATATACAACAAAACCATCATGTATTAATAACTGTTACATCTACCTTTTTAGCAGAAATTTCTCAGTAGTCTGATCAAGACATTTTTAGTTCTTTTATAATTTCCAGGGAGAATATTAAGTCCTTTCATTCCCAGATGCCAATGTCATCTTTGAAGTTTTACTTTTTTTGTCAAGTTACCTTCCAATTATTATTAGTGACTGATAATTCCCTTTTAGTTTCAAGTCCAATCTGTAACTTTTATATTTTAGGAATTATTTTACTTGGTCAGTTTACGTATTTAAACCCCGTAACATTCTTTGGAATTTGTGGGGCTTATGAATTTTATGAAAGATCCATCAGCAGTTGCCAGTTACAATTCATAGACATCTTATTCATATTTTTCTTTAAGGTGATTTGGCTCATCATCACCTTCAGATTTGTGAGACATTTGAAATTAAGAATATACAAATATTTATGCCTTAATTCTTAATCATATAATATTATGTCACATTATTATAATAATAGTATATTATATTATATTATATAGTAATAATTATAATCAAGTCTGACAACTTGCAAATAAGACACTGCTAATGTTTATTCAATTTCCTCATATTGAATACAGAATTTCTTGAATGACTAATTGTTATACCTCTTCAAGTACATATATATAAGTGTCTATTTTTAAAAATATATATTTATTTACATTATTAGCAAGAAATCTCTAGCATACCATATTCGGACTAAGTTCAGTCTGAAATCACACACAGCTTCTCTCCCCACAACATTTTAAACAGATTCTAAAGCAACTAGTAATTCTGTCTTTAGCATGATATGGTGGTGGCTGGCAGACAAAAAATCATAGAATCATGGAATAGTTAGGGCTGGAAAGGATCTTAAGATCATCTAGTGCCAACTCCCCTGCCATAAGCAGGGACATCTCACACTAGATCATATCACCCAAGACTCCATCCAACCTGGCCTTGAACACTGCAAAGAATGGAACGTTAACAACTTCCTTGGGCAATCCATTCCAGTGTCTCACCACCCTCACAATAAAGAACTTTGTCCTTATATCTAAGCTGAACTTTCCCTGTTTAAACATGAACTCGTTGCCCCTTGTCCTATCAATACAGTCCCTAATGAAGAGTGCCTCTCCAGCATCCCTGTAAGCCCTTTCAAATACTGGAAGGCGGCTATGAGATTTCCATGCAGCGTTCTCTTCTCCAGACTGAACAGTCCCAACTTTCCCAGCCTGTCCTCGTATGGGAGATGCTCCAGTCCTCTGACCATCCTCGTGGACCTCCTCTGGACTTGTTCCAGCAGCTCCATGTCCTTTTTCTGTTGAGGACACCAGAACTGCACACAATACTCCAAGGGAGGTCTCACGAGAGCAGAGCAGAAGGGCAGGATCACACTGGTCACGGTCATTTGATGCAGCCCAGGATACGATTAGCTTTCTGGGCTGCAAGCGCACACTGCAATAACCTCGTGTTCATTTTCCTGTCAACCAATACCCCCAAGTCCTTCTCCACAGGGCTGCTCTGAATCTCCTCTTTGCCCAACCTATAGCTGTGCCTGGGATTGCTCCGACCCAGGTGGAGGACCTTGCACTTGGCATGGTTAAACTTCATGAGGTTGGCATCAGCCCATCTCACAAGTGTGTCAAGGTCCCTCTGGATGGCATTCCTTCCCTCCAGCGTATCCACCAAACCACACAGCTTGGTGTCATCGGCAAACTTTCTGAGGGCGCACTCATTTCCGCTGTCCATGTCACCCACAAAGATGTTGAACAAGACTGGTCCCAACACTGATCCCTGAGGGACACCACTCGTCACTGGCCTCCAGCCAGATACTGAGCCATTGACCACAACTCTTTGCGTACAGCCATCCAAACAGTTCTTTATCCACCAAGTGCTCCACCTATCAAATTGATGTCTCTCCAATTTAGAGACAAGGATGTCATGTGGGACAGTGTCGAACGCTTTGCACAATTCCATGTGGATGACATCAACTGCTCTACCAATGTCCATCAGTTCCGTAGCCCCATCACGAAAGGCCACCAAATTGGACATGCAGGATTTCCCCTTAGTGAAGCCATGCTGGCTGTCACCAAGCACCTCGTTTTTCATGTGCCTTAGCATGCCTTCCAGGAGAATCTGCTCCAAGATTTTGCCAGGCACAGAGGCGAGACTGACTGGTCTGTAGTTTCCCGGGTCATCAATTTTCCCCTTCTTGAAAATGGGTGTTATATTTCCCTTTTTCCACTCATTGAGAACTTCACCTGACTGCCATGATTTTTCAAATATGATGGGCAGTGGCTTAGCAACTTCACTCGCCAGCCCCTTCAGGACCCGTGTATGGATTTCATCAGATCCCATGGACTTGTGCATATTCAGGTCCTTAAGATGATATCAAACCAGATCCTCTCCTACTGTGGGCCCGAGGTCTTCATTCTCACAGTCCCTGCATCTGCCTTCCAAGACTTTAATGGTGCGGTCAGAGCCTTTGCCGTTGAAGACCAAGGCAAAGAAGTTGATCAGAACCTCAGCCTTCACCAAATCCTGTGTAGCTAGTTGTCCTGGTTCAGCAATTGCAGTCAGTTTTTTCTCCTCCTTAGTAGCTGGTGTTTTGACTTAACCCAGGAACAAGGCTGATAAGGCTGATGTTTTTGGTTGTTGGTAAGCAAAGTTTGCCCGGACCAAGGACTTTGTGAACCTCATGCTCTGCTGGGGAGGAGGGGAGGCCAGGAAGAAGGAGGGACAGGACCCAAACTGACCAAAGAGGTATTCCATACCATAGCACGTCATGCCAGCACGGCATGCCGNGGTTGTTGGTAAGCAAAGTTTGCCCGGACCAAGGACTTTGTGAACCTCATGCTCTGCTGGGGAGGAGGGGAGGCCAGGAAGAAGGAGGGACAGGACCCAAACTGACCAAAGAGGTATTCCATACCATAGCACGTCATGCCCAGGAGGTAACTGGGAGTTACCCGGAAGGAGAGGGAACTTCCCGGTCGGGCTTGTTTTCGGCGGGTGGTATTGTACCGTCTTCCCTTGTTTTCCTTATCGTTATTATTATTGGTGATAGCAATAGTGATTTGTGTTATACCTTAGTGACTGGATTGTTGTTATCTGAACCCGTGGGAGTTGCATTCCTTCAATTCTCCTCCCCATCCCTCTGGGAGAGGGGAGGAATGGGGCAGGAAGTGGGGTTGAGTGAGTGAATGAGATGCGTGGCTGAGTATAAACCATGACACTAGTTCTCCTGATAGCTTCTGGAGGAGGTTCATGCTGTTTCTAGTCTGTCATTTATTAACAATATACCTATGGAATCCCTTCTGGGTATCCTTAATGTCCCTGGCTAAGTTTAATTCTAACTGGGCCTTAGCTTTCCTTATGTGTTCCCTAACATCCTGGAAAACACCCCTGTATTCATCCCAGGCTGCCTGTCCTTGCTTCCACCTTTTATAAGCCTCTTTCTTCCTACAAATTTTTATCAGGAGCTCCTCATCCATCCAAGGAGGTCTCATGGCCCTCCTGCTGCACTTCCTTCTAGTTGGCATGCAACACTCCTGAGCTTGTAGCAGGTGATCCTTGAATATCAACCAACAATCGTGGGCCCCCCTGCCCTCTAGGCTATTTCCCATGGAACCTTATTAAGCAGGTTCCTGAAGAGGCCAAAATCTGCTCCCTTGAAGTCCAGGGCAGTGACCTTGCTGCATGCTCTTCTCACCGTCCTGAGGATCTCAAACTCTACCATCTCATGATCACTGCATCCAAGGCTGCCCTGGAGCATCACATTTCCAACGAGCCCTTCCCTGTTGGTGAGCACGAGGTCAAGCAGGGCACCTCTCCTTGTTGGCTCCTCTATTTCTTGCAGAATGAACAGTTTATCCTTCACATTATGTACCGAAGTATTAACTTGTTGTTAATGTATTAATGTTGTTAATGCTATTGTGTATATGTATTAATGTTGTTAATGCTGTCCAAACGAAAAGTCGTGCCAAAAGAAAACACGAAAAAATATCTTTTTTTTTTTTTTTTTACTGAAAGTCTCCTTTCT
>NDXB01022091.1:0-17885 GCA_002631895.1 Agapornis roseicollis | reverse complement strand
TGAAGCTGTGGCTCTGGAGCTGCTTTCGTTTCTCCCTGGCCATGGGGAGCTTTCTCCTTGCCTTTCCCCACAGAGACCCCTGTGAACATCACCCGGGCCGGGCATCCCTCGCGCTGTGACCCCCTGTGCCACCGGCGCGGCAGACCCAGCGCGGGGCTCTCCTGTGTTGCAGGCTGCAGAAGGCTCAGGAGGAGCATCGCTCCGTGGAGGTGGAGAAGGTGCACCTGGAGAAGAAGCTGCAGGACGAGATCAGCATCGCCAAGCAGGAGGCCCATCGGCTGCGGGAGCTGCGGGAGGGCACCGAGAACGAGCTCAGCCGCCAGAAGTACGCTGAGCAGGAGCTGGAGCAGGTAAGGCAGCACGAGCAGCTCCTCGCCTGGCCTCATCCCGGGGAAGCCAGGGCTGCTCTGCTTACCCTGCTCTGCCACTTCACTGCCACTGCCCTGTGCGGAGGGAGAGGGTTTCTTCCGCTGCCCTGCGCTCTGTAACCGCGCTGCTGTGCGCTGGGAGCAGGGCCTGTGCCGGTGGGGTCTTGAGCAATGGGCTGCAGCCACACAGCATCCCATCTCGTCCCGTAGGAGCGGGTGGAACTTGACCCCTAGCTGCACCCTCTGGTGACCTCTAACTCCCACTCCCAGCCATGGGCTCGTCCTTTTGTATCTCTTCATGGGTTTAGCAGAGACTTGCGGTGACTTTGGTTGTGCTTAACGTGTTTTCTGGTGGATCAGAGAGGTGTTGTGAGGGGGAGATTTGCTTCCTGGGAAAGTCAGCACTAGATGAGGATCTCTACAGCAAAGTTAGAGCTGGGATGCAGTTCTCAAATCCACTAGTTTTATGTTTAGATGAGCAGGAAAAACATGTCCCCAGGTTATACATCCTAATGTAGGTCTGGAGTATTGGGTGTAAGGCTGCTGCTGGGCACAGTGAAACGTGTTGTCCAGAAGGATACACGGAGCATTTGTGAAATAGTTCGTTGTAGGCTCCCAGTTCTACAGCTTCAAGCCCTGAGACCGGCAGCAAAGGCTATAAGGGAATAATGGAAATCAGGGATGATGCTCATGGCATCTGCAGTGACAGAGGGCAGAGAGCGAGCATCTGGGAATTCCCTTTGCCCAAAGCTACAAATCCTGTGGCTGCTTCCTGCTCTCCTGAGGGACACTTCTGGCCTGACTGTAATTTATAGATCAGTTCAACCTGAGCTGGTGTGAGCTGGAACTGCATGAGCCAAGCAAGTGCCTTGGGAATTCTGAGGCCATCAGCACATCCCCTGCCTGACCATGTCCAGTCTTTCAATGCCACCATAGAGCACGGGGAGGAAAACAAGACAGGAACTGAGGGGGTTCCACTGACAAGGGAAGAAGAAGTGTCCTGGGCTGTCAGGTCTCCAGGAGCCACGGGGCACTGTGGCCCAGGTATGCACAGTCAGCAAACAGAAAGTTCCCTTCCTGCTTGGAATATCCACAGGTGCCTGGGACCAGCTTTGCTCTGGTGATCATAGAGTCCTGGAATGGTTTTGGGGTTGGAAGGGACCTTAAAGCTCCTCCAGCTCCAACCCCTGCCATGGGCAGGGACCCCTTCCACTGGAGCCGCTTGCTCCAAGCCCCTGTGTCCAACCTGGCCTTGAGCACTGCCAGGGATGGGGCATCCTCCTAGCTGCTCATCCAGCCTCCCCTCAAAGTCCCTGAGCCCCGTTTCAGGACACGCTGGGATGTCCATACTCACACAAACAGAAACCCAAGCACTTTGTTTTGGGCCACTAAAGAGGGGTGTGCAGCCTTCCCCTTGTACCCAGTCTGGAGAAGGCAGGATCTTCTCCCCTCCTTTTACGTTTGGTGAGAAACCCGCAGAGCTGGAGGTGACTCAACTGCTCTGTTGTTTCTTAGAGGCCTCCGGGAGGGATGCATTGCCAGGGTGAGTACTGGTTTTACCCACCTGACCCACACTGTGTGCCTATAACATGATCACCATCCCAGTGAGCTGTAGACCACCACCATTAACCAGTCACTCCCACTGACCAGAAACCTCGTCCCATTTAAGATGTTCTTGGGTCCCAGGGAATGTTAAACCAAGACCTTTTGCAGCAGATGGTTCCTATCACTAAAGTGATACTGGGGGGTTGGGAGCTCCTGCAGGAGCTGGGGGATGAGCCGGAGCTGCAGGGTGTCTCTGGGATGGGACTCTCCCATATGGGGTTGCTCATACCAGTGCTCTCTCCTCACTGGGTCATCCTCCCCCAGACCACGACCCCAGCCAGGGCAGCAGCCACAGAGATAATTCCTGGCCCTATAAAGTGTTCTTGGGATCTTGGGAATCTTCACAGGAGAATGAGGCCTCACAAAGTAACTCCTGCCTGCAGAACCAAGGGGGTTGTTTTGGCCACTGCTCATCTCAGCCACTGGTCCTTGGCTGTTGTTCTGCACCACTTCCCTTTTCCACCAGGCCCTAGAACATTCCTGACGAGGTTTGAGCACTCCTCTGCCCCACATCCCTCGTGTCCCATTTCCTGGCTTCTCCCTATTCCTAAATGCCAGATGCGTGTGGATCGTGGTCACTTCTGCCTGAGGTGTCAGAGGGATAAAAGCAGACCTGTCTGGGGTCGGGCATTCTGTGCCAGTGATTTAGGCCATGTTATGCTCAGCAAGACTAAATCACACATAAGGGATATAAGCAGTTGACCTCTCCTGTGTGGTGCCTCCTTGCTTCTCCTTGATGGATCTTGCAAATGTCCTCCAGGATCTGTTCAGAAAGGGACTTCACAGGATCTGTGGGTAACCTTTGACTCCCTGGAAATGACACCTGCAGGGCTTGTGTCAGGCTGCTGAAGTCTCTCCATGTCTGTGCAATGGTGGAGAAGTGTTGGTTCGTGCTGGGTACTAGCACTGAATGCTTCGTGTATGGGTTGGGTCTCGGACTTGCTTGTCACCCACTTCTAGTTTTGTAATTGCTCCTTTCTCCAGCAAGATGGAGTGGAATAAGTGTGTGGAGACTGAGCTGGGATGGAGGAGAGATACAGAAACATGGAATGGGCTGGGCTGGAAGGGACCTGAAAGCTCCTCCAGCCCCAACCCCTGCTCCCACGGGCAGAGACCCCTTCCGCTGGAGCAGCTTGCTCCAAGCCCCTGCGTCCAACCTGGCCTTGAGCACTGCCAGGGATGGGGCAGCCACAGCTTCTCTGGGCCATCACCCTGGGCCAGCGCCTCAGCACCCTCCCAGGGAACAGCTTCTGCCTCAGAGCTCAGCTCAGGCTCCCCTGGGGCATGTTCAAGCCATTGCCCTTGGCCTGGCCCTACAGGCCCTTGTCCCAAGCCCCCTTCTCTCCAGGTTCCCTGCAGCCCCTTCAGGTACCAGGAGGCTGTTGCCTGTTGATGGCTGCGCTGCCGCACTCCCTCTGCCTTGCCCACCGCCTCGCAAAGCAACTTCTGCTTCTGTGCCCAGCGAGATGGAGCCACGCGGAGCCTTCCTCTTTCTGCTGCTGTCTGCCAGGGAGGGTTGGCCGCCGGCGCTGGGGGTGACGCTGCCAGGGCTGGGGTCCCCTTGGCTGCTGCAGTACATGGGTGCTGCCAGGGCCGGGGTCTCCTTGGCTGCTGCAGTACATGGGTGCTGCCAGGGCCGGGGTCCCCTTGGCTGCTGCAGTACATGGGTGCTGCCAGGGCCGGGGTCTCCTTGGCTGCTGCAGTACATGGGTGCTGCCAGGGCCGGGGTCCCCTTGGCTGCTGCAGTACATGGGTGCCTGTCCTGCAGGTCCGCATGGCGCTCAAGAACGCCGAGAAGGAGCTGGAGTCGCACTGCAGCTGGGCTGCGCCCGAGGCCCTGCAGAAGTGGCTGCAGCTGACGCACGAGGTGGAGGTCCAGTACTACAACATCAAGAAGCAGAACGCCGAGAAGCAGCTGCTGGTGGCCAAGGAAGGGGTGAGAACATCAGTGTCCACACTGTGGGTGCTCCCCATGGGTCTGGGCAATGCAGTTGGCTGCTCTGCACCTTCTTCATTGCCATTTTAATTATAGAGTCCCAGACTGGTTCGGGTTCAAAGGGGCCTTAAGGGCATCCAGTTCCATCCCCCTGCCACAGGCAGGGACACCTCACACTAGACCATCTCGTCCGGCCTGGCCTTGAACACTGCCAGGGTGGTGCTGAGCGATGGCCTGACCAGGGCATGCCCGTGAGCTGCGTTACCCATCCTCAGCGTGCTGCAGCCCCGGGAAGGTGCAGAAAAGGGATCCCTGCCCATGTGACAGCCCTGTGGGTCATTAGTAAGCAGAAGGGTTTGCACCTATTAAGCATAATCCCTGCTTAGGTCATTAACGTGCCCAGGCAACGCCATGTTGAACATGGATATGAGCTGTAGAGATGAATCATTTCTGCCTTCCCCGTTGGTTCAAATGTGCTGTGGCAACCAGAAAGCTCTGAGGTGCTGGGATGCTGTTGTAACATGTTTGTGTCTGTGGACACACACAGCAGCAGAGTGTAAGCACCCTTCCTTGGTATGTGCTTATTATGAACACTTTAACTTCTCAGTGCTTTTCCCCTGCTGTCCCAGTTCTGTCCATGTCCGTGGTCTGTCTGAGTTTCAGGATAAGGCCGCTAGATCTGTGAAGCTAAATTCCACTCCACTTTGGTTTCACACTCCTTTAAAGGGGAGGCTTTTCCACAGAGGGGAAGAAAACCAACCTCAACCTAAAAGCTGCTTCCCCAAACCAACAGCCCCGGGGCATTAACTGTGTTTGGTAGTTCTGTCCTGGGAAAGCCAGAGCGAGCTTCATCAGAGCCATTCGCTGTAGGAGCTGAACTGCTTCAGTTCCTCCCAGTGCTGGGAAATCAGAGCAAGGACCAGGAGGAGCAGGAGCCCCCCAGCTGCTTCCTGGCTGCTGGCAGTGCCTCAGGGGCTGCGGGAGCAGGGATACCATCCCTCAGTGAACCACAATTCACACTATTCACACGTGTGCAGACAGCTGCGGGGCCTATTTCTGGCTCCCCCATCCAGGACGTTCTTGGCGTGGAGGCCACCCGAGGTCCTCTTCTTCCTGTGACCTTCTTCTGTTGGTGTTCCAGGCTGAAAAGATCAAGAAGAAGCGAAACACCCTGTTTGGAACGTTCCACGTTGCTCACAGCTCCTCTCTGGATGATGTTGACCATAAAATCCTGACTGCAAAGTGAGTATCTGCTGAATCCCTTCTTCCTGCTCCCCCCTCTCCTCTCACAGATGTGAGCGTGCTGTAGCCTCAAGGGCTCTTGGTCTCATTTTGCTGCACTTGTGTCCTGTTGACTGAGCTGGGCTTGGACTTGCTCCTTTTGACCAATAACCTTCAAGTTCTGTGTCAAACCAGCAATCACAGTTAGGAAGAGCAATTCAAAATCCTGTCAGAAGGATTCGGGATGTTACGGCATTCCTAAGCCATTACTCTGGGATGCCCACCCTGCTGTGTGTAGAATGCTGGAAGTGGGATGAGAGCTGTCTCAAGCACAGGGATGCAAAGCTGAACCTCTGGGTTCCCTGGTTTGGGTGTTCAAGGTGTGTTCTGCTGTCGTTCCCCACATTTCCCTGTTTGACCCCTGCTTCCAGGCAAGCGCTGAGCGAGGTGACGGCGGCGCTGCGGGAGCGCCTGCATCGCTGGCAGCAGATTGAGCTGCTCTGTGGCTTCCAGATCGTCAACAACCCAGGCATCCACAGCCTGGCATCAGCCCTCAACATCGACCCCAGCTGGATGGGCACCCCCCGGCCCAACCCCTCGCACTTCATCATGACTGATGACGTGGATGACCTGGACGAAGAGATCGTGTCTCCCATGTCCATACAATGTACGTAGTCCCTGTGTGCTCAGTGTGGGCTCTGCAGGTGCTGAGTGCTGCAGCATGGGCAGGCCTGGAACAGCAGTTCATGTGTGCTAGGAGGAACTGAGGTATCCGAGATGGATTTGGAATGACCCAGGCCCAATTGTTAATGGCTAAGGGTCAGGAATCAGAATAACAGAAGGGTTTGGGTTGGAAGGAACCTTAAAACTCCTCCAGCCCCAACCCCTGCCACAGGCAGGGACCCCTTCCACTGGAGCAGCTTGCTCCAAGCCCCTGGGTCCAACCTGGCCTTGAGCACTGCCAGGGATGGGGCAGCCACAGCTTCTCTGGGCCATCACCCTGGGCCAGCGCCTCAGCACCCTCCCAGGGAACAGCTTCTGCCTCAGAGCTCAGCTCAGCCTCCCCTGGGGCAGGTTCAAGTCATTGCCCTTGGCCTGGCCCTGCAGGCCCTTGTTCCAAGCCCCTCTCCAGGTTTCTTGTAGCCCCTTTAGGCAATGGAAGGCTTCTTCCAGACTTCACCAAAACCAGGTCTGTGTAACTGGGTAGAAGTTGGGGGGAGGAACTGGAGAGTCTTGGGTTTGGTATCTGTGCTGCAGGCCATGTCCATGCCATTAGGCTCTGGGTAGATGCTCAGAAGGTCTGGAGGTGAGTGCCATGGTTGGCTTAGGGTGATGTGGATGAAGGCAGAGCTCTGAGAATCTGGGGAGTCTGCAGGATGTTAAGATAGGAAGAACAGGGGTATCTGTGTGTTCCAGAGCCCAGCAAACATGAGGGGATTGGGATTTGTGGAGTTGTGTGTGCACAGGGAATGTTTAAAGCCTCAATCACATAATTGTATCCTATTAGTCCCTATGATTGTCACTTGCCATTAGAAACCAAGGTAGGCAGCTCTATCAGTTGCAAGGTGCAGATGAGGGAGGGATGTCTGAAGGGACATCCTAAGGAGCACCCAAAGCACAGGGGATGGGAGCTGCATGAGGCATGAGGCTGCCTCCCAGGTGTGAAGCCTCAGCTTCTTCATGCTGTGCTCAAGACACCTCAGGTGAGACCTTTGCAGCAGCCCCTGCAGTTGTGTCAGGGCAGGGACTGGCAGCCTGGCTGCTGCTTGCATCCTGCCTCTGTTCCATGGTGCCCGGCCACATCCCCGCAGGAATAACTGTGTGGAGCCATCGCATTCCCAAAGCGAGGGAGCGGTGGCCTGTCCCTGGAGGGTACACAGACTGCTTCAGGGTTGCAGGGGGGGTTTCTCCTGCCCAGCCCTCAGGGTGTGCTCACTGCCCGTGCTGGTTCTCCCGGTAAATCACTGTTCTCTCTCCTGCTGGCCCATCCCAGATGCAGCCTGGCTTTTCGGGCGCAGGTTCAGTGACCGCTCGTCTCTGTCCTCGGAGGAACAGTCCCTCTGGAAATACCCTGGTTTGGTTCTCTTCAGTTTTATCTTCATTTGGGTTTGGTTTGCCCTTTTTCTGGACTAAAATACATCCACCAGTTTTCCAACTTTCTGGCACGGCTAAACTAATGGCTGTACCTCTCTTCTCTGAGCCCTCAGCGCCTTGACTAACCCCAGGGAAGAGTCTGGTGGGATGAAGAAGAATCACAGTTCACTGTAGCTCTCACGTGCTCTTGGGTTTGCTGTTAAAAACAATCCAGTAGGAAATCCGGAGCCTTGGTTTTCCTTGGGTTTAGCCCTGAGGTGGAGATGAAGGATTCAGGCTGGGCTGGGAGGAGGTGGTAGTGTTCCCCTTCCCATCCCACCTCCTTCTCTGGCTGCTCCACTGGTCCCTCCCATGGGGCTGCTGGGGATCACGGTGCCTTTCTTCCCTCAGGATCCTTAAATTAATGGAGCAATGCCACCTCTGTGCTATTTGTCCCCTGTGCCCCATGCTGGGCCATGGGGATGACATGCTCAGCTCTGAGACCCTGAGCCTCCTGGTTTTGACTGGAAGCCTCCCCTTCATAGAGCGATGCCAAATGCTGACCACGGTGGATGGAGGATGAGCACATGCAGCAGCAGGGCAGGCCGTGCTCTTCCTCACGATGATGAGCAGGCTGTTTGGCTAATGTGGATAAACGCTCCAGTGCCTGGGAGGGAGGTGATGCTTGAGGGAAGTGAGGGGCTGCTGTGGCTTCGGTCCTGCGCTGATCACAGGGTATGTGGTGAAAAGGGAGAGCACGAAGGGCTGAGGTGTTGAGTTGGTAGATGAGGAATGAACAGCAGGGAAAAAACAAACCCTCTACAGGGAAAAGCATGGCCCAAGAGGAGAAACCTGGTGCAGAAACCCCAGTTATTCAGCTGGATCCCTGGCAGTGCCTGTTGCTGCTGCACAGGCACAGCAGGAGCTGGAGCAGCCTCTGGTTTCCATAGGATGGGTTGGAAGGGACCTGAAAGCTCCTTCAGCCCCAACCCCTGCTCCCACGGGCAGGGACCCCTTCCTTCCACTGGAGCAGCTTGCTCCAAGCCCCTGTGTCCAGCCTGGCCTTGAGCACTGCCAGGGATGGGGCAGCCACAGCTCCTCTTGGCCATCACCCTGGGCCAGCGCCTCATCACCTGAAAACAGGGATCAGCTTCTGCCTCAGAGCTCAGCTCAGGCCCCCCCCTCTTTATGCAGGTTCAAGCCATTGCCCTTGGCCTTCCCCTACAGGCCCTTATCCCAAGCCCCTCTCCAGGTTCCCTGCAGCCTCTTTAGGCCCTGGAGCTGCTCTCAGGGCTCCCCTTCAGGAGCCTTCTCTTCTCTCCCCCAGGCTGCCCCAGCCCAGCTCTCTCAGCCTGGCTCCAGAGCAGAGCTGCTCCAGCCCTCGCAGCAGCTCCATGGCCTCCTCTCCCCTCGCTCCAGCAGCCCCAGGTCCCTGCCCATCCACAGGAGCAGTTTCCTGCAGCCCCCACCAGAGCAGGGGTTTTGTTCCCACCTTGACTCCATGTAACTTGATTTTACTTAATCCAGCTCTGCAGCTCTCAAGAGAAATCAGACTCTTGAACTGTAACAGGGATGGTGTCAGGAGCTCCAGGGAAAGGTTCCTCATGGCCAGTGCAGTCAAGTGAGAAGCAGCAAACCTGGGCGGTGGGACCTTGGGAGGGGAACTGTGATTTACCCTAGGGATGTGCCAGCAGCAAAGCTGCCTGAGTTACTCCTGCTCATCCCTTCTTCCACTTGAAACACAGCCCAGCTGGGATCCCTCAGTGTGACTGCTGAGGCCAGCTGAGCTGCAGGAGATGTGTGTTCCAGCTATCGGGGCTTATAGCAGTGATTTGCTGGTTCTTTGATTCCCAAAGGATCTCTCTTTCCACTCCATTCTCAGCTTTCCTCTCTTCACCTTTTTAACCCATTTGTACATCCATTTGTTATGTATGTAAGAAATCCTGAACCAACCTGAACACCTTATCTCCTGCCCGGGAAGGAATGTCTTGTATGGAAATCACAGCTAATGGGTTAAATACAACCCCCCTGGTTGTGTGCAGGTGGAGATGCAGCCCCTTGGATTTCCATCTGCAGTGCTCTGCTGATGGAGATGAGTAGCAGAAATGGCCATGCAGGGAAGGAGCCTCCCTCTGCCTCTCTGCAGGCAGACCCTGGCTCCAGCTCGGTGTGCAGAGAGGCGTTAGGGAACAGGCTCAGGTGCCTGACCTCCATTACTGGGCAGGTAGGACTGGGTGGCCTGGAAGATCGTTATGGTCAGAGAATCCCAGCCTGGTTTGGGTTGAAGGAACCTTAAAGCTCCTCCAGCTCCAGCCCCTGCCACAGGGAGGGACCCCTTCCTTCCACTGGAGCAGCTTGCTCCAAGCCCCTGTGTCCAACCTGGCCTTGAGCACTGCCAGGGATGGGGCAGCCACAGCTTCTCTGGGCACTACCAAGGCAGGACGCACCCAAAGGGTTTCAGTGTCTGTGTTTGGGTGGAATGAATCATGCCCTGAAAGTACCAACTTCACGTGTGCTCCGAAGGGAGCCTGGGTGGTAGCTCTGATGGCAACTTGGGCAGGATGCTTCATGCAGCCACTTCCTGCTTGGAGCAAGATGATAGATAAGGCGTTCAGCAAGCACCTACGCCAGGAATGTCAGAGTTTTCCATGGGCTGGGCATTAATCCAGCATGTGAAGCAGTAGCACCACCTTAATGCTTCCTCTGCATCAAAGCACTGTCACTTGCAGCACGCGGTGGGGTGGCCGCCGTGGCGCGGAGCCCTGGCCGCGGGTGGCAGCTCGGAAGCGCCGTCTCTTTGCAGCTCCTTCAGCCTTGTCCCCTTTGTCTCCTGCAGCTCCTGCCTTGCCCGGCACAGTTCGGCAGCGCCTGGTGGACCCCCAGCACGCCCACGGATCGCAGAGGTTGGTAGAGAGTTATGTGCAAGGGCAGAATGAGCCGGGGCCGCCGGCCCAGTACCGGGCGGGCAGAGTCTCCCTCCGCCGAGTGCACAGCCTCTCCTCTGGACAGTCCTTGAGTTCCGACCTGCCCGGCACCAGCCCATCACCTGCCGCCGCCACCACCTCCTCCACCTCTTGCTCCTCCTCATCCACCTCCACCGCATCTGCTCCTGCTTGCCATGTCCACCCTCTCTATTACCATCACACCACCTCCTCTTACTTCCTCCAGACGGACTCCATCCCTGATCTGCCCCCTCCTGATGTCACCTCTGGAGTTCGCTGTCGCACTGAGAGCTCGGGGTATACTGCTCTTTCTTTTCTAGCTCCCCCTTGCCTGCTGTGTCAGAGCTGGTGCTTGCTCGGGTGCTCTCTCCCCCACATCCCTTCCGCCCTTTCCTTTTGGGCCTTCATGCCATGATGTACCCACGTTTGTTTCTCCAACCGCTCTCCTGTGCCAGTGCACCCTCTAAGGAGTGCTCCGTGGTCCATCCCCTCGTAGCTGGGAGCTCAGTGGGTGCTGAGGAGTGCTTGTTTAACTGTAGCTAAGCCAAAGAGAGCTCCTGGGCACTTGGTACCACTCAATCAGTCGGTCTTTCCCTTGGGGGATGCTCCTGTGAGAACGAAGGTAACAACTAACCAAATGCTGACCTTATTTGAAGCCTGGACTCCCTTGGGGTCTTGACAAGTGAATTGCAAAGGAAACCCGATGGGTGGCCCCCAGGAGACAGGAGGTGGTGCCGAGGGAGGCGTTGGAGTTTGTGCTGTGTTCAGGAGGTGGCAGGAAACCTTCAGGAGTTTTGTGTTTTGGGGTGGCTGTTGGTAGGGGATGAGTCATGGTTGTGTTTGGGCTGAGGAGCTCATGGGGAGGGAGTTGAGCTGCTTATTGCTGCATCACAGGTTTAACTTGGTCCCTTTCAGTAGTCACAGCCAAGCGATGGCTCTTTGGAGACCTGTGTACAGTAGGAACCGTTCACGTCCCTAAATCCCTGATCTCCTGATTCACCCGCTGGCACTGGAGAGGTGAATGATTGGGTGGGCCATGGATGGGGGACTCCTGTCTGGTCTCACTGGGCGGCAGTGAGGTGGCCTCCAGCAGCCATCCCAAGCTCAGATGCCTGCAGCCCAAGCAGAGGATCACGTCCCCTGGGCAGCTCTGGGGGCTCTGTTCTGAATGAGGCCCACAGGCAGCAGGATTGGAGGTGCTCCCCCACACAGGGCATGGATGCATCCAGCTCCAGAGCACTGTGTGAGCCTGAGTGCAGGCAGGAGCTTCACTGGAAGCCTTGGCTGAGGGGTGAGTGGGGCGTGGGGTTTGTGTGGTTGGAGACTGCAGGGTTCAGGGTGTTGTGGGTGCTCAGTGTGGTGCCAGTGCTGAAGCAGATGGTGGAAGTGCTGTGGTGGGTCTTCAGGGAGTCATAGAATCATGGGATGGTTTGGGTTGGAAGGGACCTCAAAGCTCCTCCAGCTCCAACCCCTGCCACGGGCAGGGACCCCTTCCTTCCACTGGAGCAGCTGCTCCAAGCCCCTGTGTCCAACCTGGCCTTGAGCACTGCCAGGGATGGGGCAGCCACAGCTTCTCTGGGCCATCACCCTGGGCCAGTGTCCCACCAGCATCCTCCCGGGAGCTGCCTGTGACCGTGGCTCAGTTGTTCCAGCTCTGTTCCGTGCTTTCTCTTTGGTGAAACTCAAAAGTGCTCTCCTTATCCTCAGAGTGAGGGAACAGGCTCTGGGAAAGGGCTGCAAGTCCCTCAGTGAGGAAGCTGAGAGGGGCAACGTCCTTTTGTGTTTATTTATCCAGGCAGGACAGCATTCCCCATCACCACTTCTTCATTCATCCCAGCACGTTGTACCATTATTCCTTGTATCCATAGGGGCCTCTGCCCGTGGGTGTAGGTGTCTCCTGGTGTCTCTGTTGTGGACATCTCACCCCTTGGTAATCCATGGGTCTCAAAGCTGGGCTGCTGTTTGAACCGGAGCATCCCCCAGCCCCAGGCATTGGGATTCTGGAATACTGAGACAGGGGAATTCCTGTACTTCCCCACAAGGAGCAGTTAAAGAGCAACGTCTGGGTTAATTCAGTGATGTTTGGTTTGGGATTAAGAGGAGGAGTGCAATTAGAACTGAAATGAATTGCTGCCTACTTGAGCACAGCTGCCCCAGTTTGACTGATAAAGCTGGGAATGCTTGAGGTAACATCACACATTCCCTGTTTGTCATCGACCTTCCTGCCTCGGTGGGAAGGAGGCTCATCCCGCAGCGTGAAGGCTGGGAACTGCTTCAGGAATAGCTGGAGAAACATCATTCCTCTTTGCAGCTGAGGCTGTGACACTTAACTGCTGACCAGGGTAAAGTCTCAGTCCCGAGAGTGGCAGAGGGAAATGTGGGATGACTTTGGGATCCCCTTTGACAAGGCAAATGTGCTGGGAGGTCACTGGGAGACAATGAACAGGTCATCTCCTTGTTCCCCACGGGCACTTAGTAACCTCAGTGGAAGGGAGGACTGGTTTCTCTCTCCTCCCATAGCAAAGACCATCGGTGGTGCAGGATTATTGCTTTAGCAGCGGAGGTTTGCGGAGTGAGAGCTTTCCCCTGTAGATGTGCTTCAGCTCCACAATATCAGGCGACTCCAAATCCATCCTCATCCATTCTCCGTTCATTTCAGGGAGCAGAAATGAAGAACTGGCTGCCCAAATGCCTTCTTACTTTGTTGCTTTTGGGTTTTTGTCCAGCTGCATCCCCAGCAGCTCCCGCTCGGGTGCTTCCTCAGAAGCAGTGCTGTGGAGGCATGCCGCCGCACGAGCCCACGGCTCGCTCTGTCTCTCTCATATAACTGGTCTTGGAGGCCCCTCCATGCATCCCTCGAGCTCCAGGGCCTCCCAACAAGGCCAGCAGAACAGATGGGGAAGCTGAGGCTGAGAGAGGCTTCCAGGGAGTCATTGGCAAGGATGAGAAGGGAACCCCCCATCCCTGGCCCCCGTTAGGGGGGCAGCGCTGCCCTGGGCTCTCCCGTGCCCAGCAGACGCCGGTGCTGGTGGGAGCCCCCAAGAGGTGACTTCAGCCGAGCTGATCCCCCCAGGCCTGAGCTGGGCGAGCGGGCAGGGAGCTGCTCTCCAGGCACGGCCGGCGCGTGGCCGCCAGTTGCTTTCCTGCACTCCTCACTCTTTGCTTCTCTTTTGCAATTGGCTTCAGAGGATCCGGTGCAAATAAGGTCAGAGCTGTTCCCGTTTCCAGGGCTGCTGTGTGGCTGCTGATGTTCATGCTGGGGACTGGGCGTCCCTGGGAGGGGGAGAGGGGTTGGAGGCTGCTGCGTGCACAGAGGTTTCTGCTGCCAGAGCCTGCTTCATGGGGATAAACCTGATGGAGATGGGAGTGTAGGACCAAATCCCCATGCCGGTGGCCCTTTTCCAGCTGGGGTGGGAGCTGGCAGCTGAAGCAAAAGGAGAACGTCAGTAAGCATAGCATCAAGGAATGGTTTGGGTTGAAGGGACCTTAAAGCTCCTCCAGCTCCAACCCCTGCCACGGGCAGGGACCCCTTCCACTGGAGCAGCTTGCTCCAAGCCCCTGTGTCCAACCTGGCCTTCTGCCAGGGATGGGGCAGCCACAGCTTCTCTGGGCCATCACCCTGGGCCAGTGCCTCAGCACCCTCCCAGGGAACAGCTTCTGCCTCAGAGCTCAGCTCAGGCTCCCCTGTTCAGGCAGGTTCAAGCCATTGCCCTTGGCCTGGCCCTGCAGGCCCTTGTCCCAAGCCCCTCTCCAGCTTTCCTGGAGCCCCTTTAGCAGTGACTCCAGCTGAAAGCATCTTTCACAGCTGCACAGAGTGGAATCTTGGATTTGCAATGTCAAAGCCCTTTCTAAAGCCTCAGGCTGTGGCAGGGTGAGCACAGTGGAATAGCAGCCACATGGCAAATCTGATTCTGCCACAGGGGAAGCCTCTGCTGTCCTAGTGCCTGTACAGGTATTTCTATCTATATACCGATAGGCTATAGCTGTGCAGCTGTGGGTGTTGCTGGTGAAGGGCCCATGATGTGTGTGCAGCAAGGTCTGCGTGAGGCTGGTGGACCAAGCCCAGCTTTCGTGTCAGTCACCCTGGGCTTTCCTGCAGCCCATGTCCTGGGGTGGAGAGAGGAGCCCCCGGGGGAAGCCACTGACTGGGCTGCAGAGTTGAGGCAAAACGTGTATTGATGCTGTCGCTCCCTCATCCTCCTGCCCTGGCCCCTCTTCCTCCACCACTGCCAGTCTTTCCTTCCTCCATGCTTTGCTCCCTGCTTCTTTCCTTCACCAAGTCAGCCCATGCCCATTTCCTTACCCTTTCGCCACGGTGGGTTCAGGTTCCTGGAGCAGCACAGTAGGAAGCACAGGTGGAAGCGGGTAAACAGCAGCTCAAGCATCCTGCCTTCACATAGGTGAACACGTGGGCTTTGGTCTCAGGCTGTCAGGGTCCCCAGCCACGTCACATCATGCACATCATGGGTATTTCCATGTTCAGTTGGCCTGAGCTTTCCAGGAGGGATGAGAGTTTGGTAGCTCCTGCTGCATCACAGAAGTGCTTCCTCTAAAGGCGCCTTCCCATGATCCCATCGAGGCTGGCTCTGTCCTGAGCCACCATTTCCTCTTGAACATGTGCCGCACGGTTCAGGAGCCTGGTGAAAGTCAGCAGGATAGAGCCCTAGAATAGTTTGGGTTGGAAGAGACCTTCAAACAAAGGCCACCCACTCCAGTGCAAAACCCAGCCCTTTCTGGCTCAGCCTCTCCCAGAATGACTGGCATTATCCTGGTGAGGTTCTTTCCTCCCCTCTTGCCCCAGCGCTGGGCTCAGGAGTATCCCCTTCTCCTTGCTCTCCAGCAAAGCCAGTGTGCACCAGGGAGTCGTGCCCCCATGGACTCACACTTCTCCTGGCACAATCCCAGCCTGGTTTGGGATGAAGGGACCTTAAAGCTCCTCCAGTTCCAACCCCCTGCCAAGGCAGGGACCCCTTCCACTGGAGCAGCTTGCTCCAAGCCCATCTCCACTCCTGGGCTCTCTCAGCAGATCCTGCGCTGGATCCTGTCCACCCACGAGGCTTTCCAGTGCCCCTTTTCTCCATGTATCGCCATGGAGCAGCTCAACAAGGACCCGGCTTTATTCAGTTGGTTCAGTTAAAACCCACCCTTGTTCCCATCGCAGGGTGAGGATCTGGGGAGGAGCTTTCCTGCCCCTCACCACACCTTGTGCTGTGCAGTTGCATTGGGAAGCGTTGTCACCTCCTGAGCATCCTCCCTGCCCTGCCTGGGAGCCTCCTCTGCACTGAGAGCTTTTTCTCTCGCCTCTTTTGCTGCCTCCAAGCCCTGCTGTTACCGGTGGTGGTGATGCGGTACAAGAGGATCCGGGGGCTCCTCACGCTGTGCTGGGTGGGTTTGGTGCTGAGGCAGGACGCAGTGGAACGCATCCCAGGGCCTGGCTGCGTGGGGGCTCTGCTGGGAACAGCCAGGGCCGAGGATTTGGTGAGCACCTCCCTTCCCTTCTCACACCCTTCTGCTTCTCGTTTCCCTTCTCTCCATTGCCCTTTCCCATTCCATACTCCTTGCCTCTGGCCAGCGCAGGCCGTGGGTGAAGCAGAGGACAGGTCCCCCGTTACCCCCTCAGTGCCAGGGCTGGTGGCCTTGTGGCACCCAAGCCTTGAGGCCAGCTTTAGGGTAGGTGGCAGCCAGAGCTCTTGGTCCAGCTCCACGTTTCAGCAGGGACCACAGGGATGCTGGGCCCAGCAGCAATGTGGGAATCCCCATTTCTCCCTTCTCCTACCTCCCACTCTCCACTTCCAAAAGGGCCGGGGAGCTCCTCAGGCTGGGCAGCAATGCTCTGAAGCACCATTTGCAACCCCAAGTGGCACCAGGCTTGGGGGGCACAAACCACTGTGCAGCAGAGGGTCTGCAGGCAACGGCTCAGGCATGGCATGGGGAGCGATGGACCTCTAATTCCTGACGCTGGGATTAGGGGTTTGTGCCTGGCTCACCCAGGAATAACAGAGGCAGTGGCTCCGGGGCAGGGCAGCAGCACACACACACACGGGTGTGAGCTGAGAAGTGCAGAGGAACCCCCTGAGGAAGGTGCCCCCACTCCTGCAGCTGGAAGAGCACTGGGGTCAGGGCTCTGCAATGCTTGGTGCTGCTGGGCCTGGCTTCACCAGGATCCAGACTCATTGCAGGGAACGTGAGGGAGCTGCTGGCTCAGCACAGCCCAGGAGCATCCAACCAGCCCTAGCTGAGGTTCCCCAATAGCTGCAGCCACAGCCGCTGCCTTTGGACCCATGAGCTCAGGGCTGGGCGCTTGCTGCTGCCTCATGGATCAGCCTCCATCCCTCTGGTTCTGCCTCCCTGTCCAAGTGCTTCCTTCCAGCTTCCCCATGGGATGAGCGAAGGTCTGTGCAGGCAGCGAGCAGCCCCCTGCACTGGGGGATCCCTTTGCTCCATGTCCTGGGCTGGATGAGTGCCCCCATCCCCAGGGGTGCCCAGTGCAGTCTCCTGGCACTGGGACAGCAGCAGAACCGTGGGTGAGGCAGCGGGAGCAATGGGGTCCCCTGACCCTGCTCCCATGGCTCACTGCAAGGCACCAGCACAGGATGGGGCTGCCTTCAGGAGGTTTCCCTGCACTGCCCATGGGCCGGGGCTGCCCCGAGGGGTGTCCCTGCACTGCCCATGGGATGGGGCTGCCCCGAGGGGTGTCCCTGCGCTGCCCGTGGGATGGGGCTATCCCAAAGGGTGTCCCTGCGCTGCCCATGGGATGGGGCTATCCCAAAGGGTGTCCCTGCGCTGCCCATGGGATGGGGCTATCCCAAGGGGTGTCCCTGCGCTGCCCATGGGATGGGGCTATCCCAAAGGGTGTCCCTGCGCTGCCCATGGGATGGGGCTATCCCAAAGGGTGTCCCTGCGCTGCCCATGGGATGGGGCTATCCCAAAGGGTGTCCCTGCGCTGCCCATGGCTGCTGCATCCGCGTGTGCAGGGGTCGGGACCTTGTCCCCGGCTCGGTGGCTCTGACGCCCTCTCTCCCCCTGCTCCTTCTTCTGCCGCAGAGACTTGACTCGCTGCGACTCCGAGTCCTCCATCCCGCACCTGAGCGAGCACCAGCGCATCCCCAGCTCTGCGCCCAAGCTGCTGGCTGCCCGGCCCAACCTGCTGACCCGCTCCATCGAGGAGGCTGTCCCCGGCCACCCTGCCAGCGCCGCGGCCACCCCCAACGGCGGCAGCCGGCAGGGGGATGCGTGCGGCCCGGCGGCGGCGCTGCCGGAGCGGCTGCCCGAGAGCCCGCTGGTGCTGAAGAAGATGCTGATGGTGAACCACGGCCTGGAGAAGCCGAGCGGGCCGGGCGAGGGGAGCCACCCGGGCCCCGCCAGGCTCAGCCACCCGGAGGGCTCCCGCTCGCACAGCCCCAGCTCCACCGAGCCCGACACGCCCTCCCCCACCTCTGACTGCCGCGGCGGCAGCGCCAAGAGCACCCGCATCCCGCAGCTGGCTGCCAAGAAGAGCGCGGGGGACGAGGACAGCAGCGCCACGGGCGACGAGGCCGAGCTGGGCCCCAGCAGGAAGAAGTTCCCGCTGAAGATCTTCAAGAAGCCCAAGAAGTAGGAGGAGGGCGGGGGGGCACCAGGACCCCGCACGGCAGCGGCGCTGGGGCGGCCGCGCACGGGGATCGGGACCGGGATCGGGACCGGGATCGGGACCGGGATCGGGATCGGGATCGGGACCGGGATCGCAGCGGTCCCGGACCC
>NDXB01022088.1:0-24394 GCA_002631895.1 Agapornis roseicollis | reverse complement strand
GGGCAAGAAGGGGGGTTGAGTGAGTGGACGAGCTGTGTGGTTGGTTGGGTTTAAACCACGACACTACAGCAGCAGGAATAACTGTTTTCAGCACCCACTGCAGACAAGGCATCTGAGCAGCTTCCCTGGCCTGGTTTTCAGACGATCAGACTATAGTCTCCTTCTCAAGAGCATTGAGAGTTCACATTTAGGCTACTCTAGCAATGTTGGGCAGAATGTGTTAACTCATTCTAACTTAATTCAAAACAAATACTAATATTTCTGATATGAAGCAAACATAGTTGGTTGTCAAGTAATGATAGCAGAGCAAGCTCTTTCTACCACGATTTAACATTCTTAAAGCTTATTTATTTAGAATAAAAGGACTAGATACAGAAACTGTGACAGAATTCACAAAACAGCTTTTCAAGGTGAAATACGTATCGCTGGCACAAAGTAAAAGGTGACCTTACATATGATTTCATAATGGATCTTCTGTATTTGTGTGGTGGGTAATATACTGTTACACTTGCGGCTTTCAACAACATCTTGCTACTTGCTGTGGAAGCAGTGATAAGCTACATAGGATCACTTACATCATTTTAGTTAAGACGCATTCCAAATCCTCACAGAGCCTCTCAGGTTCAACCCTGTTAAGTCTCTGGGATTTATTTTAGGATTTGACCTCCACCTACATGATCCTTGTTACATCACCTGGTAATAGTTGTGGTTGAGCTGCACCACTGTTTGTGTTATGTGTTACAGTCTGCAGTTCCAAGGTATCAAGCAGTACAGGCAACAAACATACATCAAAAGTGGGATACTGTATCTCTAAGCAACCATGTGATTTGGAGACAAGGTACAACTTTTTTCTGCAATGATTTGGAGGTTTGTCAACTAACCTGCAGATTTAACTCCAGCACATTCTCATGGGAATCAGCTTTGTATAAAAGCTACTGGATCGAGCCCAGGGGTTGAAAACATAATAAGCAGGCTGCACCACCTTACCCTCCTGCATCATTATGCATAATAGTATAAATCAACAACTCTTACATCCTATGATCACTTTAATAAGTAAACTTTTCAAATTTCATTACTCAGTGCTACAATCTCTGCCCCAGAGTCTGTGGGCACTGGTATCTCCTGAAAATACACATAATTTATATGCATAGCTTAGTAAACACAGTACTAAAGATCTGTCAAACAAATATGCAAGTTGCCAGCTGGCATTAATGACTACTGCATTTTCATATTAGTATCATTTATAGTTTTATAATGAAATGTGTATGATTATCCTTCATCCATTTGATGGTCGAATCCCTGGCACCCTATAGCAGCAAAAGAACCTTTTAAATAAGTTAATTATTTGTACTGCATTTCCTTTCTGTATCTATGAACTATTACTAATACAGTTCAAGGTTCTAAGATTTAACTTTTTTTTTTTAGACCATTTTCTATGAATGTATCACTTTTAGACTGGAAACTGCTCAGGAGACTCTAGCTGTGTATACTGAACATAACATTGTAAATTAAAACACAGTAAACTACAAATTACAGCTGAGTGGACAACCAAGTCACATCATGTTGTTTCTGTTGCTAGTATGGGTTAACATCTTGCAGGTATCCATGTTTCTATACAGCAAAGAAACTGTGCAAGACTTCTGTCACCACTGTCTAAAATGATGTGCCACCCATGGAGACATTCAAGGCCAGGCTGGATGTGGTTCTGAGCAACCTGATCTAGTTGAAGATGTCTTCTCTCATTGCATGTGGGTTGGACTAGATGACCTTTGAAGATCCCTTCCAACCCAAACTATTCTGATTTTATAATCTCTGTCAGTGAATTCATTTTCCAGGGTAATTCTTAGAAGTGAACATAACAAGGACATGAATACAGCTGAAACACAGAAGGTTTACATTTCTGAATGACTATCTATGAAATATTTAATATGTTTACATATGTGCATGTGCATACATGTGAATGTTACCCATTCAAATTCACTCCTTACCCACTTAATGTAAACTATTACAGCCATCCCACGTGGCTAGGGAAGGAACATGAGAAGCAATTTATATCACATTTCACACGTAGTAACAAGGTATTCAACCGAAGAGGATTTAAGAGATGCTAATGAAAAGAGATGGCAACACTGGAGAAGGCAGAAAGATAACGTGCTGAACTGAAATGAAAGAGCTTGGGCACAAACTGGATGACAAAGGCTGGGATGCACAGAGATACAGAAGGCAAAGATGAGAGATGCTGACATGGAATGATGGTGTATAATTTCTTTAAAGCTGATGTGCTCTTCCCTCAAGTTGCTCACTGCTTGTTTTCTGTGATTACCCTTGCTGATTAGACATCCTGACACCCCATTATCATCTGCAGCATGTATTTTTCTAACCAGCTGGTTTCAGCATGCGTACTCAAAGAAAACAACATAAAAATATCAGAGAAAAAAAAAACCCAAATGTGCCAGCTGAAGGCAAAGTCCTGATATTTCAAAGCCTGCAACATCTGAAACTACAATCTACTCACTTGTAACAATGAAAATTGCAGATTTTAAACACAATAGCCCCTTTACTACTTGCTTTGAATGTAACAATTCTGAATCTGGGAAACAAAATATAGCAAAAGTCATCCACTACTAACAGGTACCAGCATTTACATTTAACATCATTTCCCCAGAGACTTAAAGTAACATTCACATCATTTTTCCTTGTCTTCTTTTGGCCTCTTCACCTTAGCAAGTGAGTGGACCGTGCGTTAGAGAAAAACACTGATTATTATCATTATTGTATCTTGCACATTCTTAGGCACATCATGGCCTGGTTTACACTACACAAGTTTTGCAAAAGATGTCATATTGCTAAAAACAAGGTCAATTCAGCAGAAGCACCAGGAATCCCAAGGAAATTATTTCCTTTCCCTGAGCTTGTACTATTTGTTAGCATTTTCTTTATGTAGGGTTTGACAACCTGATGCTTGTACCACCGGACAGCAGAGAAGTTAGAGGCAGGCAGATCAAACTGGTAAAGCTAAGCCTCAGTCAACAGGAGTGGGCTAACTCCCCTAGGCCCTGCTTCTGGACGGATTTGTGTCCTGATCCAACTTAACTGTGGATACATGGATCTCTGTGTCAATTAATCAAATTAACACTCTTAAAACACTAATAATGAAAAAAAAAAAAAGAAAAGAAAGAAAACGAAACCCTAAAACCCAGTGCTCATTCCCATTTCAAGCTTTTGAGTTAAGAACTGAAGTCGGATGCAGGACATGATCCCACTGGCACGGGAATACGAGAAACAACGGCTTACTGCCTACTCCTTCAGACTCACCTTACCACGCTTTCCTCCTCAGTATCCCAACTGAGAAACTGCCTGTCTGTCTGGCGCTTCGGGGCCTTTATCCTCAAGCAACATAGAGAGTCAGCGCTGCCCTTCCCTGACGCTGTTCCGGCCCGCACGCCGCTCCCTGACCGCGGCGGCCCTCACCGGCGTAGTGGCCCGGCACGGCGAGGTCGGCGGAGCAGGGCCCGCAGGGCCGCCCCTCGCGGGCGGATCCCGGCCGCGGCCCGCGCCTTAAGCCCGGCTCATCGACGAAAGCAGCTCGGAGGGCTTTGCGATCCTGTTAAGTTCTCTGGGAGGATCAAGACGTCAAAGCAGCTCGGCGGCGCCCCGGCACATTTCTTGCCACGCCGAGGAAAGTTGGGCAGGGCAGTGCCGGCCCGGGGCCGCTGCCGGAGCCGGGACCCGCAGACCCGGGCGGCGACACCAAGAGAGATGTGACCCCCCCACTCTGTCACACACGGCCCGGCCTTCGAGGCACTGGGTACCTGCGGGGTGGAGCTGCAACCCCCCGGACGCTCATCCCTTCCTCGCTGCGGGGCTGGCGGGCTCGCTGCCTCAGTCCTTCTCGTGCGGGCGAGGTCCCGCAGCCGCAGACATCCAGCTCCCGGCCGCGCTCACCGCTCCCACTGGTGCCTGCGCGTCTGCCTTAGCCGCCGCGCCGCGGTCCATGCCGCGGGGAGAGGCTGGCCGGAGGAGGGAGTAGAGCTCCGTGCCGCCACAGAAAGCCGGCTCCCCGCAGCAGCCTCGTTCCCGCGCACGCCGCCCCCTGCTCCTTCGTGTGGCGGGAGCGGCCGTTGGGGCTGAGGGAGCGGGTTTGGGCGGGAAGGCGGGCGGGGGAGCGTGCCCCCTCCGGCAGCCCTCAGGGAGCAAGCCCGGCCTTACCTGGCGGATACGGTGAGGAGATAGCTCGCAGCCGGTCACCGCACTACTGCCGGGGCTGACGGCTTCTCCTTGGTGGGGAGGCGTTCGTTTCTCGTCGGTGTACCGCTGAATAAGGCTTTCTTCTTCAGTACTCTGTCCCTCTGTCGCTGACCTCCTGGAGGAGGCTCACCTTCATGCTGACACTCAGCCTGGGCCGTGCAGCATGCTTCCCGTATCTTGTACTGAAGCTACCCACAGGCTTTAACTCTTCCCTGAACTTCACCTGCTCACTTCTGATTCTGCTTTTCAAAGCTGGAAACAAAGACAGTGTATGAAAGCGCCATAAGGTGATCCTTCAGCTGGAAAAAGAGCCAGTGAAAGCCATGTCACCCCTAACTGAGAGGCCACTGCACTTCACTGTACAACATCAGTTCAGGTAGACTAAATACAATGTGATAGTACAAATGCATTTAAGTGCTTGGGGTTATGGAGAGGCAGAGCTACTTCTCTTCCCTTGCTAAGAACTACTGACATAATAAAGACAAACCACATCACACAACAAGCACTAAGGAGAGGAAAAGGCCACCTCTAAAACTTAAAACCCCATCAGAAACTCGAGGTCTCTTTCTCACATCAGTCATCATCATATCACATCATCATCACAGTCATCATCACATCGTATCACATCAGTCTTCAGAGTACCAGGGTTTTGGGCAATCAGAACCAAAAACGCTTGGGAAGGCATTCGAAGAGCATGCTTTGTTACTTCCTTTTCTGCTGGATTGCATCCCCGGGAGACTTCCTACTATGACAAGGTCTAGTTCTACACCTTGCTCCCATGTTCTGGTTACTATGTGAAGGAAGCTTTGGAAGGGAATCCAGGAAAAAGCTGTGGGTATTCCAAAGGTCAGCAACAATGAATGTCCACATCTAGAATTTATTACTTTCCAAAGTTTGTCCTGTGTTCAGCAGTACTGGTGTAAAACAATTTAGAGAAAATTCTATGTTAAAGTTACAATATGCTTCACAGTACCTTAGTTTACCTCCCTTAATCAGAGGATCAAGTCTCTTCAAATCTTTTATATTACAGAAGTAAATCTCTGAGAAAAAAAGATGGTTTATAAAGGGAAACAATGTTAAATAAATTTATCTAAGCATTTGTCATAACATGATGTTTGTTTAAAAAGACTTATTTTCTATTCAAGGAAGTAACGCATTATCAATATGAAAGCTTTTTACAAAATATAAGATTATTTCTCAGTTTTTAGATGAATCTGAATTGCATAATATTTAGAAGAGGTAATTGACTTCTCAGTGTATATATAGCCTGCACTGATTGTTTTTCTTTCCTCTCCCTTGGCTTCTTCCTGGAGTCATCGTTCTCTGTTAAGCTCCTTACAGCAAGAAACAGAAACACTGTTATAAAGCATCATTCAGGCATTGAACCCCCCTGAAAAGAGCCACAGAAGGTTTAAATTTGCTGCAGTTTTAAGAAGGCTTACTATACATGTGCCTGTTACATGTGAAGTCAATCAAAAGAGCCTTTTTCCACTATACATACAAAGTGCATGCTAGAGACACACACAGGGTGAGAGTGGACCAAACTGACTCCAGTGCTCTCTGTTCTCTGGCATGGTGTAGCCAGTGAGCAGCAGGGACCTGCTGAACCAATGGCCCCTCCTTCTGATCCTCTTGCATCTTTTTCTTCTGCTGAGGACTTTGTACAACTCCTGAGCACCACAACATTTTGCTTATTCACTAAAGTTGCTGGATCAAAACCAAATCTGATTTGCTACCTATGCTGATTTTCTAACTATTGGTAACTGTTCCAAACATTGTTATCAGGACTATAACTCTTCAAAGGCAGCCTTAGTGATGTGGCTAATAATTATATTGAAATATATCCAAAATGAAATGTAACTAGTTGCAAAGCTCACAGATTTAATTCTGCTCAATAATCCCTCAAAGGAATTGAACAAATACCTACAAAATGTAGAGCTATACCAGCAAAATGACCTGTTGATGCAGAACCACTAACACTCTGAATATACTTGCCTAATAGCATGAAGTATGCACAGCAAACTGGCGAAAAGGTTTGATTGCTGTTTACTGTCATCAGTCACTGTCAAAGTAGTAGGCACTAAGAGGCAGAAGACACACACACACCCGAGTCCTCGTTAAATTTGGCAATATTTTCCAGTTCTCATATCTATTCCTGTATGCTAATTATGTTCTTATTCAAACCTATTTACTCTCAAGTTTCAACCTGCTGGTGGCAGAGTTTGGCCAGTTGCCTAGGTATTGAAGATGACAGAAAAAAAAAGAAATACCTTTTCACTTGTTCCATTTTCTGAATTGCTAGATATAACCGAAAACATGCTTATGCAGGCAACAAATATTCCTTCTTTCCAACACTTGCATTTAGCTCTTGCTTTGTTTGTACAGTCATTAAACCAATCCTTTGAGAACCACCAACAAGGAAGTTCAACACACTGACAGCTGCAAGACATCATCCATCAAAACAGTTATGTTCAGCAAGGCACTACTGATGATTTAACTCAGTGACCTCAAATTACTGTTCTCTGATAGACACCCCTTGAAACATAACCGTGAATTAACATGTCTAATTTTGACAAAGTGTTTTGTAGTTTTGAATGCGAATTAAATGTCAATTTTGTTCCACTCTGTCTGCAATTAAGCAAAGCATCAGTGATAGTTTGCAGCTGGAAATTGTAATTAATAACAAAAGGAAAAAATGGAGTTCCAGCACCTCAAAATACAAAAGAGAAAGGGAAAAAAATAAGAAAAAGCAACCACTTACATTAGAGTCTTTCACACCTTGGTCCTCAGCTACCTAGTTATCAAACACGGTCTTCCTCTCTTAGCTTGCTTTCTCATTTTATTCTTTTTCCAGCCTACTTACAGCCACTTCCTGGGAAGCTGGGCTTCAGTATGGGTAGTGGTTGCTCTGAAAGACAAACATCCTAATACAAAATTCTCTTAGCTTTTATTTCTGAGCAGCCATCATATGGTACAGAATATTCCTTTGGCCAGCTTGGGTCAGGTGTCCTGGCTGATGAGGGGGAATGTTGTAGGAACAGCCTTGATGCTATGTGAACACTGCTCAGCAGAAGCCAAAACACCCTTCTAGCTACCAGTATAAAAGCACGGCACTAGGAGGGCTGCTATGACAAAAATGATCTCCATCTCAGCCAGACCCAACATACAGCCTCTGGTCAAAAGACCTTGCTGAGATTTTTATCCTCTTATCAATCAGCAAAACAGATGCTGCAGGAACTTTCTGCACCAAGCCAAGGAATCTGATGAAGGGTCCACATTCCCTTGGCTTCCCCTGGGAAGTTTTGCTTCTTAGAGCTCTCCCATTCTGGTTTTGCAGTATCCCTTTCTTCCTTCAGAGCATAACATAAGAAGTACAATGTGTCTAACACCAATTCAGAGTAAATGACTGTGCTTTAAAAATCCCATAGCTGCTAGAAAATAGCTGGTGAGGTGAGATGATACATCTCAAAATATTTCCTGTTAATCCTTTTTTTTCAAGGAATACTTTTTAGGAGACTTTGTCTTCAGTAAGTTAGTTGTAGGGCATAGCTTAGACTATTTTCAAGGTAGAAAAGGGGGAAACAGCCTTTTTCTGTGTTTTGTGACACTGCCTGTCATGTTATTTGCCTGTCTTGTTATTTGCCTGTTATTAGTATTAGAGAAATACTGCCAATAACAAAATGTCTGAATGTCCATAAAATTATATATAATTTTGAGCTCTTTTCTTAAAAAAAAAACAACCACACACATACAAAAACCAAACAAAACAAAAAAAACCAACCAACCAACCAAACAAACAAACAAAAAAATCCCAAACCAAAACCAAAGAAACAAAACTGGGGGGAAAAAACACAATTATTGAGTCCATAAATAAATTGCATTTCTTTGTAACATGTACTTTTGGCAGTCTTCAGAGAAAGAAGGAAAGATTTTCACACAGTTCTCTTTCTGCAGCTGCTTTCCATTTCTCCAGAGTTAGTTTGTCAAGTTGAAGCTCCCTTTAACTGCATGACCAGCTGGCTTGTGAGCTTTCAGGTTAATCATCAGTAGTCTCTGGGAAATAAAGGAAAAAATGAAGTCAGATAATGCATCAGTAACTTCTTCCAAACACACCAGAAAAAAAATTAGGTAATTGCAATAGGAGGTTTTGGAACCTAGACTTAGTCTATCATAGAATTAAATCCTAAACCCATGACAACCTGGATGCATTTGAAAGTCATCACTTGCTGGAAGATACACTGCAGTGTCTCTCTGCGTCCAGCAACAAGACAGCATTTTTAAGCATGTCTAATCTGTGAGGCAAAGTAGATCTGAGGAGAGGATTATGACAGCTGAGATTTGTGACCTTAGTTCTGTATATCTATCTGCTGTGCTCTCTGCCAGCTTGGGCTCCAAGCATTGATGTGGAGTTCAGTTTCACTGATTTCATGGAGTTGAATCAGGCCCCAGGCTGGAAGCAGACATTATATCAGAGCCATCCTTCTACATCTTGAAGCCAGTTCCTGGCATTAGCCATCTGAGCATAAACCCCAGTTGTTCAGTCACCTAAGGCAGTACAGCTCACAGACCATGTGTTGCTACAATGCATAACCAAAACACTGAGAGTCAGGCCCTACAGGGAAGATGGTCAATAGCCAAAGCAGAATTCTGGTATATAATCATTCTTTGTTCTCAAAAAGGAGCAAGTGTTTAGTGGCACTGCTAGAAGTCCCCTTCTGAATCCGTTAGGTGATTAATGATAGTGTATGTAGTGACTTTATTCAAAAAGTAATCCCACAACCTTTCACTCCAGTGAACTTCAAGTTCCCAGCCACTTTAAACTGGTGGTGGTCCAGGGCAATCGACAGTGCTGAGCTGATTTACAGTATCTAAGGCTTTGGCTATGTGGTTCTGTTGCGAGAGGCATTGACATTCTTGCAATAGTTCTCCAAAGACCGCTATGCTCTGCAGTAAAGTGCCACCAGGATGCCTTACAGAAGAATAAGGCTTTAAAAATGAATGAATGGTGGTTTAAAATCTCATTTTAAAAAAATGTGGTTGAAAATCTCATTTTCTTCAGGTTGAGAAATCATCATTTCCTGTTTTGCACTGTAGTTCTGACCCATTTCTTGCGATTGTTCCAGTTCAGAGGAATTAAATGAACAAAGATCTGTACAATAATTGGACTGAGTTGCAAACCTGATGAAAGCTCATTTGATTTTGTTCCCAAGAGAAACTGATTAGATATGTCTTAAAAAGCCATTTGTATTTTAGCATTTTGAGTTATGATTTGGAGACAATCTGTAGAGTGGGAGCTCAGTTGAACAAACCCATGCAGTGCATGTGTACAAAGACAAAAGAAAATCAAAACATAGACAAAAAAGAAACAAGGAATAGCATCATTCAAATAGGGAACGTGAAATCCACGTCACAAGTATTTTCACAGTCCTGAAACAGCCTAATTCTGTGAGGGGCTGACTACTGCAGAAAACTGAACATGACCAAGTCAAGCTCAGAAACTAACCCCACTGAAGAGACATATCCTGATAAACAAAAGCAAAAAAGCACACATACCTGCTTAATGTTCTCACTGTAAGCACTATCTTACCCTAGTTATATGTGAATAAACTCCATTTATTTTACCTTAACCTTCACCACTGGAGAGGAAGATACAGTAAGGGGAAAGGATGTGACTGTGTGCGATTCTTTTTTTAACCAAAATGAATGATTTTTTTCTGGGTTTGAATAAAAACAAATGCTGAATACATAGCAGCTGCTGTGTTCCATTGAAATAAATGGAAAACATCCCACACATTTTGGTGTAACAGGATTGGATCCTTTATATATCTATGAAAGCCTTTGCATCTGCTTAAAGCCAGTTGTTTTTACAAGCAAAATCACAACACAAGACATTAAAGGCTAAACTTCCCAAAGAAGGAATAGTAAGCCTCTAATATTTTTTGGTGTTCCTTCAACAGCAAATAGAGACATTTGCATGAGAATAGACCAGGGAACAGGTCGATAAGGAACCTTCAAGGCCAGGTTGGAGGAAGACTTGGATGGCATGGTTTAGTGTGAGGTATCCCTGCTTATGGCAGGGGGGTTGGAACTAGATGATCTTAAGGTCCTTTCCAACCCTAACTATTCTGATTCCTGCCCATTGCCCAAGCAAGCACTTGGCTGGATCCTTTATGTAGCACTGCCAGTATGTAGGGCATTTCACAGAAAAGCAAGTACATGCCTCTGCCTGGCAGTTTTCTGTCAGAAGAGGGCCCAGAGGGATGGGGAGCAAATGGTCACTGATCAGCAGGGATCAGTCTGAGAGAGGTGTGGAAATTCCTGCTGCCTACCTGTGAATTCACTTAACACCATGTGTGAGTCAAACCACCTGAAGACACAGGCTCATTGAGCTGTGCAGGAGCACTGCAGATGCTCAGGAGCTTTTTCATGCTGCTGCATTACAAACGCAGCCTTGTTAACGTTTCCACAGGTGACTAGCTTGGAACAGTAAGTATATACAGGAATACTTATTTCTTAAGTTGCTTCTCAGGACAATCCTATCTAGTGAAAATAAAACTATTCTGCTATCTCCAGGGGAATTTCAGCAAAATGCTAGTCAGGCCTGATGGAAGTACAGCCAATAGGGATACAGACCAACTCTTCCAAATAAACTGCATTTTCAGTCACATAATAGTGGTTCGTTAGAAGCAAGGACAAGGAAAGAGAAACACTTGCATGAACTATAAAGTATGGCTTAAAACCTTTTCTTATTCTGCAGTTACTGTCATTCTTGGGCCTCACTGATGGGTCTGAGGAAACAGCTGATGGTCTGCAGCCAAATGTAGGTAGTCACAGATTAAAGATGTCATGAAGTCATAAATATCTTTACTTGGATCTAGCAGCAGTCTGCCCAGACTCCAAGATGGACTGTGTCCTGAGATACATGAGACAGGCGATGAGTGGTAGGTTTCTAACTGCCTACTCTAACTCTCTAGCTACTCTAGGTAGCCCTGTGCCAAGCTGTAAACTGAGAACTAAAGAAACTAAAGAAATTGTATGGGAAAGATACCAGGGTAGCTTGTTAGAACAGCTCCAAGTGTCCATGTGCTGACCCTCATTTCAGCAGCACTTTGCTGCCTCCCATCAGAAAGCAATGACTTACCTCAACCACTGAGTAAAGAGGAGAATAAAAAATTCTGTCCTCTTTATTTTGCTTTGGAGTTATTTTAGCCAACACTATTTATTTCCATGTACTGTCTACAAGGCTCAAGGTGCAAAGTATGCCTTGCATACTTATTAACACGTGTTAATAATAGCCATTAAAAGCAAACATTTGAAAATGCAACAGAAATTCAATATTTCATCAGAATGCTGATTCCTGCTGATCCTTCATTGATCTGGCACTGCTAAATATCTTTATATGACTTTCTGCTTACCAAAGAGTAAATCAGGACAGCAGCACTCCAACATGGTTCCATACAAACTATCTGCAGCTATGGGCAGTTCCAGGTCACACAAATTAGATGAGGCAAAGGTGAAGTGCTGAAGTAGGTGAAATGCTTTTAAGGAGCAAATATCACTGGTTGAGGTGGTGAAAACTGTTGTCATATGGTATCAAGACTGACTACAGACAACATAGGCAAAGACACCAGAACATCTTTGCAAATGAGAATAAACAAACAAGATCTGAGACCCTAGGTCAGTGATTAATGCACTCCCTCAATGACTTACCTCAACAGAGCTTTTTACTGGCTCTCACTGCTCTCTTGGTGGGAGAGACAGGTTCTTGTTAGATGTCTCTTCTGTCTCTCTCTGGCCAGGTTGGATGGGGCTTTGAGCAACCTGGTCTAGTGGAAGGTGTCCCTGCCTATGGCAGGGGGGTTGGAACTAGGTGATCTTAAGGTCCCTTCTAATCCAAACCGTTCCATGGTTCTATGATTATTATGAAATATCTTTTGTAGTGTGAGTATACTACACTAGGAGCAGTAGGTTACCCATGCCCTAACTCCCTTTAACTTAAACACACCCGTGATTAAGGTATGATAACTTACCATAGACTTGCATAGCCTATCAGAGTGCATATATTCATCAAGACAGTGAAATCATCCTAGCTTCAGGACAGCTTGTCCTAGTTGAATACCAACAGGAGTTTTATTCCAGCAAATGAATAATTAAAAATCCTGAACAATGATCAAAGACTTTCCATAGCAGTAACGATCAGCAAAACATAAATTTGCAAGTTTATGATGCCCATGAGCAAGGAATGAGGAAGGCTATTCCTCATCCCACGCCCCTTGGGGTGAGTAGACCTGTGGGATAGCCTTGGGGGTATTCAGCAGGACTCAAGGGAGGAGTATCGGGGTTTTACTAGGTGATCTTTTGAGGTCTCTTCCAACCCTTAGGATTCTGTGAGTCTGTGTGAATTTGCTAATGTCACTGTGCCATCTGCGAACACTATTCTACTTATTGTCTACCTAATGTCATATTCAGAGGGCAGCAAGGCACTGTAACACAGTGCTCTGGATTAGCCACCTGCAAAGAGATTGCAGCTAATCTTCTGATGCCTCTTGGAAAGTCAAATGAGAAATAGCAACACAGCTGCCACGGGAAGAATAGAACTCCCAGGACAGTGCCCTTTTATTTTTTTGAGCAGAGAGGAAGCTCAGGGAAAACTTTGGCATGCCAGCAAACCTGAGGGCTGGAGACAGACCCAGGGAATTTGTGGAAACAGCTTCAGAGGCTGGCAGTAAGACAGAAGAACTCCTGAGATTAATCCTGCTAAAATCCTGTGGCTGATAAGAATTAACCATGCTTGCACCTGTCTACACACAGAACCACAAATGCTGGTTGATTTGACGCTGGTAATGGTGAGAGGGAAAGGAATGTTTTGGTAGATTCCTATTTATTGCCCCACATATGGAGAACAGCACTGAAGGACAAGTTTCATGACACTTGAGAATAGCTTCCTAAAGTTAGGTTAACCCATAAAGTTACATTAATCCATGAACCCTTTTCTTGCCAAGGGAGATGGGCATACTAGAAAGCATGATAAGCTAAGTGTCTGTATGCAGAAACAAAGAGACCAAAAGTTAGCTTCAGAGACTTGTCTTGCTACTGCTAGACTGGGCAGGAGAGCTCAGCAGTTTCTTCTGCTTTTTCCATTGCCATGTAGCTGTCTTTCACAGAGAAAATCTACAGGTTCTTTAGTACTTTTGGTTTTAGCAAGATACATTCAAAAATAAATCCCCAAACTACTGAAAAGTGACACTGCAGCATGTTACTTTGTCTGAAAAACATACAAGGTAGGTCAGGAGACTAAATCACTGCTGTACTAGTTTCAAAGACTAATGTAAATGACATTAGGACAGTACTCTAGAAATCACTGTGCCACACAGAAGTGAGTAGTCACTTTAATTGTGGCTACATTTTGTTTATATATAGTATGCATGAGTGAACAGTAGAGGGTGTTGTTTTAAAGGAAAACTCGAGTTCACTCACTGGAGTATCTCCTGTTTGCTACATTTTTCAGCAAAAATATCACCTGTGGCTCAGTGTAAATGGCACTGGGGAACCTGTCCATCACCTCATCTTAAAGACCAAATCAAATAAAAGAATTGCAAACAAATCCATTTTCCCACCTCAAATATTACTTCACAAATTCTTTGTGCCCAAAGAGAATCCAGCTGGGGATAGGTATGATGGGTTTTTTTGTCCCCTCATATTATAATGATTCAGCAGGCAAGCTCAGGCTTCAGATGGGCTCAGGCAGACAGTGTGGTCCTGACTGGAGCTCGAGGCTAGATCTTGCCAGGTGCTAGGTACTGTGCAAACATCATTAGCACCTTCAAGCCACACAACCCTGGAGTGAGCCCTGGGCCAGAGATTTAGTATTATTTACACATTCTGTGGGGGTTTTAGCAGCAGCAGACACTTAAATCAGCAAGAAATAAGTATTTTTGAATGTCTCTGTCAGTTCCTGTCTCTTTTGGCACCTTGATGCACCCCAGGGCATGCAACTGCAGGCAAACAGTGCTCTCATATAAGAGACAAGCTCCCTTTTTCATTTTCTTTGGCAGCTGAAAGGAGAAAAGAGCCACGGGGGCATCTTTCTTCCACTAGTGAAGTACTGTTTGAACAAACACAAAGAGCAAATGTGTCAACTACAAAAGCAGGACAGGAAGGAAGAACGGCACTGACAGAGCTGGACAATCCATGCACAGCTGAACCCACCTGTAGGTTGCAACAGATCTAAAAAGGTGCTGTTTCCTCAGCCGGGAAGCCTTTCTCTTTGCTGTCTAGCTGACAGATCTGGTTTGCAATCAGCACGTTTCAGGATGGTAGTTATGTTGATGTTTTTATGTCATTGTGACTATTTTTTAGACTTGAATGGTTTTTCCATGTACTTTGCAGAACGTATAAATGTTCTCTTGATGACTTTCTGGGCAGCAGCTCAGAAGATGGTTTTAAGGAGATTTTTTTCCCTGGCATGCCCTGGTATCAGTAGGTATGCCTTTGTTTTCTAAAACTTTCTAAGGGAAAATGTTTCTTTTCACTCTTCACATAATCAAGCAGGTATAAATAGTATTGGATATAAATGGACAAACCTAAGCCTCTCCTGCAGTGTTCGCCAGATGGAATGACTTCACTGGCAGGCCTCAGTGCTATTTTAAGTGCTGTAGATTATCTCACTCAGCATCTAGCAACAGACCAAATGAGTCATCCATAAGTCTTATGTCATACATGCCAGGCTGAACCAGGTGTCTTGGAGACCCTTAGGCATGTCAGATAGCACTGGACAGATGTGTCTAGGCAGTTGGACTCCAACCTGTTTCTTTCAATTCCATGTGTGAAAAGAAAAGAAAAGAAAAGAAAAGAGAAAAAGAAAAGAGAAAAAGAAGAGAGATTTAAAGCTCCTTCAGTTATTTAGACTTCCTCAGGAAGCATATTTGTGGCTACAGTATTCATGAGCATCACATCTACATTCTGAATCACTGTATTTTCCTCCCACTCAAGTCAGTTAGATGCTAAATTTGTATCCTGGACACACACATATATTCCTCACCAAGTGCTTGCATTTAGATTTCATCTCTCAGATGAAAATTGTCAAGTGTGGGTCTTACCACTGACTTGGCTAACTTTTTTTTGTAAATCCTGGCTTATACAACCCCATTTAGGCCATAAATGAGACACATTTGAGAAGTATTCCATAGTCATAAGTACCAGGTGAATATATAGGGATTAACTGAAGTCATGTACTTTGGTGTCTGGAGCACAACAGTCCCACAAAGTGATCCAGAAAGATCAAAACTGCAGTGCCATTGGGCTTAGTATTACACAGCCAGTAAGAAGACCCAAGCCCTTGTAGAAGTACTCATAATCCAAGTCAAGGGAAAAAAGAAAAAGGCAAAACAACAACAGGTGTGCATGTAGGTAAAAGGTACAATAAAAGAAAACTACCTACTTCACCAGAGCCAGCTACGTAAGTATTCTCACATCTTTTTGCCAGTTTCTGCAAAGGAATGGACCCCAACTCTCATCTTCTCCCTGACTTTTTTAAAGTTAAATAGTGCTTGCCAAAGCACATACAAACCCCATACGCACATGGACACATATATACACAAACAAAAGGTTCAATGGCAGACACAGTCAATGGTGGCATGTAAGGGATAGTATGTCCAGTGCTTTGGCATGCTGTAAACTTCAAGGGCTTTGCACTCAAATTGTACAGGTTATGGTTAAAACTGGTAAGACCGGTCATTTGAATGTATTAATCTCTTTTCAAGCAATACAGGCTTGGAAAAGAGAGAAAAATGGACCACAGGTTACTAATCAGATGCCAGCTTGTCATTAGGAAAGTTCGGCTGGGTAGACCAGATTCCATCCTGCACAAAGCGTTACAAATTTATAGAAGAAAGGATGCCCCAATGCCCACCAACTACAGAAAATTGTGGGTCTTTGCTCTTTTGTGCCATTTAAAAAGAACATCCTCTTAAGCTTTTCCCTTGCATGTAACCCATTTCTTTGTGGCATTAGAATATGCAATCTCCTGCTGCTCTTACAACCAGAATGAAGCTAAAAGATTCCCTGCTACAAAAATGAGAAAAAGAGGCAAAGAATATTAACTTTGTCAGGAAGACATGAAGGAAGTTTATGTGCAGCTTTTGTTCTCAGGATGAAAGCACAAAATGATAGCATATAGCTGCTTTTTGACCATAAGGGCTGGCAGAGCTGCATGGGACTAGCGAGCACAGCACCACTTGTCCCAGCCAATACTAATGTGGCTAAATGCATTTAGCCATTTATTTAACTAAGAGAATGAACAGACCAACTCTGAGCTGCCAGCACTGCAGGCATGCTCACAGTGCAATTGTCTGAACTCATATTCTTAAATTCATGTGCCAAAAATATTGAAGCACTCACTACCAGGCTGTTAAGTTGAAGTGCTGCCTCTTGTTTGGCAAGCAAGGCCCTGAGTTTCCTTCATCTGCAAAGCAGCTGGAATGAAAAACTTTTCAGTAAGTACCCAAATGTACTTCTGCTCAGGAAGAAATGGATCCCAAAATAAAGGTATAACACCCCTTGCCTTAGTGTTTAAGTGTGCCATCATTCTATGGGTTATTTAGCCAATCCAACAGCATCTTGACTTTTAATGAACAGCTCAGATTCAGTACCCATGGCCTACAACAGCAATCCCTACAAAAATTTGCCTAGACCCTGCATTTTGTATGCTTATCTTTATATTTATATATTTTAATACTTTGCATGCCTAGCAAGTGCAAAGCTTTTTCAGTTCAAGGTGACTTTCATGTTAGAGAAATGAAAACAAAAGGAAAGAATAAAGAGCAGCATCTGGGTGGTGAATGAATGCGTTACATGGAAAGACTTTCAGAACAAAGCCAGGCTCTGCATACAGGCAGAGAAGATGAAAGACATGAGGGATATATTACCCATCTGTATTCATCGCAGTGCCTGAATTAACTCTCCACACACATTTCTTGTAAAAGGTTTGTTTTTCTCTTTTAGGTATGAAAAGTGAGTAGATTCACATTATGTTGTATTGGATCGTGAAGAGATGGTAATTCTACAAATTGCTGGGATGTAAAAAGATTATTCCCCACATGCCCAGAAATTACACTTCATGTTCTTAGCACACACAGTACCACATCATCTCAGCAAGCAGGGAGACTAATGTCCCAAAGACCAAAGCACCTTGCGCTGCAGAGCTGGACCTACAATAGCTCCAGCCAGCTCAGTACCTGGAGCACAGGCAGAGTAGTGGCACTGTTGCACCATATGCTGCACCAGCTACAACCTAACACAGATGCTAACAGGACAATCCAAGGAAATAATGTTAGTGATCTAATCTGTGGAGAATGCTGAGCTTGAAAAGTCAGTGTCCACAAGTATTTATTATTTACTGCTGACCCAGATTTTCTTTTCAAGCACAAGCAACCAAGCTCTTCTTTAATTCTGAACCTACTAGCAGCTGTGTAGCTCTAGTAGTGCAGGGTAGATCTTAAGCCAGTGCAGGCTGCTTGTCACCAGGGCTGATCAGTGCAGGCTCAGTTCTGCAACAGCCATGTGCCTTCATGTGGCTTCTGGTTGACTTAGGGTCCTGACAAAGCTGTTTGCAGAAGAAATCCGATTGAGAAGTTAAAAAGAAGAAACAGCAAAAAGCAGTGGTATGTGAACTCAAATATGCTGTGCCATGAACTCAAGATACATTCCATGTTTAAGGAGAGCTTGGGTGGAGTTTATGAGCTCCTGGGAATAAAGTTGGTGTAGGTCTGAATAAGTCTGATCTGGTCAGTATGTGTGTAGAAAACTAGGGAAGATCTGCAGGAATGTTCAGATTAGCCTTGAGTTTTAGAGCTCAGCTGAGCCTGAAACTCACAGCTTAACTCAGGGGAACTAAAGGTGTTGGAATTAGCCAGTCCTAAAATCAAAAGCTTTCCATCTAATCCTGCCTTAACCACTCCTGTCAAATTCAGTGACAGTAATTACTTTTCTAAACTACTGAAACTGAGGACTGTAGTGCCAACACAATGTCACAGAGGAACTGCTCGGATACTGAGGAATAAATGAGATTAATGGCAAGCACTAAGACATACAAAAAAAATGACCATCCTGGCAGTTGAGGCCCTGTAATAACACCACGGTACTTCTTTTTATGCTGAGCCATACAATGGGTTTCTGGAAAATGTTTTATACCTGTCCATAAGCATCATTTCTCTCCAGATGAAAGGCTATTTCCAGAAGAGGAAGACATGAGCAGTCTGAGGAAAAGTTCTAAAATATCCCCATCTCAGCTACTCTGAAAACTCCTGTCCTGTCCTCCTGGCATCTCCTGTCCTAAATCTCCATCTCTCTTTGACCTGCTTTCTTCTCTGCTGGAGACACACACAACATAAACCAAGCGCGAGGTGTGTGGAGATCTCCAGTCTGCTCATCACAGTTTGAAAGAGAGAAGTCAGCTTACAGTTACAAAACTGGGCTCAAGACCAGTGCATGCAGGTAGCTGTGACTATGTGTTGCAGCCTGTCCCCAGAATTTTCCAACAACCTTTCTGCAGAATCCTCAGACAGCTAAAGATCGTGTGGAAGACAGAGAGGCACAGTGTCAGCTGCACAGATGCCTCAATGTTCAGATCCAAGTTACCCATGGAGAAGATTGTCTGGAGCAGGGAATGCCACTGGGGATGGATGATTACCTCTTCTAAACCTGCCAAGGACTGAGATGTGGAGCAGCTTTCAGAGGAAGGGGTAGCACCGTCAGTGCTGAGTCCCCAACCTTAAGTGGCCTCAAGTGATTGGAGTGGAAGAACTGGCCAAAAAGAGCTGATGTTCAGTTTAGGCCACAGATATGTTTATATTTGTTTGCTTCTAACTCTTTCCTTACAGCCCTGTAATTAGAAGACTGAGCTTGCAATGTGCTGAAATCAGCCCTCACACAGTTTTGCCCTTCAGCATGTTCTCTATGAAATTGGAACCTTGCCACTAATGACCTACTTTGAGGTGTGTCTCTCCAGAAGCAGCAAGGCTTCACCAGCAAACCTCATCTCATGCGCTGGCTAGGGACAGCACTGCCTTAGTGCTGTTGACCTGGCTCCAGGGGCAGTGTGTCGAGAACTGGCATTGCCAACTGCTTTGTGTTCAAGAGCAGTTGGCATAAGCCTGCACCCTTTTCTGCCAATCACCCTCTCCTCCCAGAAGCACCTAACAGCTGGGGGAAAACCTCATTTTTTATGCTAACATCCTCATTTTATCAACAGGAGGTGGTTACAGGCAGCCTCAGATCCACTCATAGCAGTGAGGATGTGTGATGAAGAGCAGCCATGAGCTCTCTCGCACTGTTGTCTATCAAAGGGCTGAGCCCTTAGGAGCTCAACTGTATTTATGCAGCAGTCAAGCCATCAGTGTTTTCACTAGGCAAGAAAGGAAACAGCCATGGAGGAAAAAGGCTTGTGCAAATTGAGTCAAAGTTTTCTATACAAACTGCTTCCATGAAGCTGGCCTTTTTCTTGGAAGATAGGACATTGATCTGATTTCATGGTTTCACAACTGAGTGTCCTGGGTTCAGCAGTAGCAGTCAAATTTTCTCCTTCTCAGTAGCTGGTGCAGCACTGTGTTTTGACTCAGCCTGGGAACAGCTGGTAATACCTATGTTTAGTCAGACCAAGGACTTTGTGACTCTCATGCTCTGCCAGGGAGGAGGGGAGGCCGGGAGGAAGCAGGGACAGGACACCTGACCCAAACTGACCAAAGAGGTATTCCATACCATAGCACGTCATGCCCAGGACGTAACTGAGAGTTACCCGGAAGGGCTAGTGCTCTGCGGGGTTGGAGGAGGTATTGGTCGGTGCTCGGTCGGGCAGGGTGGGGTGAGTGTTCTCTTCCCTTGTTATTTCCTTTACCATTATTATCACTGATGGTAGCAGCAGTGATTTGTGTTATACCTTAGTTACTGAACTGTTCTTATCTCAACCCGTGAGAGTTGCATTCTTTTGATTCTTCTTCCCATCCATCCAGGAGCAGGGGGAGGGCAAGAAAGGGGGGATTGAGTGACTGAATGAGTTGCGCGGCTGGGTTTAAACCACAACACTGAGTAAGATAATACTGGTGACTTTCTAAAGGAATTCAATCTCAAACACACTTTTCCACTTACTCTAGTTCTATCAGCTGGTCTCATAAAAGCCTTCAATCTCATATTCTTTTTGATCCTCACTTCCCTTGGACCTCAGGAGTTTCACAGCTATACTACCATGATGACAGCTAACACTGGCAGGTGTTCTCTTCCTATCTATGCCTTTCTCTTGCACAACCAAGCAGTCCAGTATGAAGTATTTCCTTTTTACCTTCTTGTGCAGCACCAATGAATGTTGAATGCCAGGGGCTGAGTCCCAACCCCTCCATCCAGAGTACGATCCAGAATGACAAATGCAGGTGAGGTATGACTTGTTTTTTGTTGTTGGGTTTTTCTTGGGGTTTTTTTTTTTTTGGTTGGTTGATTGTTTTTTTGTTTTGTTTTTGCAGGCTATCTTATTTTATCAAAAAGAAACAGAAGGGATGGGGGGAGCAAACAGGAAAAGTACCCCCTTAGTAGCTGTAAAAGAATCACAAAGAAGAAATCTGAGCATAGTCTTGGCTAGTCCCAAAGCCAGGCAGGCAACCCAAACCCCACCACTGCCAGCTTTGTACAAGGCAGCATGAGGAACCAGCAACTCGGATTTTCAGCATTCTGGTTATGCTCTATTGACAGAACCTGAAATTAGGCAGTCCTGGTCAAGCTCAGCCATCTGGCAAATCTAATTGGAAAATTCATCTTGCTGACAGAGCACCGTAATACTACTTGCCTCTTTAAAACAGATCACTGGAAAGAAGCAAGCATGTAATAATGTAACCTGTACATCTGCACCGTGGTGTGGAACTGAGGACAGAGCTCGCTTTGTGCAAACAGGCCAACAGGAATGCTTGGATGGAAGAATAAACCATCCTGAGAATTCCCAGGCTTAATACAAAGGAATGCAATGAAATGTTTAACCAACCTTAGGCAGGAAAAAAGAATTGTGGGCCACAGCAGGGAAAATGTTATCCCATGGCAGGTGCTTCTTGAGGTCAGACTGCACATCCAGAAAGGAACAGTGAAATGGATCCTTAAACACAAATGAAAAGGGAACTCATCCATTACCATGTGCATTTCTGTAATGTATCACTTTTTAAATGTAGCTGATTTAAAGAACCAGCAGTGATTAATGATCAGCCTTTATGCAAAAGAAAAATTCACCATTCAGACTATCTGTGCTGCCAGTTTTGATTCTACATTTGGTTAACATTCCCATTTGTATTATTCACAAATTTGTATTGCACCCAGTGGAACACTAAGTTAAGTTTTCTTCAGCCATTTTTTTTCAAGGGGATCCCAGTCTTTGTCACTGTGGCATGACACACAGTCCAGCTGCACATACTTAATATCATGTACATGCAAAAGTGGACCATGCTCCGTGTTACTCATGTTACCAGAATTGCATATGTTGAGCCTCAAATACACAATAATGACAAGAGACACAGGTAAAATGATCATGTCAACGCTGAGCATGTCTAACTGGACCAAAACTTCTGTTAAAAATGTGAGCAGGTAGAGTCCAAAGTCCACGCCATTGAAGCCATTCTTGGGGGCAAAAGTAGATTTTCAGTTCAATGAAGTTTTCATTTAAGTATCTTTTCTACCAAAATGTACAGGGCTTTTCCATCCATCAGTAGTGCCATTTCCTCCAGAAAACCAAAGTGATCATGTCCACAGTAGAAATATTTCTTTCCAGCTATCCTGTCCTAAAATTTCATGGATGTGGTGGTATAGTGATAACACTTATATTTTCCTCTGTGCAGAACAGATCCCCAGTGACTCCCTAAAATTAGGACTGTGTGTGTATGAGGATCCAAAAGAAAACTCCAGGACATCATGGAGTAAGTGAGAAGCCTGACCTGCAGAACAGAAGGTAACATAAACTATCGAAACTAAAACTTCCAGAACAGACCATTTCAGAACTAGTTTTCCCCAGGCTTGAGTCTTCCCTGAACCAGGCTTGGCAGGAATTTTGACACTCTCACATTCCACTGAAGTATCCTGGCTGCACAAAATCCATCATTTTCCTTTACTAAGTAAAAACTTTTTTTTATAGCTCAGTGTTTTCCTGGGAAATACTTATCTGCACAGACACTGTACAGGACTTTCCTGGGCAAGTGTACATCTGAAGTAGTTGCCTAGAGTAGGCACTTGTAATATGCCTAAAGGAAGTGCCTGAGGGGTGTCTAAAATATATCCTCAAAGATTCTGTTTGCCTCGATTGACTATAGAAATGTGGGGGGTTTTTTAATATTCTCTTCTAAATGTTGGAATCAGGCTATTCTCATTCCATATTAATGGCTGTTAAAAATATGAAGCACAGACAGAATGGGGCTTGAGATTTTCAGTGTGCCTGTATATAAAAACACAGCCAGTAAATTGAGCCCAAGGGAAGCAGGGTATTAACTATGGTACTTTTTGCTCTCCTAGAACAGAGGACACCGATTCATCTGGCACCTTCTTCTCTGAGTGGCTCTTTGAGATGTGGTAATAAGCACCACAAGCAGCTCCAGGTGTTGCTCCATACTGGCCTCAAGGAAGCCTCTACCAGCATTGCCATAAACCAAACATAACTGTCCTGCATCTGTAAAATCAAGAGAATATTTCACCCACTCCATTGTACTGGGAATTTACCTTACAAAAGCAATGTACTAGCAACATGGAAAGACCTTTGGTGGGAGCTGAGCATTTCATGATGTTTGGGATGTCTTCTGTTCATTGATCTGTTTCTTTTATATTTCAGGGCCAAAATGCCAAGGTTCTCACCATGCTACCATGGTTACGTTGTGCTAAGTGAGATATTTAGTGCTTAGAAGAAGTGGGCTGCATGAAATAAATCCCACACTCAAAGAAGGCACTTCCTCACTATTATTCTACATAGAGACAAACACAGAAAGACCACAAGAGAAGCCATATGGTAAAATGCCTGGGATCTTGCCAACCCTAACTTAGATCATCTTGAGCAGAGGAGATATCTCCTGTATTTCTGTCCCACTCATTTTGCCACTGATGGAAATTATTTTCTCACATATCTATGCAAAAGCTTCTCTAACAACATGCAGAAATGTATGCTCAGCTGCAGAGATGTCCTTGATTTACTGCATCACTGACTCTGTCAGGGCCCTGGAGTCCCTGGGTACAGCTAGCACAGCACACCTATCACTGCCATTTCCAAATCTGCAGTAATGATTATGCTCCAGATATTCAGAAGGTCCTGGATAGCCAGAATCTGTCTTGTAAGGTGGAATTGTCTCTGATACCCCTTTGTTTAATCATGCAGCAGTCTTTAAGATTTGCTAATTCATTCAGGAAGATACGTGGAATGTAATAATAATGTAATAGTGATCTAAGAACATCTAAAAAGAGAAGAATCAAAGTGTAGAGGAGGTAATAAAGGAAAAGACTTTGAGATATTACTGTTACATCAAAGCTGAAAAATATCCTAGCAGTCAGACTCAGTTATGAATATGTCATGTATCTGGCACACACAAAAAGGTCTGTGATAAAGTTGGCTAGCATAAAAGCTGGACTTCACCAAGTATAAATGTACCACTGGGTTACAATACATACATGTAAATACTTTAATTAGCCACCTTCTGTTTCTACTTGGTTAAGCGTACCTTTTCAACTCCACTTTACCTCAAATCCAAACATGAATATAATACATCTGCCTGAAAATTGCATAGGTATCTACAGTCAAGCTTGTGAGAATCTTAATGTCCATGCACCTTGATATGCCAAAACTATTAAGAATCAGTCTTCACCTTCTTGACAGAAAGCCCTAGACAGCCATTCAATTGTGTTATTATATCCACAAATCATATTTTGGTTAGAATTATAGAATAGTTAGGGTTGGAAAGGACCTTAAGATCATCTAGTTCCAACCCCCCTGCCATAAGCAGGGACACCTCACACTAAACCGTATCACCCAAGGCTTCGTCCAACCTGGCCTTGAACACTGCCAGGGATGGGGCACTCACAGCCTCCCTGGCCAACCCATTCCAGTGCTTCATAACCCTAACACTAAAGAATTTCTTCCTTATAT
>NDXB01022086.1:0-12616 GCA_002631895.1 Agapornis roseicollis | reverse complement strand
TGGGCACGGTGCTGTGTGCCCTGGGCACGGTGCTGTGTGTGCCCTGGGCACGGTGCTGTGTGTACTGGGCTGTGTGCGCTGGGCACGGTGCTGTGTGCCCTGGGCACGGTGCTGTGTGTGCTGGGCACAGTGCTGTGTGTGCTGGGCACGGTGCTGTGTGCCCTGGGCACGGTGCTGTGTGTGCCCTGGGCACGGTGCTGTGTGCCCTGGGCACGGTGCTGTGTGTGCCCTGGGCACGGTGCTGTGTGTGCCCTGGGTATGATGCTGTGTGTGCTGGTGAATGCAGCTGAGCTGTGCAGGGCAGCAGAATCACTGCAGGATCCACCTGGGAAACAGGCCTGGATGGGAAAGCTCTCTATGCAGCGGCACGCAGGGAGTGCTCGAGGGAATACAGAGCTCAAACTTCAACAGGGGAACCTCAGGTTAGATCTGAGGCAGAAGCTGTTCCCTGTGAGGGTACTGAGGCGCTGGCCCAGGGTGATGGCCCAGAGAAGCTGTGGCTGCCCCATCCCTGGCAGTGCTCAAGGCCAGGTTGGACACAGGGGCTTGGAGCAAGCTGCTCCAGTGGAAGGGGTCCCTGCCCGTGGAAGCAGGGCTTGGAGCTGGGTGGGCTTTAAGGTCCCTTCAGCACAAACCAGGCTGGGATTCTGTGGTTCTATGCAGCAATGGAAGGGGTCAGTGGAGCTGGGAAAGATCCCACAGGGGACAGGGCTCTGAGGGGCTGGATCCCTGGAACAGGGCCCCAGGAGCACAGGGACAGCCCGGAGCCAAGTGAGGAGGGAGCTGCTGGAGCAGGAGCAGCCGCGGTGCCAGGACCACCCCAGGGGCAGCCCCCCAGGACGGCTCCTGGCCAGCTGCCGGCCCCTTCGGCAGGGCCGGGCTCGTCTCCCCTCACTGACACCCTCTGATGTTTGGTCTCATTCCCAACAACTGGAACCAAACAACATGGGGCTCCTGCGTGCAGGAAGCGTCTCCGGCTGCCTGAGAGCATCCCTGCAGGAGCAGCTCCCATGAGCCGCAGGCAGGGCTCCAGCGAGCATCTCCCGGTGTTATCCCGGTGCTCTCCAAGCTGCCTTGAGCCGCCGCCGATCTAAACCCTATGGCCGCAGGCAATGTTTGGAGCTCAGGGTTTGCAGCATGGGGGAAGAGCGGAGCCCCGGCGGCTGAGCCCAGTGCAGGCCCCCGTGATCCGTGCTGCTGAGTGAGGAGGGGATTGCAGGCTGGTGAGTTATGAAAGTCGGGATTAAAGGGCACGAAGGGGGGAACAAAACGCCCTGGATGCTTCTTGGCAGGCGATGAAAGGGAGGCGCGGAGGCAGCTGCCAGCCGAGAGCTGTGGAGGAACAACTGCGGCTCCAGGCCGGGCCGTGCAGCGCTGCAGCCGCAGTGCATCCCCAGCCCTGCTCTGCGCCTCACCCCACTCAGAGCAGGGGGGACCCGCACGTTCCCGCAGCTGCTTCCTTGCTGCTTCCCAGGGCAAGGGAGGGCAGGAAACTGCCCGCAGCCGGGAGCCCTGCAGGACAACGCTGTCTTAGAGCATCGCCCGCTGCCGCTCCCAGCGCAGGGCAGGAGCTGCTGCTGCCGCCGAGGGCAGAGAAAAGAGACTTCAGCTGCTTTTCAGTTGCCTTCCAGCCAGGTTTAGCTCTGCAGCCGGGCACAGATGGGGCCTGGTGGCCTGACCGCCTGTGAGAGACAATCGGGCCCTGGCAGGGAGGCCAGACTGGAGCTGCTAACAGAGATGGAGCAAATTAAGCGAGCTTAACTCGGGGGTGAGCGCACAAAGCTCCACCTGCTCACTGCCGGGCTGCCATCTGCCACCTCCACCTGCTCTGGGAGCCTCTGCCCCTTCCTCCCGAGGCTGCCCTGTGTCAGAGCTCGTGAGGCTGCGGCACCGGGAGCTGAGCACGCACAAGCTCGGGGGGCTTTCCTTGCCAGGGACAACACAACCGAGGGGCTGCTTCAGTCACAGGAGCATGGAATGGTTTGAGTGGAAGGGACCTTAAAGCCCATCCAGCTCCAACCCCTGCTCCCACGGGCAGGGACCCCTTCCATAGAGCAGCTTGCTCCAAGCCCCTGTGTCCAACCTGGCCTTGAGCACTGCCAGGGATGGGGCAGCCACAGCTTCTCTGGGCCATCACCCTGGGCCAGCGCCTCAGCACCCTCACAGGGAACAGCTTTTCCCTAATATCCCATCTAAACCTCCCCTGCCTCTGTCCCTCTGCTCAGCACTGCAGGAGCGCGCTGGGGCCGTGCATTCCAGGGTGGTGTTTTCCCTCCCTTTCTATCTCCTGGATAACGAGGGCAGCGATTCCTTTGCACAGCAAACGCCAGCTTGCACATTCCCGGCCTGGCCCCTGGTCCAGCAGTCACTGTGCCCTCCCAGCAGCACCCGGTCCCGTGTCACTGAACTGACCCCAGCGCCCGGCCGGCCCCACTGCTTCCAGCCGGTGCAGGCAGCAGGATCCAGATTCACCTTCCCAGGCCGGGGCATCCCTGCCTGCATCGCCCTGGAATCCTGCGGGAGCAGAGCCTGATGCTCAGCAAACTTCAGCAAATTCCCTTGTTCCTTGGGAGCAGAGCCCAGCCCCTCCTGGCTCCATCCTCCTCTCAGGCACTTGCAGGGAGCCATCTGGTCCCCCCTGAGCCTTCTCTTCTCTATCTGAACCCCCCAGCTCCCTCAGCCCTTCCCCATCACCCTTGGGCTCCAGGCCCTGCCCCAGCTCCATTCCCTTCTCTGTCCCCACTCCAGCCCCTCAAGGTCTCTCTTGCACTGAGGGGCCCAGCACTGAGCACAGGACCCGAGGTGCGGCCTCACCAGTGCCCAGTGCAGGGGCCCAATCCCTGCCCTGGCCCTGCTGCCGCACTGGTGCTGGCCCAGGCCAGGATGCTGGGGGCAGCTCGCAGTACCCTGGGTTTGCCCCAGTCTGCAGCCCCAGCTTGCCCCCATCAGTGCACGCTCCTTGCTTGGCCTCAGGGCACTGCGGCAGCACCAACATCGACACCAGGACAGGGGTGGGGGACATGGGAAGGGGGCATGGACAGAGCCTGCTCCCCAACAAGCAGGGCTGAGCCTGGCCATGGCAGGGTTAGAGGCTCTGGCACTGTGTCCCCAGGGCACTAAACCCACAAAACGGCTCAAACCCAGCCATCAGAGTGCAGGCAGCACAGGCAGGAGCATCTCCGGATGCAGGCAGAGGGGGTGGGACCCCTGTGAGCATGGGACAAGAGATCTTTCCCCCTGGTTTCTCTGGAGGAGTTTCTCCATCCCCAGTGGATGTCAAAGCAGGGCTCAGCTGATGCAATCCTGCCGGCATCCAGGGCTTGACTTTGACCAGCACCCGGGAGCACCGGGGGCAGCCGGGAAGAGTGGCCCTGGCTGGGTTTGGCTCCGGAGCAGGGCCCTGTGCCAGTGGCTTCTCTGATCCCCCCGGTCGCAGGAGGCCGGTGCCAGTTGGAGCAGGGATGGGACTTCCCTGGCAGAGGCATTCAGCATTCCCGGTGGATGTGCGAAGCAGCCTGGGCCAAGCAAGAGCGGAGCCCTATCCCCACAGCCATGGGTTTGGGTTGTGCAGAGGTAAGTGGAGCAGGACATTGGTGCCCAAACTCCCAAAAGCCTTGGAGTGCATCCCCATTGCTGCACCACGCCGGAGAGCAGCTTGAGTGCCTGCCTTCCTCAGCAGAATTCCACAGCCACGGCTGTGCTGCCGCAGCAAACCCTGCCCGGCTGCCCAGGCAGCTCCTGCATCCGGTGATTCCTGAAATGGGCTGCAGAGCAGCCGCCCTCCTGGCAAGGATGCTCCCTCTGCCTGTGCCTGGCCACGGACGCATCCCTGCATCCCTTCTCTCTGGGTGGGGAAGGCATTATCCCTTCTCTTGTCCTCCTTCATGGATGCTCACATTGTCCAGCCCCTCAAGGTCTCTCTTGCAGTGAGGGGCCCAGAACTGGACACAGGATTCGAGGTGCAGCCTCACCAGTGCCCATTGCAGGGGCACAATCCCTGCCCTGGCCCTGCTGCTGCACTGGTGCTGGTCCAGGCCAGGATGCTGGGGGCTGCCTGGGCACAAGCTGCTCCTGTTCAGCTCCATCAAGCAGCTCCCCAGGTGCAGAGAACAAGCACTTTGGCTCTGCTGCTCATGAAGGTGTTGACCTGAACATNTCCATCAAGCAGCTCCCCAGGTGCAGAGAACAAGCACTTTGGCTCTGCTGCTCATGAAGGTGTTGGTTTGACCTGAACATTTCCTCCTCTTTTTCCCAGGAGGGAACAGCAGGCTGCAGCCCTGCTGAGGGATGAGCTGCAGGAAAGAGCTGCCACATCCACATTCAGCCCAAGTGCAGCACCCAGCACTGAGCCTTGGTGAGCCCATACCTGGAGCCGTGGCTGGGGAGCCCTCCAGCCTGGGCACATGGACCAGCAGTGGGTGCTTGCAGGAGCTCTCCCAGAGCCAGGATCCGGCATCCAGGCAGCAATGGGCAAAGTCCAGGAGCTGGGACATCCCCTTGGCGCCCACAGCGCTGCTCCCAGATGAAGCTGCAGTTAAAGGTAGAGCCAAGCTTTGTCCCATTTAATAGCAGCATCAAGGGATAAACCAGCATGAGTGCACTTGCAGGAGCAAACACCCTCCTGCCCTGCGTGCTTCCTCCACAAGGAAACGGGCTTTGTGCAGGATCACTGTGGAATCACTGTAGGGTCAGTGAGGAATCCCTGCAGGATCACCATGGGATCACTGCAGCAGCGCCCCACTCCCCATCCCACCTCTCCTGGGATGTTTCCTGTTGGCATTCCCGGTTCCTGCCGGACAGCGCCGGGGCAAGCAGCAGAAGGCTGAGCACCCCAGTGGGAAAACAGCCCCAGTCACGCAGGTGGAAGCCAGGACTGGTTCAGTGGTGCCTGTCAACAGCAGGTAGGGTCATGCGGGGACAGGAAGGGAGCTGCCATGGATCTGATTCCCTTCTGTCTCCTGTAACGAGACAAAGGGGGAGCAGGGAAGAGGGGAAGGGAGCTTGAGGGCACAGTTTGGTGGGTGTTGCAGTGAGGACTGCTGCACTTTGTGTACGGGAAACCGTGAGGATGTCAGAAAGTGGCCCTTAAAACCCCGGTAATGGTCAGAAATGCAGGAATCTCGTTTCCGAGGACATCTGCAAATCCTTAAGGTCAATACCTAAAGGGGCTGCAGGAAAGCTGGAGAGAAAGGGGCTTGGGCCAAGGGCCTGTAGGGCCAGGCCAAGGGCAATGGCTTGAACCTGCCCCAACAGGGGAGACTGAGCTGAGCTCTGAGGCAGAAGCTGTTCCCTGGGAGGGTGCTGAGGCGCTGGCCCAGGGTGATGGCCCAGAGAAGCTGTGGCTGCCCCATCCCTGGCAGTGCTCAAGGCCAGGTTGGACACAGGGGCTTGGAGCAAGCTGCTCCAGTGGAAGGGGTCCCTGCCTGTGGGAGCAGGGGTTGGAGCTGGGTGAGATTTAAGGTCCCTTCCAACCCAAACCAGGCTGGGATTCAATGGATTTTGACCTGCATGGGCCATTTTCCCACCCCAGGACATGGCCCCTTCGGCTGCAGCAGTGCCCAGCACCCCTCAGGGCAGCAGAGCCCTCCCACCCCATGCCGAGCTGGCTCTGCAGTTGTAGGGCTGTTTGGGTGATTAACGGTGCCTGTGGCTGCCAATGAGCTGCTCTGCATCACATCCACATCCCAGCTGCTCCGCAGCAGCGGGGCAGGGTGCATGCATCACTCCCTGCAACCTGCCTGGGTACCAGAGAGGAGAAGAGGCAGAGGCAGGAGCTGCACACAGCGGCCCAGCACTGGACCCATTCTGGTGCAGCTGCAGAGCCAGGAGCCAGGGCTGCCTGTGCTGTGCAGGAGCCTGTGTGAGTCAATGCATCCTGCCTCTCTGTAGCCATGCTTCTGCTCCCAACACAGGCACCTGTGGGCAGAGGCCGCTTGGCTATGGGTATCCATCCCTGCAATCATAATGAGAACCTGCCCTGGGGGAGAAAACTGCTGCCTGCTTTGAGGAGAAGAGGGCAGAGTGGCCCCAGGCCCTGCTGCTCCCAATGGCCCTGTGGGTGCAGACACGGTCCCTGCATGGGTGCAGATGTGGATCTCTGTGTGGATGAGGATGTGGATCCCTGTGTGGATGAGGGTGTGGATCCCTGTGTGGATGAGGATGTGGATCCCTGTGTGGATGCAGGTGTGGATCCCTGTGTGATGAGGATGTGGATCCCTGTGTGGATGCGGATGTGGATCCCTGTGTGGATGCGGGTGTGGATCCCTGTGTGGATGAGGATGTGGCTGCGGTCCCCGCGCGATCACCGCCTGCGCAGCGCCACCTGGTGTCCGTTCCGGGAGCATCCAGAAGGAATTCCTGGTGCCCGATCCCGGGGAAAGGTTCATTTAACACAGCGGGAGGATGATGGAGCAGCGGGAGGATGATGGAGCAGCGGGAGGATGATGGAGCAGCGGGAGGATGGAGCAGCAGGAGGATGATGGAGCAGCGGGAGGATGGAGCAGCAGGAGCGGGAGCCCTCCGGATGGCATCTCCTGTCCCCTGGCACAGGGAGCAGCCACAGCTCCGGGGAGAACACGGGGGCTCTCTGCCCCCCAGCCCAGGAGCTCTTTAGGAGGAATCAGAGGCAATGAAGCAGGCAGGGAAAGGCAGCACCGCGTGCTCGGGGCCATCCGCAAGGAGCCGCTTCCAGGCTGGCCTCGTCCAGGGGTTCTGTGACTGCGAGGAGCCTGGCCGGGAGCGCTCCCTGCCCTGAGCCTGGCCTGGCCGTGCCGGCAGCCGCTCCGGTGCCGTTGCCCCGGGTCAGTACGGCTCTGCTCTGGGTCCTCTCAGCAGCTTTGCCAGTGGTTCACAGGCAGTGCGTGCAGCACGCATCCTGCCCCCTCCTTCCCAAGGGCGGCCAGGGGATGCCCAGGCTGCCAGGGGGATGCAGCAGGGACAGGGATGTCCTTGCTCCAGCCAAGTCCCTGATGCCTGGGACAGGCTGGTGGCTCTGCAGCCCTTGGTCACCAAAGGCTGGCTCCTTGCTGGTTTGGCTCCATTTTTACTGCGCTTTTCCAGCCAGGAGAGCACTGTCTCTGTCCAATTCTTCCCACTGCCCTCCAAAGTCTATTTTTGGTGATGCTTGTGGTTCTATATGGGGTATGGTGGTGTGTCCCCACATCTCCCCCTTGTGCTGGGGACCGACTGTCTGTTATCAGGGTGGGCAGCCCCATGCTGCTGCTTGTTCCCACCATAAATGGGATCTCCACCATGACCAGGACCTCCATCACCAGCCCTGGAACCACGCTTCCCGCCATGCCTTATCCGAGCAGGCAGCCCTGCAGCTCCCTGCTCATCCCTCGCTTTATCTAAAGCCGCAGCCACTGGCACACTCCATGTGCCACGCAGTGCAGGCAGTGAAGCACTCCAGGTCAAACCCACTGCATGGGGAAGGGCTGGAGGTCTTGCTGCAGGTCCTGGGCTCCAGGCTGAGCATCTTAGGTTCATCTTCTGGTAGGTGCCTCCAGCCCCGGAGCTGAGCAGGTAAAGGCTGCGCTGCCCGAGCAGGAGTTGAGAGTGCCCAGGATCTCCCAGAAACACATCCTGAGCTGTTGCACGTCCTCCTGAGGTGTTTTTAATGACCATGAACACGGTGGAGAACCAGCCCCTGCGTTCTCTGCTTATAGCATCAACTAGGATGGAAAAGACCTTGAAGATCCTCAAGTCCAATGCTGCTTGTGAGCAGGCTCCTGCGTGCTGCTCTGCAGCCTCAACAGCAGCCCTGGCTGGGGTCCAGCTCCCTTAGTGCCCCTGCACCGTCCATGGGAGGCGATGGGCACCTCAATCTCCCTGTCTGTGCGGGCCCGAGGGGCTGGGGGAGCACCCAACTCTGCTCTGCACCCCAGGGATGCACACCCAGGCACGGGGATGGATGATGGGGCCCTTTGCAGCACAGGGGCTTGGGGTGAGCTGGAGCAGAGGGAAGGGGCTGCTTTGGGCAGAGCACGGGGAGCTCCTGCCAGCATCCCGAGGAGCAGCTGCAGCAGGGGCAGTTCTGGGACCTGCTTTCGCTGTGCTGGGTCTCACTTTGGTTGCGTTTCCTCCCCTGCCAGCACAGGTAGGAGGGAGCGCGTGCGGTCTGAGCGTGCACGGGACCTGCACGGCCACTGACACCCATGTCCCTGGGGCTCGCTGCATGTGCCCTGCTCACCTCTGGAGCACAGACCCCGCCAGGGACTGGCAGCATCAGCACGAAAGGCTCAGGCTCCTGGCCCAGCCTGGCCTCACGCTGCGGAGGAGCTGGAGCCTTCCTCGCACTCACAACGCACCAGGCCTGGTGCACGGGAGCTGCTGCTCCCTCACATCCCATCTGCACAGAGATCCATGGAAATCCTGCGGTTTGCCTTGAGCCCTGGGAGGGGGGGGAGGGTGTTTGTGTGTGTTGGAGATTCCCCTGCCTGGTCCCCAGCCTCCCCGGTGCCTCTGCTGCAGTTTTGTCCCTGGTGAGAGGAGCCAGCAGCCATCAGAGGTGGATGTGGGGATGAATCATGGTCACTTTGATCCCTGTGTTGGTGGCTTTGATGTGGGATGATCCCAGACAGGGATGGCTCTGCCTCTCCATACCTGCTATGGGGACTGAATTTCCTTAAAGTGTTTTTCTGCATCCCAAGGAAGAGCTGAAATCAGTGCTGAGTAACACCCCAGGGCACTGCTCGTGCTTGTTTTGTGTGAGGACTGTGGCTACCTCCACACCACCACCCCAATGGCAAGCATGGGATCTCTTCCCAGCCATTCCCCTTGGCCTGGCCCTACAGGCCCTTGTCCCAAGCCCCTTTCTCTCCAGGTTCCCTGCAGCCCCTTTAGGCCCTGGAGCTGCTCTCAGCTCTCCCCTTCAGGAGCCTTCTCTCCCCCAGGCTGCCCCAGCCCAGCTCTCTCAGCCTGGCTCCAGAGCAGAGCTGCTCCAGCCCTCACAGCAGCAGCTCCATGGCCTCCTCTGCCCTCGCTCCAGCAGCTCCACGTCCCTCTTGTGCTGCTGCCCCAGAGCTGGAGCAGGGCTGCAGGTGATGGAGGATGCACAGGACCTGTGTAACGGAAACCCAGCAGAGCAGCTCAGAGCCCCAGCTGACTGCAGTGTGCTGGGGAGGTGGTGAGGGGGTCACCCCAGTGTCACACACCCCAGGACCTCTCCTCCCTCCCCGGGGTCCTGCTGAGCTCTGCTCCTCCTGGGAGTGAAGCAGGCAGGGAGAGGCAGGCAGGGAGAACAGGCAGGGTGAGGGGAGCTGGGTTTAGGGTACTGAGTCTTTCCAAACCCATCAAGTTGGTGCTTTTAGGGGCTGGGGTTTGCAGCGCTTTCAGCATAGCCAGGAGTGACCTTGCTCTGATATCGCTGCAGCTGAAGATGCATCAAAATGTGATGTTTCTGATGATGCTTTGATGTGGTAGAAATTTCCCTTCCCTTGGTCGCCGCATTTCTGTGCCAGCCCACAAGTACCTGTGCTTACACGAGTGCCTGGAGGCCATGGGACGTGTCTGGGGTTCCTCTGGGCCGTGGGAAGGATGGTTCCCCGTTTCAGGACGGATTATCCCAGTGCCACAGGGCACTGGCTCTGCTGGCGTGGTGGGAGCGTGGCCGGATCACAGGCCTGGCTCCAGCTCCTGCTCTGCCGCAGCTGCCAAGTGGGAAGCAGCATCTTCCTTAGGTGAGCTCTGCCTTGGCTGTGCCCCAGAACAAACCTGCGCTCGCTGCACCGTGCTCCATCGATGGGCTTGGAGCGAGCTGCTCCGGTGGCCGTGCCCCTGCCCGCGGCACGGGCTGGAACCGGAGGAGCTTTAGGGTCCCTTGCAGCACAAACCAGGCTGATGCCGAGGCGGGCAAGGTCTCCCCGCAGCCCCGCACCAGGCGGGTGTCCGTGGGTGACCCGGAGCTGCTCCCGCTCCCGGTGTCCCTGCGGAGCTCCCGTGGCTGCTCCCCAGGCCCCGCAGCCCCGCTCCGCGCCGGCTGCACCGACAGGACGGGCTGGTTCGCAGCACGGATGCTCGGGGGCAGGGCCGCGGAGCACAGCCTCGGCCCCACGCCGCAGCCCCAGCGGCTCTGGGAGCAGCCGGAGCTCTCCTGGGAGCCTCGGTGGCAGTGCCAGCACAGGGCGCATTAACGGTTGTAGCCCAGGGCCTTTCACCACCACGGGTGGTGCTGGTCCAGGCTCTGACTGTCTGCCTGCTCTGGACAGCAAGTGGTGGCAAAGCAGCTTGCTGCAAAGACACGTCCCGTTTCCACACTGGGCCTCCAGACTTAGATTGGGCCAAACCAGTAAGTTCAGGACGTTGAACCCGAAAGCCCAAGCGTAGTCCCTAGGCTTACAGGCAGGACACAGCAGGGCAGGACGCAGACAGCCCCCGGCCTTGCTCCCTGGCATGGAAAACCACGCTGATGGCAGCAAAGAAGACACAGAGGAAACAACTCCCAGCATTGTCCTGCTGCTGGAAGCACAGGGTTCTTCCCTGTGAAGGTGGGGAGGCACTGGAATGGGTTGGCCAGGGAGGTTGTGAGTGCTCCATCCCTGGCAGTGCTCAAGGCCAGGTTGGACGAAGCCTTGGGTGGCCTGGTTTAGTGTGAGCTGTCCCTGCTTCTGGCAGGGGGGTTGGAACTGGATGCTCTTAAGGTCCTTTCCAACCCTGACTATTCTATGGTTCTATGCAACCCTGGGTTGTCCCTCACCCAGCTGCAATCGTGGTTTAACGGGTTCCCTTTCCTGTTGGCCACACGGCTGTGGTGAGAACCAGGCAGCCTCAAATACAGTAATACAGGGGAAATCCGGCATCTTTGGTGTTTTCCAGTGGGATTTTGGCCCTAGTGCAGCTCCGGGTGCAGCCCACGGGCAGTGCCGGCATGTGGGAGGCAGCAGCAGGCACAAAGTGCCCGTGTCAGCGGCAGCCGGATGGGAACCTGCCCATGGAAGCAGGAGGCAGCTTTAGCTGCAGGGAGGAGGCTGCTCTGCCCAGACAGTTACCAACCGGCCCAGTGGGTTTCCCTTTGGCATGTCCCAGACTTCCCGGATCGCTGCACGCTGCCCCTGGATGTTTCACTAAGGGACACTGGGCTCTTTCATAGAATCCCAGCCTGGTTTGTGCTGAAGGGACCTCAAAGCTCCTCCAGTTCCAATCCCTGCCATGGGCAGGGACCCCTTCCACTGGAGCGGCTTGCTCCAAGCCCCTGGCATCCTCGTGCTCTGCTTTTAGGAAGGGAAAACACTATTTCCTCCTCTTTTCCTTCTTTTCCAATTGGGAAGAGGAAAGCTCCCCCTGCTCCAGGGCTTTTCCCAAGGGACCTGTCTGATCACTGCAGCCAGGGAGGCTCCTTCACACCCCACTCCCTTCTGGCACCCCCTTTGCACAGCACCATGGCCTGGGGAGCCCTGGGGATGGGGTGGGTGGAGGAGAGCTCGTAGAGATGATGCGACGTGTTTGGTGTACCTGACCTTCTGCTTTGTAAAGCTCCAGTGGTGCTTTTCTAGGCTAAAAATACCTTTGGCCTTGACTGCTATTAGAGAAGAACACTTGCTCGGCAGGTTTTTAGGATTCAGGGGAAGAAAGTTCAGGCAGGGCTCAATTAGTCTGCCTTCATTTACAAGCAAAGTTGTGCATCTGCATGATTGGCTTCACTTGCCTGTTGCACGTTGAATGCACAGAGCAGGGACTGGGCTGCTTTCTCTTTCCATGCACGTACCTAATGGAGAAGCACTGCTGTTATTCCCATGTTTACAGCTCTCCTCATAGCGAAACTGCTAGTTCAAAACGTCTAGTGCTGTGCTGAAATGGGCAGAACATGTGGAAGGATAAAGCTGTGTGGTCCAGAATACATCTTCTTGTGTGCTCTACCTGACTTCTGGTCACTCCTCTGTCCTTCTGCCCAGTGCTGCTTAATTCAGGGAGTTCCATGGGCTATGAATGTGCTTCAGTATCAAGTGCTCTGTGTTCTTGCTACCTGCAGTGAGCAAGCACCAGCAAGCATTAGGTACCATTTGGCTAATGCAATGCATTTATTATTACATTTGTAATGCCATAATAATTAGCAATGCAAAAATAGTATTAGTATAATGTTAGTAAAGCCAAGTAGTTGCAGAAGTTACAGTTTTAGGTGGTCTGCTTGCCCTCTCTGCTGTCTGGTACTTGAGGCTCCCAGGCAGAGGTGTGCTTTGCTTATCAAGAGTGCCAGAGTAGGTCATCTGTCACACTTTGGGCTGTCTCTGCTAAAGCCATGGCATGGCTGCAGAGCATCTCAGGTTGAATGGTTGTTATCTTCATGCAGCAAATTGAAAATCCAGTGAAAACAATTGCCTGAGCAAGCTGAGCAAGATGGTGTTCAGTTTGGATGATGTGGTACCTGATGGTTTTCGCACTGGTCACAATTTGTGGCCATACTTGACTTTGTTCAGAAGCAAATGTTATGTTTTATGTACAAGAAATTGCTGTACTTTTCATGGCCTAGGAAAAAACCCACCCCAAGAATCCCAAGCAACCTCCTCCTTGTCCATGTATTGTATATTCTGACAGCAAAGTAACACAAGCACAGAATCCCAGCCTGGTTTGGGTTGAAAGGGACCTTAAAGCTCCTCCAGCTCCAACCCCTGCTCCCACG
>NDXB01022080.1:23534-37325 GCA_002631895.1 Agapornis roseicollis | reverse complement strand
TTTTAAAAAAAAAAAAAAAAAAAAAAAAAAAAATAATTAATTCAGTCCACCTCCGATCTATTTTAGCAGCAGCTAACTCCAGCAGCCGCTACCTGCTGGGGAGAACATCCCAGCACGGGTACCAGCGCTCCTCGGCACGCGCCGCATCCCCAGCCTCCATCCTAAATCACAACACAACAAACAGGCTGTTCATTAGGCGCTGTTTAATTAAGCAATATGGATCCTGCCTCGATATTTACAATCCCACTTGCTCTGATTTATTAGAGAGAGAGAGTCTCTTTTTTAAAAGACGGCGACTGTAAAGTTTAATACCGCTTGACTTACTGCGAGTTTCATTTACGGCCCCGGGCCGAGGCGATGCAGCCAAGGCTCAGAGCCGGTGGGCTATTAAATCACAGCTAACTGCGCATGCAAGGAGATGACTAGCTTCGTTACAACCAGTTCAGCAGCTAATTATCCCAATCTGGATTCACACATTTAAGTCAACTCGTTGCCGCTTTTCCAGGGCCCTGGGGAAAAACATGGGAGTTGGGAGGTTGGAGTGAAGGCACTTGTTGCAATGAGAAAGGCTGAGAGCTGTGATGAGAATGGTTGCAAAGCCCATATAGGCTCTGCTTATATCAGGAGGGAAGAAAACTGTTTGCAATAGGCCAGATTCTGAGCTGGGCACCCCACCATGCTGCGCAGGGGGTATGATGGCTCCAAGATCAAGTGTCTCTCCAAAACCCACCATTCTCTCCCCAAACCCTTTGGGCATGTGGGGAGGGTGAGTGGTGAGATGGCTTATGGGCTCTGAGATGGGGTGATTGGGGATGAGGATGGGGCCAGAATGCAGGAAGGACACATCCAGCCTGGCTGTGACCCCCATACTCGCCCAGCCCTTTTCTCTGCCCCAATCTCATGTGTAGGGATGGGGAAATGGTGCACAGATGAGGCAAGGCCTCATTAAAGAGTTATGAGAATGGCTCTTTAGTGACAAATAAAAGATTATTTGTGCAAAGAAAATGATGGCAAATGGCACTGTGCATCCCCCCACATCAGCTGTGGGGCATCACTGCCTAGGACCTACTCCAGGACAGTCCTGGGGCTTCCCTAGGGGAAGGGTCCACAGTGGGGGACAGCACAGAGCTGGTTGCAGTGTCCCTCAGCTCAGCCTAGGGACGAGGCTGCTGCTGTCCCACACCACTGGTGGGCATACTGAAGGGGAAAGAGGACAGCAGCTTCTTGCTGCATCCCCACAGCCCTGCACAGCAGCCACAGAACCTGCAGCAGGCAGGAGAAGGGCTGAACCCCGGCAGCCTCAGGCAGAGAGGAGACAAGTATTCTCTCCAGAAGCATCCATGCAGCAAGTTTGCCAGGCCTCAGCCCTCTCCAGAAGCTGGTTAAGCCTTGGCCAGCATCAATTCTTCCCTGTTTCCTACTCCACCCCAAGCCTGCAGCACTCAGAGACAGGCTGAGAGCTCCCCCCAGGGAGGAAGAGGAGGCAACGCAGAGACAAGGAACAGCAGCAAACAGCATGGGGCTGCCAGCACATCCCCTGCAGCCCCCAGCGCTCTTCCCCCCAGCAGCTGCAATCCCTACCAGAGGCCGCCAAACCAAGGCCAAGAGCCATGAGGGTACAGGCAGAGGCACTTTGCCTCCAGGTTTTATTGACTAGGAGGATCTGTGCTCCTCCACAGATAGGCAGCACTCCCAGTCCCACCAGTTAAGACTGGAATAGTGGTAGCAGGAGCATGCTGTGGAGGCAGAAGAGATAGGGAAAGAGACAGAGAGAACAGCACTGCCGGTGTGATGATGCCACAAGATTAGGACTGGGGCACCCCAACAGGCAAAACCAGTCCCTAAGTGTGGGCAAGCCATGACAAGGCTCAGGAGATCAGAGGGCTCACAAGTGACATGAGTTGCCAGGCCTCAGCTCTCATCATCCCCAGCTGATTCCTCCTCCTGGCCTCATCAAGCACAGTGAGGGCTGGCTCTGCTGCTCCCCATCATGACTTCTCCTCAGCCCTCTGCTTGTAGTGCACCTCGGGGAGGCTCCTCAGGCGCTCAGCTGCCTGCAGGACACAGCACAAGGGACAACCAGCAGCCGGTCCTGTGGATGGCTCTGTCACAGGACCCCCTATTCCCCACAATCCCCCCCGAGCTGTGCTCACCTGCTCTGGGGTGAGATCCCGCTGTGCCTGTGCCAGCATCTCATAGCCCACCATGAACTTGCGGACAGTGGCAGAGCGGAGCAGAGGTGGGTAGTAATGGGCATGGAGCTGCCAGTGCCTGCAGTCCTTCTCCAGGTAGGGACCTGTGGGGGCTCCTGGCAGGGGTGCAGCCATTCCATGAGCCCCATGGATAAGCCCCGTGGATAAAAGGATTGTGGGAGTCCCTAACCATGTCACTCACCATGCCAGCCCATGGAGTAGGGAAAGGAGACTTCAAAGAGGTTGTCATACTTGATGAGCAGCCTCTTCATGATGGAGGCCAGGCCTGCAAAGGAGCACTGTGGAATCACAACCCAAGCTGTCCAGCCACCTCCAAGGGAGGATAGCACACCAGGCTGGAGAGGTCAACCTCAGCACCCCTCACCATAGTGGACATTGGTGACAAGAGAAAGGGCTGCACTTGGCACTTCCTCCCCTCTCCACCCATGCAGACAACCCAAGGTGGGAGTCCATATTCCTCAACAGCCACTGCCCCAAAAGTATGGAGCACCATGTGGTTCACCACCCCAAACAGGAAACTACTCCCTCCACCAGTACTGGCTGTGCTTGGGTACCCAGCTCTTATCCTAGCAAGATGGGAGTGCCAGTTCTGCCCCACAAGTGAAGCTCAGCAGCTAGAGGCTACGTGGACCCAAAGAGCTGCCTCCTAATGAAGGTCAATCCCAAAGGACATGGGATAGGGAACAAGAACCACTCACTGTTCCTTTCACCCTCGTGGAGGTCCTGGAGGCGGCAGACGTGGCGACGCGGCAGCAGCAGAGTCTGGTAGGGCCAGGTAGCCCAGTACGGCACCACCACCAGCCAGTCCCTGTTCTCCACCACCAGCCTCTCCTGCAGGACACGGTGCTTCATGGGAACACACACAACCCCAAAGCCCAGGGGGTGGGTGCTCCCAGGGTCCCACTCCAACACGTATCCAGCTCCCAGGGAAGGGATACAGACAACAGGCACATCCTCACCTTCCGACGAGCCTCCTGCTCAGCGTACTCCAGCAGCATGGGCACACCGTGCTGGCTCAGGTGCTGCTGCTGGGTTCGGTCCTCCAGGCACGCCTCGTTCGGGAGGAAGCTGCTGGCCCATACCTAGGGGGGACATGGGGGCACAGGTTACCTGCACCCTGCATTTACAGGGGTGCCTCAGACACACTGCCCATCTGCAGGTCCGTGCTGCCACCAGGTGGGGAGTCTGACATGTGGTACCACAAGGGACAGTCATAGGAGAGAAGGTGACAAGACAGGTATGAGGGTATCCTCCTGCAAAAAGCCCTGGGACCAGTGTGATTCCCATTCACATCTTTTCATGTGGTTTATTGTAGGGCAGCCCACAGGTACTCACAGTTAAGGCAGGTCAGGGTGGGACAGCCTCACCTGACAGTGGGGGTGAGGGTTGGAGCACCCCATCATTGCTCCTTTGTTCTCGAAGATCTGTGGAAGAAGAGGTGCAGCCAGCAGGTCCCAGCCCCAGGGTCCATAGTGTCCCCGCACACCAGGAGAGCATCCCAAAGGAGAGCAGAGCCTCACATCCATCCAAAAAGGCTCAAAGGGGCATAAAGCAGGGATAGGAATGGTCCCAACCGCAAATACTGACAGAGCACCCATTGCTGGCCCCCTGCCTCCACCCAAGCCCCCCAGGGCAGGAAGAGAAGGGCAGCCCCCACCAGCCCCAGACCTGGACCCAGGGGTAGGAGGCACCCAGCTCGACCGCCAGCTCTGCCCATGCATCGATGACAGCCCGGATCTCTGCCAGGGACATGAGAGGCAGCGTCAGGTCCGACCAGGGGTGGAAGCACATCACCTTGCTGCAGAGGAAATACACAGGGCTGGGACTGCAGGGCATCTCTGGGGACCCCCACAGTCCTGTCGGGTGAAGTGGAACCAGGAACAGGGATGAGACCCCCAAAATCCAGATGGGTGCAGAACAGGCAGTGCGAGGAGGGGAACAGGCTCAGTACAGCTTCATCCCATTGATCCTGGCTGACATCATGGACCAGACCACCTAGAGCCATGGATGTACTTACCACACCCCCCGGGCTGCTGCAGCTCGAAACAAGGGATGATCACTGTCACCTGGGGAAGGACAGAGTGGGGAAGGAAAAGATGCTGAAGGACCTCCAGGCCACCCTACAGCCCCCCAAGTATCTCAACCTGCTCTCCCCCCAGAATTTACCAGGCTCCGGAGCATCAGGCTGTAGGGCCGGGAAATCATTTGGGAACACAAAGGTGCCCTCGTACTGGGGGTTCACCTGCCAGGGCAAGAGATGGGATTAGAGGGGGCCAGGGCAGTGGGGGGAGCCCGGATGTCTGGGTCCTTGTTGGTACCTCTCCATTGGCCCGCGTCGCCCCAGGGCAGAGAGGGTTGTTGGGGTCCCAGCGGGGTACGTCCTCAGGGGGTGGCTTCTCCAGCTGCCCCTGCCATGGCCGCTTCACGCGGTGGGCCGATACCAGCACCCAGTCATCCCGCAGGGGGTTGTAACGAGTGTGCTGATGCTCTGCGGGGAGACACCAGTGGGGCCTCAGGGAGGGAGAACCTCAGGGTGCACCCCCCACCATGACCCCCGACAACAGGGTCTGCACCCCACCTTATGCCCCCTGCAGCTTCACCCCTTCCTCCCTCTCTCCGTCCGGGGGATTCCCCGCTGCCACCCCACGGGCAGGGAGGGTCCCCGCAGCCCCGCCTCCCGGGGATGCGCTGGCGGTCCGCAGGCGCTAGCCCCGGCCGTACCGCTGGCACAAAACCGGCCGCCCCGCTTCTCCTCCTCCCCCGACGGCGATGGCTCCATGCCACAGCGCTCCCGGAAGCCACGACGGCAGCACCGCCCCCCGGCACCTGCCCCTTCCCTCGGCACCGGCCCCTCTGCGCTCCGCCCCGCCGCGCCGGCGCAGGGCCGCTGGTGGCCGGCCATGGCGTGTCGGCGGTGGGGGCGGTACCGGTGGCCGTCCCGTTGCCGGCGGGGCGGAGCGGAGCGGGGCGAGCAGCATGGTGGTGGCGGCGGCGGGGCGGCGGGCGCTGAGGGCCGGGCTGGCGCTGGGCGCGCTGGCGCTGGTGCTGCAGGGGCTGCGGGGCTGGTTGGCCTCCAAGCGGTACGAGTTCACCCCCGCCGAGATCGCACAGCTCGCACGGCACCACGCGGGTACGCGCTGCTCCTCGACGGGGCCCATCGGCCGTGGGTGGGGGGACAAGGAGCGGGGATGGGAGCGGGGAGCGGCACCGGGAGTGCGGGGGAATGTGGCGGCTCTGGGAAAGGAGCTGTAGCGGGAACGGAGATCGAGGAGGTTCCGGTGCAGGGGGACTGGGATCTTGGTGGGGATGGGACCGGGATGAGAGAGGGGCCGGGAGGCTGGGACTGGGGCAGCAGCATGGGTATGGGGAAGAAATCAGTACAGGGGCATGGGCAGAGTGCGGTGGGGGGATAGGACTGGAGGTTCGCAGCATCACCCAGCCCGGATAGGGCGGGATCGCGGGTAAAGCGGCTCTCGGTGCTGGGGCGGGTCAGGGGCAGGACCGATCCCCAAGTAGGAGGGGAGGGCTGGCCCCATACGACACAAGGTGTACAGTGGCAGCGGTGGGGCTGCATGTCACCAGGGCAGGGCCGCTGTCACCTTGCTTGTGTTCCCCATGTTGCCCAGCACCTGGGGTGGGCCATGGGACTGTATTGCTTTGTACTGCATGTCCTCCATCACCATCTAGGGAGCAGCCACAGGGGATGAAGGTTGGACAGAGGGGATGTCTTCCCTGGGCAGACCCCTCTAAGGATGTGTTGGGACCCTGTGGCTGTGGAGGGGAGTGAGGAGGGGTGCTCTGCACCAGGGACTCATGGTGATCCTGGCTGCTGCAGGGCTGGACCATGAGCTGGCTTTCTCAAAGATCATTGTGGAGCTACGGAAGAAGCACCCGGGCCACATCCTGCCAGATGAGGACTTGCAGTGGGTGTTTGTGAACGCAGGTGGGTGGATGGGCTCCATGTGTCTCCTGCACGCCTCACTCACTGAGTATGTGCTGCTCTTCGGGACGGCTGTTGACACCGGGGGCCACTCAGGTAAGCAAGGGACAGGGCTGGTGGACAAGGGGCTTCTCTGATCTCTCTCCACTTATTCAGATACATCTGCCTTGGCTATGGGGTATCCAGTGCATGGAGCCCACTGGTCCTTTTGTGGGGTGTGGATGTTGGAAAACACTCTTTACATGAAGACCATCCCACATGTCCTGCAGCACATGCAGGTCCCTGTGCATGCCATTCCAGCTGGCCAGGACTCTTCGTATCCAGCTGGCAAGCAGTGGCAGGCATTGCATCTCTCAGCATTTCAGCAGAGAGGAAATGCCAAACACTGGAAATGGTGTGGCTTAAGGACAATGAACAGCCTGGGCTAGTGATATGTGACCAGGCAGCCTGGGTACCAGACCCAGCTGTTCTCCTCACTGAGTTAAGGCCCTGGGCATCATTCTCCCTGGAGGACTGCTCTGTGGTTCCGCCCTCAGCTCCGAAAATGTCCCAGACATGGATGCACTGAGCCAGTGCTGTCTGTCTTCCTGCAGGTCGGTACTGGGCAGATATCTCTGACACTGTCATCTCGGGGACCTTTCGGCAGTGGAAGGAGGGGACCACCAGAAGTGAGATCTACTATCCAGGTAAGTGCAGCAGCCCTCTGAGCAGTATCTACATCCTGGGGCACAGCCACTCCACTGTCACTGAGCCTCTTCCTTCCAGCTGGCATAAGCCGAGCTCAGGATGGGGCAGTTTGTGTCCCCAGAGGCACATCCCAGCATCTCAGTGAGTGCCAGTAAGAGAAAAGTGAGCAAGACTGGGGAGAGGTTGGGGTGCTCAGCCCTGCAGACTGAGACAGTCTCCTCCAGGTCTGAGACATCTCCTCTTTGGGCATGATGCAGGGGAGCTGCTGGGAGCCGTGCTGGTTTTATGTGTTGGCAGGGGACACCATCGTGCACCACGCAGGAGAGGCCACGTCGGTGCAGTGGAGTGCAGGCACCTGGATGGTGGAGTATGGCCGGGGCTTCATCCCCTCCACGCTTGCCTTCGCCCTGGCTGACACCCTCTTCAGCACTCAGGACTTTGTCACCCTCTTCTACACCCTGCGTGTCTACACCAAGGGCCTGCTCCTGGAAGCCAGTGCCTTCTTCAGCACCATGGGCTGCTGAGCTCAGCTGCCAGAGCGCCCTGCTGTGCACAGCTGGCTCCTCTCCTTCCAACTTTCCTCTTTTCCTCCTCTTCCTCCCTGAGCCCAGGCTCTAGCAGAGGCAGCAGGAGACACACACACACACACCCCGTGCCCTCCCTACATTGCTCTGTTGTTCCCATGGGCCATCTGGGTGCCAGGACAGAGGGACTGTGGTGGTCACAGCAATACAGACCGCCAGTTCTCTTCACAACCTGCCTCTTCCCCTCCTTTCAATTGGAGCTTTGTGCTGCATTTCCATCTCTTGCAGGTGGAGTGGCTTTGTGGGATACGAACACCCCTGTGTGCCCTTGGCATGCAGCGGGATTGGGGCTGGAGCTGGCTGTCCCCAGGTTCCACAAGGTTGCTGCTCTTGAGACATCAGAAGGAAGATGCCACCCTCAGGGCAGGGTGCACCAGGTGATCTGGAGCACCCATTGTAAAGGTCAACTGAGAAGCTCCGATCTCCCTGGCAGTCTGCCGGGGCTGCAGGCAGCACAGGATGCTGTGTCCAGCTGGCAGCATCCCCCATGGCTCCATCCTTGCTGATGTAGGTTGGCAGCACACAGTGTCACTCTGGCACAGGGCAGGATCTGCACTGAGACCCCTCAGCAGTGGGGGGATGCCCAGTCTCTGTGCTGGAGGTCCCTTCTGGTCTTCTGTGTGTTACCTGTCCCAGGGGATAGCCAGAGCTGAAAGGGGGTCCCCTTCCCATAGCCTCCTCCCTGCAGTCCCCCTCCAGGGTGGAAAGCCACCGTCTGTCGCCTTAATGGAGAGTCTGTTCTTTGTGGCCTCGGGGCTGTGCACATACCTAGTGTCTGCATGTGCCCAAACCTCTGTCGTTGCTCAGGATAGGATTTTGCCCCTCAAAATGCTTCTCTGGGGACAGCCACCCCTATTGGCTGCTGTTGTGGGGTCCCAGCCAAGGGAATGCTGTAGTACCTGCCTGAGCCTGTCTGCAGAACCTGCTTGCAGCCTTGCAGCCAGACCTGTGTGGGTTCACAGCTTGGTGGAGGGCTTTCACCTCCATGCTGTTACCAAACAGCATGGTTCACTGCACAAGGTTCACTGCTTGGTGGAGGGCTTTCACCTCCGTGCTGTTGCCAAACACGTGTGTGTCCCTGGCCACCAGTCCTGTAGCATGTCACTCTTCCTGTTCCCCAGACTGTCCCTGTCCTGCTGACTTGCAGCCCTGCACATGGGCTATGTTTAATTTGCCACCTGGGAAGAAGTATCAGTAATAAAACTGTTCATCCCAATTGCTTGGGTCCCTGAGTCTGTGGATGGAGTGTGCTGAGCCCCTGCCTTGGGGAATGGCAGCCAGCTCTCAGCTCAACGGGGTCCTGCTGGGTGTGCCTGGAGAAGCCATCAGCATCCCACCTGGGGTCCTGGGAGCTGGAGGGTATGGTGTTGGGCAGGATCAGCCCCATCTCTGCTCCCAGAGACTGGCAGGAGATGGTGCTGTTACTCCTCTCTCCACTGTAATTGCTGGGGATTAAAAGCCTGCAAGGTTGCCAGGTCTCTGCTTCCACTGGGGACCCAAGAGTAAGGGGGTTCCATCCTGCTCTAGGACTGGGCGTGTGGACATAGGGGCAGATGGAGCCACATTTGGCAGGTTGGCAGTGCCTGGAGGTGTACATAGACACATACACAGGTTCACCACCTCCCACCATGAGGGGTGCATGTAAGGAAAACACAGGGTATATAGGCTATGTGTGTGTGCATGTACATGCAGACAGGTCACATTTGCATGTGTGTGAATGCAAGCAGCATGATTTTGTGTGTGCATGCATATTGGGCATGCACAGGTGTGTTATGTATATAGGTAGAACAGGCATGGATTGCACATGTGCGTACATAGGTAGAAGAATCTGTCCATACAGTCAGAGCAATTGCATATGTGTGAGTGCTTGGGCAGAAGTGTGTAGGACAATTGTGTATGCTCATGTGTGGGCAGAACAGTCATGTGCGTGCATGTGTGTCCATGCAGGTGATACAAGTGAGTGCACACGTGTATGCACAGACTGTAAGGACATACGTGTGTGTGCGTGTGTCCCCATGAGCAGACCACGTGTGCACATGGAGCCTGCTCACATTCATGTGTGTGTGTTCCCATGGGCTGCGAGGACACCTGGCCCCATGCCATGCCCATTCCCTGGAGTTTAGCAGGGCACTGTCGAGGAACACGAGCAATCCCGCACTGGCCCACACGGGAAGGAGCTAACTCAGCAGCTCGTATCAATACTGCTCCACTTACAGCGAAGGCCGCGTAATGAAAATCCGATGGGCACGCTGGTGGGAGTAAATAAGTATGCCATTAAAATGAGAAAATCAAAGGTCTGGACAGGTCTTTTCTCTTGCCCATTGATTTCTTTTATTACGGAAATATTGCTGCTAAATAACATTAGTGTGAACAATCTCAGCAGTGTTTTCTGTAGCTCCCATGTCAATAACTCCATCACGGGCGGGGGATCCCCCCCAGTCTGGCTGTGAGGCCAGCTGTCCAGGCAGAGGGCTTCTCCAGGGATACCTCACCATCCCCAGCTAAGCTGGGATGTGCACAGCAAAGAAACCAGCTGGCATGGGCTGGCTCTGGCAAGTGCCACTGGGATGAAGCTGGGCTGGGATGCAGGAGTCCCAGATGGTTGTCCCCATCCCAGCACCAATCAGGGACAGTGAGAGGTAACCAAAGGTCCCAAAAAACAGCTTTTCCTTTCAGGGTGGGTGGCTGCAGCTTTTAAAGGATCATGTAAGACAGCCCAGTGACTAGCAGAGAAATGGGTCCTTAACACAGCAGGCTTTTGCTGTCTGTGGCCCTTTCTCCCCATTCCATCTCATCCACGCTGGACTGACCCAGCTCCCTGCTGTTGACCCACAGGTACCCAGCACCATCCAAAATGCCCACAGATGGCTGGAGCATCCCTGCTGGACTAGAGTATGTGACAGGATGGTGGGAGATATGCACCCTTTGGCACCCAGGTATGACCCAAAGGCACCTCAGGGGTTACCAACCCCTGCGGGTGGATGGAGATGGGTAGGGATATAGCCACAGGCTCCTGCACCATGGGTCCATCTCTGTCCCAGCCCCAGCTGAAGTGACCATGAGTGGCATCTCCCTGGAGCCATCACCAGCACAAATGCACATCACTGCCTAGCAAACACTTTCCTCCTGCAGCTCACTCTATCTTGCTGTCCCTCCACATGCAGTGGGTATTGATCAGCCCGCAGGATCTATCTCACAATTCCTCCTGCAGTATCTCTCTGCTCCTAGTATCTCTCACTCTGCTCCGCTGTCTGCCATGCCTGTCTATACCTCCAGTATCTATCTGCGCTGTCTCCACCACAGCCATTGATAGCCATTTTGGTGATTTCTCTTTCTTCCCAGCAAGGAGCGTCACCAGACCACAGTGGTACTAAGATGCTGAGCGGAGAGTGCAGGGAACACAGTCCTGCTTGCTGCCCCAGGCAGATCCTGAACATGAACACACTTCATGGCACATGCCCTGAGCCCCAGAGCCACTGTTGTCATTCTGGAGTCTCTAGGGAGGAAGCAAGTCATGCTGCTCCAGCAGGGCCAGCTCCCTTGGTGGCCATGCCCAGAGCAATGGGACAGACTGCACCCTATCCAGACCCCAGTGCTGTCACTAGCCAGCCTACCCACATCCTCCATATTGATCCAAGCACCCCAACCCCTCTGCCTTGGAGAAGGGGAGATCCCCCAGACTCCTGGGTTCCTGCTGGTCCATGGAGAAGTCCCACGACCATCACCACACCTGACTCAAACTGCTCAGCCTCCATCCCCAGCTCCCTCCTCACCCCATTGTGCAAGGGATGGGGCACAGAAGAGGATGCCAGCACCCTGAAATGCAGCACAGCAACACTGGAGCCATGTGTGATGGGATCCCCTGGGAAAATCCTGGGGAGCCGGGGAGCAGCTGGTCCTCTGAAACAGGGGCAGGACCTACCTTCCCAGGGGCAACTCAGCAGGAACGTTGTCCAGTCACTAACAAACATGCTCAGAGGGGCTGGCAAGCACTGAGAGGTCCCTAGCTCTGCCTAAACGAGATGGACCAGTGCGAACTACAGCTGCCCAGCCCCGAAATGGGATGGCTGACAGCTAATTTATCTCCTGCACAAAGGTAAACAGAGCCCGGGGGCCCCGCGGGGCCGGGAGCTGCACTGAGTCCCGGGAAAGAGGCTCATTTTTCCACAAGAGCCTCTCCGGCTGCATGCTGCTCCATGCCTGGTGCTGCTGCATTGCCATGAGCTCAAGGAGCTGCGGGAGTCACCAGCACCATGGCAGAATGAGGGGCAGCTTCTCCATAGATGCTCAAAAGCCATGACTTATCTCCACAGAGGGATGCAGTGAAGGGGGCAGAGGCTGATCCCGGGCTGCGGAGCCCAAGAGCAAAGCCAGCTCCTGCCGTAGCTGTGGCCAGTGGCTGTTTCCACAAGATGCTCCAAGGAAAAGGAAGGACTCAGCTCACACCAGCTGCCCCTGCAGTGCACAAGTGGTCCCGGAGGGGACAGAGTCAGCAGCTCTTGGCACCCCAAGCCTCTTATCACCCCATGCCTCTGACACCCAGTGCAGCAGCGTGAGGTCTTGGTGTCAAGCTGATGGTGGGAAAGGGCTAAAGTGTCTGTCCCTTGTGTTCCGGTGTTGCAGGATGATGATGACGCTCATCCACAGGGATCTATGCAAGTCCTGCAGCTGCACTGGCCTAAAAAGCCCAGGGAAGAACAGGCACCTCCTTTACCCTCTGCCAAAGTTGCCCACGTAGAAAAAGGGGTCAGGAGAAAACTGGGAGGCAGGCAGGTGGAGACAGAGTGTGGGGACATCACGAGGATGTGACTATGGCTAAAGCACTATGCTTCCCCATGGCTTTGGCCCTCCTGTGGCAGTGAGGTTGCTGTGGGTGCATCAGTAGTCAGGCTCATTCCATGCTCATCCCACCCTCATCTGATGCCTGGAGGCATGCTTGATAGTACCTGGTGCCTCAGTTTACCCGCTGCAAGGGCAAGCCAGCAGCACTTAGCCCTTCCAGTGCTAGAGGAGATGCATGGCCTCACCCTGCCCATGCCAGGCAGGGGTCAGGGCTCTGGGACCCTGTTGTTTTGCAGTCTGACCCCAACCAAGGTACAGGCACACACAGCACCCCTCAGGAGGACACCTCAGAAGCCCCAGCATGGGGTGTGCTGCCATAATCTCTTCATGTACACATATAAGCACTTACTGCTGTCCCCAACACCATGCACACACGCACATGCACACACTGCACACGTTCAGCCCCTCTGACAATGCACATGGCTGTACAGATCATAGAATTCTAGAATCAACTAGATCAGAAAGACCTTCAAGATCATGAAGCCCAACTGTCACCTTAGCACTGCCAAGTCCACCACTAAACCATGTCACTGAGGGCCTCATCTACACGGTTTGTGAACACTTCCAGGGATGGTGACCCCACCACTGCCCTGGCCAGTCTGTTCCAATGCCTGAGCACCCTCTCAGTGAAGAAATTGTTCCTAATATCCAATCTAAACCTCCCCTGGCACAGCTTGAGGCTGTTACCTTTTGTCCCATCACTTGCTATGAGGGAAAAGTGACCATGAAGCAGCCCCCTGGGGGGAAGGATGTCTCTGTTTGTATGTTGGACACATACACAGCATGTACAGACACACAAGCAGTGCACGCTCCTGGTGCATGTGCACAGGTTCTCCTGCAGACACACATGCATTACATTCACCTCTCTCAGAGTATATGGACACATGCAAGCTCAGTCTAAACACACACGCGTGTGGTGGATGTTGGGCTGCCCAATGTGCACATATTTACCCATGCAAGTACATACTGACTGCACAAACATACATACTGCACTATCTTCTCCCAGTACTCACAGGTATTCTACACATAGACAAACCCTCTGTGTATGTGTGCAATAGGTTCAGCTCTTATATACACATCTACAGACGCCTTGCACAACCCCCTACACAATCCTGTCTCCCCTTACATACATGCATGCACCCCTGGGACACCCTACACACCCCCTATGCACTTCCCTCTCCCCATACATACATGTATATACCCTTGGACACCCAGCACACCCCCCTATGCTCTCCGCTCTCCCAGTACATACATATATTCACCTCTGAACACCTCACTGTGAACTCCCGTCGCATACACAAACCGCTTCCACCCAGCCCCCGGCACCCCTGGCCCCATCCCCTCCCGCGGCCCCGCTCAGGGCTGCCCGACCCGGCTCCCGGCAGACCGGTCCCGAGGCGATCCCGCGGGGCTGCCGCAAGCCCGGCCCTCCCCGGATGACTCCCTTGACGTGCGCTAGCAAATGGGAGCGGGGAGGGGTGTTGCTGCCTGCGTGCCACTTGTTGCAAAAGAGAGGCAAAAAAAA
>NDXB01022080.1:10160-23487 GCA_002631895.1 Agapornis roseicollis | reverse complement strand
AAAAAAAAAAAAAAAAAAAAAAAAAAAAAAAAAAAAAAAAAAAAAAAAAGAAAAAAAAAGGAAGAAAGAGAGAAAGAAAGAAAAGAGGAAAAATCCCACCCACCCTCATCTGCTGCGGAATAAAAGAAATATCGGCGGGCGCGGCGCCATGTGAGCGGCGGGCCGGGACCGGGCGGAGCAGCCGGCCGTGCCCCCCGGGACGGCGGGGCGAGCCCCGGGCGGCGCTCGGAGCCGGCGGCATGGTGGAAAACCCCAGCCTGGCGGCCAAACCCGCCCTGGTGAGGGACGGGACGCAGCGGAGGGGCCCCGGTAGCTCAGGGGTGCGCAGTGGGAGAGGGCTGAGGGCACCCCTGGTTGGAGTGGGAGCGGGGTCCCCGGTGGGAGCGGGAGGAGGGTCCCGGGAGGAGAGGGGACAGAGGGAAGAACCTCCGGTGGGAGCGGGACGGGGTTCCCGGAGGGGCCGGGGCGGTGCGGGCTCGACAGGAGACGGTTCCCGGTGGGACCGTCGGGGCGGAGGTTACCGGTGGGACCGGGGAGATCTCCCCGGTAAGACTCGGTCCCCGGTGGAACCGGGACGGGGGGATAGCAGCAGAACACGGGTTCCCATGCGGAACTCGGAGGGGGGATCCCCGCAAGACAGCGACGGGGGTCCCGCGTGGGCACTGTTCCCGGTGGGAGCGGGGAGGGTGTCCCCCAGCCGAGCGGGGATGGGGACCTGGAGGGCCGGGTCCCCAGTAGGGCAGGGTGCCGGGCGGTCGCGGCGGGACGGGCAGCCCCTCCGGCTGCGGGTACCGAGCCCGGTGCGCCGGCGGCTCTGCCGCCAACTTTTGGGCAGGGCCCCCGGGAGCGTGGGGGAAGAGCGGGTGGAGTGGGGGGTGCTTCCTCCCTTCCCTCCTCGTCCTTCGGCGGCGGCGGCGGCAGCGCTGAGGCCGTGCCCTGTGCCCGCAGCCGGCCGCCCCTCGGCGGGGGCCGGGGCCGGCAGGGGGGCTGCGTTTGGCGGCGGTGATGGAGAGCCTTCAGCGGCAGCAGGCAGCCCGCCTGGCCCGCGGCCCCGACGGCACTCCCCGACGGCCTCCCGCTGAGCCCGATCCTGGCCCCGGGACGCTGCCGGCCACCCCTCGCCGCCGCCCGGCTCCCGACCCGCGCCCGCCGCCCGCCGCCACTGGGGAGGAGGAGGAGGAAGAGGAGGAGGAAGAAGAAGAGGAGGAGGAGGAAGAAGGGGAGCCCCGGGAGCCTCCGCCTCCCCCACACCACGAGTGGACCTACGAGGAGCAGTTCAAGCAGGTAGGATGCATCCAACACCCCAGCATTGACTGCTTCAGGCTGAACCCCGTGTTCCCCACGAACTCGGGGTTCAGCCCTCCCTGAATGGATGCTGCTTATACCCCCCACTACCCTCTGGTTTTGTCCCACTCTAAATGTGCAACGCCACATCCCACCCCAGGTATCTGTTCCCCCAGACATTATGCCACCCTAAATGTGAACCACCCAGTCTTCCTCCACTGCCCCCAGACCTCCTCCCAGGCAAGTACAATCAGTGCAACCCAGCATCCCTGTCCCAGAGCCCCTTTCTGCCCCAAATGTGTACCCCCATAATACTCCTCATTGCCCCTGTCCCTGAGCTGTGTCCCACTCCAATAGGCATCTTCATGTGTTCTCCATCTCACTGCCACCGTCTCCTCCATCTCATGCATGCTTCGTGTCCTCCATACCTTTCGTGTTACCTGTGCCTGTTCCCATGCCCCACAGCATGACAGTGTGCCCAGTGTCCAGCTGCCTGGTACCCTGTGCCCACCCTGACCCATGGAGGCTCCATTCCTGGTGCTTTCTGTAATGGATCCAGTGCACCCCCTTGTCCATGGAGGTTTTTCAGAGACAAACAAGGGCAAAGGCTCTATCTAGTGCATGGTTATCCCAAGGAGCTGGCAAGCCAATGAGCCAAGCTCCTCTGTGTTTCTATGAGGGTCAGGGTATATTATCGATGGTCAGTGTGGCACACTGATTTCTCATATCGGCTGGAGGAAGCCGTGTGTCGACCCTATCACTTCACTCCTTGCGGGCATAGGGAAAACACCCGTGCCATTGAGATCTGGTACAGGGAAAAGGCTCCGGGGGCTTGCATATAGGGTGAAGGAAAGGCCTATCTGTATTTAATGTGTGTGTATATCCCATCCTTGCTGCCATGGTTTGCATGCAGTGGGTGCTTCTCTGTACACGATGTGAGTGTGAACAGCACAGCACCAAGTCAGGTTTGCACTTCCCGTGTGCCCAGCTTGTTTGTGGGGGGAGAGGGCAGTGACAGAGATGTCCCTGTGGAGCTGGTGTGTGGCTTTTTAGGATGGCACTGCTCAGTGGGCAGTGAGGTGAGGGGACTTCCTGGCTCATCCACAGTGTTTCTGGCAGGAAGGGATGAAGAGAGCAGCAGGGACCCGACTTTCGTGGGGTGCTCGGGGTCCGTGCCGCTGCCTATTGTGTTATTCAGAGGGGCCAGGGCTCATCCCGCTGTGCTGCGAGGCAGCAGGCAGGGGTGCAGGCAGGGTACGGGCAGCATGTGCCCTGTAGCTGTGCTCGGGGTAAGCTGTTTCCCCGCTATCAACCCGGGGAGGTGCGGGGTGTGTGAGCCGCACAGCCCCGGTATCTCATCCGGGAAGTGCTGCCTTACACCCCGCCGCGCCGAGAAAGGCGGACTGTCCGGTTCCCGGGTCAGCCCGGAGGTGAGAAGCGGCTCCTCCCTCCCTGGCTTTACGAGGAGAAAGCATCCCCGGCATTTCTCGTCCCTAAGCCTCACGCCCTGGCCCTGGCTGGGGCTGCCTTGGCTCTCCATGCGGGGCAGGAGCAAAGCCGGCAGTGCGGTGTGAATACCGGGAAGTGGATGGCAGGGAATAAATCCTGCCACCACTTCCCAGGGTGAGAGCTGGCTTCTTCATTGCTTGCTCTACTTTTTCTCCAACGCTGGTTGGAAAAGTGATGCACCCGTACTCCAAAGACTCACACTGTGGGTTTCCTACATGGTGGTATATCCCAAGGGAAAATGTGATGTCCCTTATGTTCAATTCTCTAGGGACAAGGAGCCCTATTGCCTCTGGATGGCTTATATGGGATGGGACTGAGAGAGGGGAAAGGAGTTTCTAAGACCAGCCATTCCTTTCCTCTGCATGGGGCTGCCTCGTCTAGGGTGGCGGTTTGGATCAGGCTCCGGTGCTGGCATGCCTTGGGGTCTGTAGGGTGTCTGTCACTCCTGTCTCTGCCCTGTGATCATCTGGGAGGGGACATACCCCTGCCTGGGAGTGACGTGTCTCCCTTGGCTTCCCCCAGGCTGCAGGGCTGTGCCTTGCCCAGCCTGGGGAACAGGTTCTCTGCTCTCCGCAGGAGCTGTGCTGGGAGGGTGTCCGCGCTCAGCTTTCGGAGGGGCTGGGATATGTGGGGCACGGAGGGCAGTGCGTACCTGCTCACATGCTTTTGGGGCACTGACAGTGTGGGCATGGGGCCGTGTTTCCCACAGGGACACCCTGGATGTCACTGCTGGCATCACCTGAAATGAGTCTGGGGTCTATCCTCTCCTGGGGGGCAACAGTTAAGTGAATGGGGACCACCAAATCCAGGCTAGTTTGCAGAGGGTGGGTTCTCCGCAGCAAGGAGGGGGCTCTGATAGGGATAGGCTTGTGCAGGACCAGCTGCCTAGTGTTTTACACGCAGTGCGGTGGTGCTAAAAATGGGAGCAGAGGATAAGGTTGCAGCTCAGAAACCCATTGAGGGTTAATAGACAAACACTGCTTCAACCAAGAGGAGCATTTTGGGGAAATATCCCTTGTGTTTGTCCTTGTGTTGTATGTTTCCTGTGGCGCCGGTTTGGGTGGGCTGGCAAGACCTTTGCTCTGATCTGGGAGGGCTGCTGTGATATTAGGGGGTTGTAAGACCCCCTCACCCCTGCCTCTTGCATCAGCCCCCGGCACTGGGCTATGTACACTTGATAAGGACATATGGTTAGAGCCCTGGGCAAAGGTCCAGAAGGTCTCCTGCACTCGGCGCTGCAAGGCAGACCTGTCCCCAGGACCGACTGGAATCTGACTGTGCACTACCCATGAATCCCCCTTTCATGGGGATGGGGATACCACCACATTACAATGCTGCAGTGCTGCATCATGTTTGACTTGGAGGGCACCAGGAAGAGGCTGGCATTGCTAATTCCAGCTCAGCCCCATGAGTTCAGCTTTCCCCTCTGGAAAGCATGCACATTCATAGGGATGTGTGCCCTGGTTTTCTCCAAGCGATGGAAGAGCAGCACCCAGGGCTTCCTTCTCTATCTCCCAGCTCTTCCCAGAGGTAGCATTGTGGGAAGGCTCAGGGCAGGAGGGTCTCAAACATCTGGGTTTGTGTCCATCTTTCTGGCAGCAGAGTGTTTGCTGGCAGGAGGGTGCCATCCCTGCCAGGGTCCCTCCAGCACATTCAGACCCATCTGGTTGCAGTCGGGGTGCATCAGTGCATCAGGGAGCTCCTTCCTCCCTGCCTGGGAGCAGCTGGGGAGGGAAGGGGGGGTGAGCCCCAGGCAGCCCTTTAGGTCCTCTCAGGTGTCTGGTAGCCTCAATGTTTAATACAGGGATGCAGTGGTTTGCCACCACCTTCTGCGAGCCCTGGTGTGGCTGCTCCTCCTCTTGCCATGGTGCTGCTCCTGTGCTTTCTGTCCCTGATGCTGGCAGCCATCTCTTGCACCCGCTCACCCTTTAGATATATATTTAGTGACGCTCATTGGCTGTGCCTGTCAAAGCCTGGAGGAAAATGCTTTGAGTTGGCTGCCACAGACCTCAGCCCCATGCCTTGGGGTCATCCCAAAATGGGGTGGCAGGGTGTGCGTAACATGCCATCCTGTCCCTGTCCCATTCCTTTCTCCTATAGGGCTGTCCCTGCCTTCAGGGAATGGAGGCGGCTCAGGAGGGGGATCCTGGGAGAGGGAGGTGGTCTCCCTGCCCCAGACACACCCCCCACACACCCCCGCCATCCCAGTGCATCTTCAACCCAGCTGCAGCAGTAACAACCAAAGGGCTCCCAGGGCTAAATTAGAAGGTCTCTGGTTACAGCGGAAAGCTGAGGGATGATGGACGTGGTGTTTGCTCTTGTCTGTGTCTCCCTGGAGTTTTCTCACCAGCAAACGTGAAGGCAGAGCTCTGGGACCACCTGCTTCGGGGAGGTAGTGGTGATGGCAAGGGTCAGTGTGCTAATCCCCAGCAGCAGCAGCTCTGGCAGCCCAGTACGAGTGCAGGGGCACAAGACAGGAGCTGCTGGTGTATGGCTGGGAGTAGATATGGAGGTGTTCTGTTTGTGTCTGCATATGGAACAACAGTGTATATGTGTGTGTGTATAGGGGAGTGGATGCACCATGCATGTACCCACATGCATATGGCATGCCCATGCACGTCTGAACATACCTGTCTGTATGTATAGGGACACATGTAGTGTCCCAGTGTGTATGGGCAGTCCTGTATGTGCATGGACCAGTGTTTCCACATGTGGACCCATGGGTGTTTGAGGCATGCTTTGGGGGCTGATCCGCCCTCCAAGACCATCCCTGTGCCCCGTGCCCCAGCCCACAGTGCTGAACAGTCCTGGTGTGTGCCCCCAGGGCTCTTCCCAGCCCCACTACAGCTCGGGGGATGCTGAGTACCTCAGTGGCTGCTGAGACACCATCCCCCAAACGGTCTCAATCCCAAGCTCTTGGGACCTCCAAATAGGAGGTGTAAAAACTAATCAGAGTGGGAGAGGAGCACTGGCAGAAGCTCCCACCCTGACTTCCTCCCAGCTGCTGCCCCAGAATCAGATGTGAGGAACCTGGAGAGATGCACCCCTTCACTGGCTTTGCCTCTGCTGATGCACTGATCAGGTTAATACTGGAGGTAAATTCCTTGTGCCTTCAGCACTGTGGTAGAGACATGGGATCTGGCCCCACAACAGTGCCTGTAGACTTTCGCAGATTCATGGGGGTGTGGGAGCAAGCTCAGCTGTGTGTAGGTTATGTGTGCGTAGAGGTGCATGAGTGTGCAGCAGGGAGAGAGTGTATAGGGAATGCATGAGCATGCACAGGGGTGAGTGTGTGCAGGGAAGGTGTGTTCAAAGACTGCACAGAGGGGATGCATAGGGGATGTATGAGCATGTACACGGTGATCTGTGTGCGTGATGTGTGAGCATGCACTGGAGGTGTGTATGAGTGCATAGTGTATAGGGGACATGTGAGTGTGCACAGGGTGAGGGGTGTGTGTATAAAAGGTGTGTGTGTGGATGCAGATGTTGTGGGAATGTGTACAGGATAAATGTGTGTGCGCAGGAGAAGTGTATAAGTGGTACATTAGTGTGCACAGAAGGCTCTGTGAAGAGAGAGAGCACATCTGTGCCTGTGTGGGGTATTAGTGCTAGGGGGGTGTCCCCATACTTGGTCACCCTGGGATGGATTGTGGAAGGACAAGGAGGGAGAGGCAGGGATGGAGAGGAAAGCAAGGATGGAGGGGGAGGCAGTGGCATGGAAGCACCACAGGTCAGTGAGGTTAACCCGAACAAATCCCCTCATTGACTCCCTGCCTGCTCAGCCATGAACGAGTAACAGGGGGCCAATCGGGGGGACACATGCTCGCTGGGAGGCAGAACCCTCCCTTCCCTGTGCCACAGCCCCCAAACAGACCAATGTGGACCGAATGGTACCTGTGGTGGCACCATGCAGCATGTTTTCTCTGGCTCCAGCCCTTAGGGAAGCAATGCTGGCATCCCATGCCTTGGTTTCCTCTCCTGCAAAGTGTGTTGGGGAGAAGATTAGGGACCCTGCGAGCCCATCCTTGACTCCGGGATGAGGCTGTAGGTAGGGGTACTGCTGCCCCAAGGCCAACGCTGCCATCAACTAGTCCCCAACCTTGAGCGAAGCTGGGTTAATGTTTGCAGCAGGCAGCTCTCCCAGCAGCGGCAGTGCCTGCTGCAGTGGGGAAAGGGGGTTTTAATGACCTGCTGGATCCGCCACATTATCAGCGCTGATTAAACCTGCTGCTCTATAAAGCGCCGTTAAATATTAAGCATGATGAAAGGCTTTGAGGGGGAGCCGTGGCACTGGGAGTGGGCTCCAGATGGAGGGATCCAGCCACAGCAGTGGGGTTGACCGCTGAGGCTGAGGATGTTGGGGTGAGCAAGCACCCCTGGACCCGTCAGGGCTGTGGGGTCAGGCGAGTAGCCCCCTTCCCTGGGAGCTGGCAGCACCTTAGAATGCAGCCGGTGTCCCAACAAAGCCGTCCTATAACCATTAACTTATTAACAACTGGTGGCAGAGGCGAGCGGTGGCTCACAAGGTCAGGGGGTGGTTTGTGCCTGGCGGGGAATGAACTGCCCCCCAGCTCTAGCACTGGGGAGAGGAGGGAGGGCATCCACAAACCCTTGGCTCCTTTGTGTGTGTCTCGTGGCTGGGGGTCTCTGACTGTGGACACTGTTAGGGTCCCTGCACCCCAGCATGCACAGAGTTGTGCATCCATTGGGAACAGCCAGTTCCTGTGATTGTAAGCATGAAGGGTAAACTGAGGCATGGATGTCTTTCCTGTCTCCCTCTGTGTCCAGCCTTCAGTTTGGACAGAGACTTGGTGACATGATCTGGTGTGAGATGTTCCTCTCCATGGCAGGGGATTTAAGGTCCTTTCCAACCCTGACCATTCTGTGATTCTGTGATTCTGTGATTCTATGCTATCAGGACCCAGAAGACACCCCAGTGTGTCTGGCTGTGCACCAACTCCCTGGGGTAGGAGCCAGGCACCCCAGCTCAGAGGTGACCATGATGCTCTGGAGGGGTGCAAGGACCCCAAACCAGTCAGCCACTAATGGTGTGCAGCTGCACCCTGGGGGCCTGGTGAGGTGTGGGGGGGGATGAGCATTACCTGAGCTCCCTGCGTGAACAGCAGCTAGATAGAAAAATTAGCAGCACGCTAATCAATGTGGTGCATATTAAGCGGCTCAGAGTAGTGGGGGGGGAGGGATGCAAAGCAAGGGGGAACCAAGCAGGATCTGGGATCGATACAGCTTGTATTAAGTGGATTAAATCCTGTCTTCTGATCTGAGCCCCTGTTGCCAGTGGGAGGTGGCAGCTGAGCAGGCGCTGCTGGGGGTCCTGCTGGTATTGCTCCCTTTGGTGGCAGGGTGCTGAGGGTCCAGGGGGACAGGGCGGCCCTGAGACGCTTGGGGTGGGTTATCACCTCACTGCATCCTTTCTCTAAGGGATCAGCTGGGCTACGGGGTCCCAGCTCCGTGAGAGGCATCTCCTGGGTGAGTGAGAGGTGCTAATGATGTTATTTAATCGCAGCGAGGAGGAGGAGCAGGCACAAGGTCTATTCGTATCCCTTTAATAAAGCATGTTCGACCCGCTGACCTTTAACCTGCCTGACAAGCCTTGTTATCCCCATCCCTTAAGGAATAAAGATGTCGCCATGGCAATGGGATGATGAGAGCGTGCGGGGTCCCTGGGTATGGGTTGAGAACATCCCCCTCTGGCCTGGCACCAGCACCCAAGCGGTGGTGTTGGGTGGAAATAGGGTAGTGCTGGGGGTGGTGTGGTTTTTGGGGGTGCAAAGCACTGTGGTAAGGGTCCCTGAGGTCGGCAGAGCAGAGCTGTGGTGCGCATCGGTGGGATATCGATCCCACAGCTTGACAGTTTAATACTTCTGTTTATAGAGGAATATAGTTACATCGATGGCATTAAATGAGTTACTAATTATATCAATACAAACATGATTAAAAGGGTCCTTGCTCATAGGTCACTGCAAGCAGGAGCCACTGCTCATGTTGCACAACTGCCCTGGGGCAAGGCCTGCTGGACTGCTGCAAGGTGCAAGGGGGCTCTGGGGTGGTGTGTGCCCCTGCAGGGTTTGGGGTGTCTGTCTCGGAGGGTTTGCCTGTCTGGGGTTGTGCATGCCACATCTGGGGCTGTGCATGCCTGCCTGGGGCTGTGCATGCCCATCCAGGGTTGTGCGTGACTGCCTAGAGTTGTGCATGGATGTGTGGGGCTGTACGTGCCCATCTGCACTTGTGATTGTCCATACAGGGTTTTGCAAATGTGTATGGTGTTATGAGTACCCAGCTGGGGTTGTGAATGCTCATCTGGGGTAATGCATGCCCATGCAAGGTTGTGCATGCACATCTGGGGTGCATGCCCATGCAGGGTTGTGCATACCCATTTGATGTTGTGGATGCTCATGCAGAGTTGTATGTACCTCTGAAAGATTTTGTATGCTCACCCAGGCTTGTGCCTGCCCACCTGGGGTTCTACATGCCCCTAGGAGTCTGTGAACAGCCAAATTCCTGTGTAGGGATTTGCACCTGTGCAGGTTGTGTATATATATAGAGGGCTGTGCACACCTGTGTGATGTTCTTTCTGCCCATGCAAGGCTGTGCATGCTTGTGCAGGGTTGTACATGCCCATGCAAACTTGTGTGTGACACTGGGCAGTTGTGATGTGCCCCTTACATGGTCAGTCCCCAAGTCAGGCAGGAGGGGACCAGGATGCTTACCCTGCATGAGGAGGAACAGGGTGAGTGGCAGGGCCCAGAGGCCTGGGTAAGGGATGGAGTTGGCTTCTTCCAAGGGGTTGAGGCTGTTTGGGGGTCCCTCCTGGCCTGATTGCTGTAGCAGACCACTACCCATGCCACTACCCATGTGCCACTTCTGCAAAGTGATGCTTGGATCCCATAGCCAGCCTTAACTGGGACCCAGCCCACCCCTCATCAGCAAGAATTCCCCCAAACCACCTCCTCTCCTGCCTGAGCATCCCCAGATCCAATGGGATGCCCAGTGCATCCCCAGCACACCAAAGGCTGTTGTCTGCTCCCTGCTACTCAGCTCTGCTCTAGTCTCCACTTGAAAGCTGACCTCTGCTCCCCATTTGATGTAATGTGTCTTTGCATCCCCGTGCTCTGCAGATAAAAGGTTAGAGGTTAATAAATGGTGTAAAAATAGATTCAAGCACTTGGAAATCACACGTTTTGGGGGTTGGAGGCAGTGGCAACACGGGTGGGATCCTGTCTCTTGTGGTGAGAGGAGAAGCACAAGTGACACTCAGATGTAGAAGGCCATTGGCTGGGTTGAAGTCAGTGGCTTCTCCCTTCTATGGGGTAAGCAGTGGTTGCTGGTTTGAGGTGTTTGCTCCTGCTTTGACAAGCCAGGAGACTGCAGAGATGGAAACATAGTTCATGTGGAGCCTTGGGGTAAGAGCCCTGCTGCAGGCAGGATGATGCATGCAAAGCCTGGCTCACACAGCCTCTCTGGGGCAGAAATCAAAGCAGCCCCCCTGGAGCTCTGCTCTGAGCCTGACCTAGTTACTGTAATCGATGGCTTGAGGAGCTCTGGGGAAAGGTCAGGCGATGAGGAGTGGGCACAGAGCAGAGCAGGGAACATCACGGTGGAGGGGAGGCACAGGGTGATGGCACTCAGGGGTCAGGGCATCCCGAGAGCACCCTGCTGCAAGGAGGGGACACAGATAAGTAGCACCTAGAGGGCAAGGAAAGGACGGAGAGGGAGTGGCTCAGAGCCAGGCAGTCAGCACCCATGGGTCTGGTAGGAGACTGGCATTAGACTAGGTTAGGGACAGGCATTTAACACCTATCCCCATGGGTTAGATGAGGGTCTGTGTTAGATGTGTCTGCCCAGTGATGGGAACTGTGGGGTGTGTGTAGGAGCATCCCTGCATCTCTGTGTCCCCCCAAGTCTCCCAGGTACCTGCATCCTCACCTACCTACATTCCCATGTCCCTGTATCCCCACATCCTTGCATTCATGTTCCCCATCACGTCCCTGCATCCCCCCCATCCTCACATCCCCACGTCCTTATAGTGTGACATCCCCACAGCAAAGCTCCCTTTATCTGTCTAGTGAATGATGTGCTGTGTGGAGGAGGGGTGTGCTCCCTCTCTATTGGTTTTTAACAGCCTTTCCCAGCACAATTGTTTTTTAAACGACTCAATTTTGTGCCTGACTTTGTTTTCCAGCTTGCATTTCTTTGTATATGTTTTGGAAATCCATTCTGGACTGCTGAGTTTTGTTTCTTTTCAATGGCTTTAAATTCTTGCCGGGCTTGCTGGGAGGAATTGGTGTCTATAGCGCCTTCGATTGGTGCTAATTTTTCCTTCATGTGCTCTGACTTTTACTGCTGGGCCATCGATCTGGCGGGCTCCAATTTGTCATGGTCACCTAGGCACTGTGCTGGAATCAGGCAAGTCCTGGCTTCTGCACGGAGCCAGCGCTTCATGTCCCTGATGTAGGGGCTTCACTTTCCTCTGCGGTGCCATCCGTCAGCTCAGCTGTGTCTGTGTGTCTGGACCTGCATCCCTTCAGTACACATAAGTATCCTCACAGCTGAATGTGCGCATCTGTGTAACCATGCACACACTCAGTAGCTTGCACACATGTCAGCGCACCCACAAAATTGCTGGGACACATGAGCACCAGTGTTGGTGCTGCGCCCATCACTGTGTGCTTGTGCACTGGCAACAGTTCACACACATCTGGCTTTGCACACACACACACTGTGGGATGTCTGTGTGCTTTGTGGGGACATGTCACTGCCGTGCTCACAACCTGGTCCCTGTGCACAGCTGAGGAAGATGGGTTTGGGGTCCCCATGTCCAGGTGAAGGAGGATGGTTTGGCAGCATGGCCCTTTGCAGAGGCACCTATTACTGTCCCTTGCCATCGATCAGGCTCCGTCTCAGGGTGGCAGCTCATGCTGTGCTAATAATGTTGTCAATAGCCCTGTCACCCCGGTTCAGTGTGGCAGCCATTAGTGCTGGCACTCCCCCACTGGCACCCGTGCCATGGTCCTGCCGGTTCACCCTGGGATAGGACCAGCATCTCCACTGTGCAGGTGCACTGTGTCCCTTCAATGAGGATGCTGATCCCATGTGGGACATGGTGAACACAAGCACTGGGCAGAGCCAGCAGGATGCTGAGCCAGAGCAGGGCTGAGGGTCCAGGTCCCAGTGACTTGCCTGGGGGGAACCTGGGATTTGCTGCTGTCCTGTCTACACTGGCATCATCTTCCCAGGGGAAAACAGTCATCCCTCTACCTAGGGAAGTGAGGGCAGGGGAAACTGGGGTGCAGATGAAGCATCTCTGCAGCAAGGGTGCGGAATAGTCAGTGGTTTGTGGGCTGCCCATGCCAGGCACATGGAGAATGCAGTGCTGCCAGCATGCAGGGTGCACTGGGGTATCCTGTCTGTGACAAGGGATTGCCTCTTACTGCTGGCAGAGGAGGCTGGTGGGGCCAGGGGTGATGCCTGGTCCTGGTACCAGCAGCACTGACTGCTCTGTTTCCGGCCCCCAGCTCTACGAACTGGATGAGGACCCGAAGCGCAAGGAGTTCCTGGATGACCTCTTCAGCTTCATGCAGAAAAGAGGTAAAGGCAGGTGGCAGGGGTGGGCACCACTGGCACCCCTGCCTTGGCTGCCTGGTGGGGCTCACAGTGCTGTGGGCTGCTCCCAGTCTCTGTGAGCCTGTCAGGTAGGTCCTGCAGTGCCTCCCATCCCCATCTACACATGCAAATGTGTTAGCTCACACCCGATAGATTTGACCCCATTCCTATAGGCAGCACCCACCATGGGGTGCCTGCTGGCAGGAGGTGCTCCCTTGGGCCCCCAGGCTGGGGATGGTGGCAATGCCAATGCAGATGCCTGTTAGTAATGCCCATTAGCAATGCCCAGCAGGTGACAACCATTAGCAACGCCCATTGAGGTGAACTGGAGATGAGGATGGGGATCTGAATACCACCTCATGAGTGTCCCCCAAGTCCTGTGATCCTAGTGCAGGGCTATGGGGAACAGGTGAGAGTATCAGCGGTACCTCATCCCCCCAGCATCCATCAGACACTAATGGTACCCATTAAGCAGGACATTTTAGTGCTGCCTGCTGGGGATGCCCTTGGCAGTGCCCATTGGGAATGCCCATCAGCAGTGCCCAATGAGGATGCTTATCACCAGCATCCTCAGGGATGCCCACAGAGCTGCACTGTACGAGTGCAGGCAGTGTTCCTGGCAGCTCTGGGCACCTAGGGGTTAAGGGCTTACCAGCCAGCCCTGCCGCATTGGAAATCTTTGCTATCGGCATGGGGGGCCGAGCTGGCTCCTGGGGACTCGATAAATGCTTTAACCTTCGCCCTCCCCGTCCGGGCCTGTGACAATTAAAAGTTGCCGAGCGCGGGCGTGTGGCCAGCCGTATTAATTAGAGCCTTTTGCTGGTGTGTGGATTAATGAACATGCCGCTCAATAGCCAGTAAACCCCAGGCAGAGGTTAATGCTGGGCTAATTAACAGGGGAAGGCTGGGGGGG
>NDXB01022079.1:42831-55747 GCA_002631895.1 Agapornis roseicollis | reverse complement strand
CTTTCCCTTTCATCTTTTCCCTTTCCCTTCCCCCTTTCCCTTTCATCCTTTCCCCTTTCCCTTCCTCCTTTTCCTTTCACCTTTTCCCTTTCCCTTCCCCTTTCCTTTTCCCTTCCACTTCCTCTTCCTCTTTCCTTTTCACTTTCTCTTTCCCTTTTGCTTTCCTTTTCCCTTTTGCTTTCCCTTTCCCTTCCCTTAGGTGACCATGGAAGTTTCCCATGCCAAAGAGGATTGCCAGGCTAAAAGGGAAAAAACAAAAGCTCTTCTACTACAATAGTGTCAGCACCTGGATCAGTGGGGTTTTTTGAAAGATGGTTATGTTGCTTTTCAGAAGAATTTGTTAATAAGGGAACATGTATATTTGCTACTATAATTGTACCCTGAGAATAGTAACAATGTGTTGAGGTGTACATGTTTACTATTTTTCTTTATATCATCATGTATTGATGTTTGGTTAAAGACAAAAAACACTGGAAAAAACTGTGGCTTAATTTTCACCTTTCCTTACTTGTTAACCTTTCTGAGATGGAATACAGAGGAAGAGAGAGCTGAACTCTAAAAATAACAACCTGAAAGTACTTGGAGGACTCCCTGTTACAGCTGTGTCTGGGGATCTTACCATCTCAAACATGCGTCTCCAAAACACTACTGCTGGGGATGCAAGGCATCCTACCCTTATTGTAGGTGAGCAGGAGAGCTGCAGAGATACTTTGGATCCCATAGGTGCTTTGTACACACAGAGAGAGATTTACACAATACTTGATTTCATCCAAGTGCCTCCAACTGGTGCAGAGTGTACTTAATGGAGTAAAAACGGCAGCCTGTAAATTGATTCCAGTAAGTGCTGAATCAAATGGTCAGAAAGGGCTCCAGGATATATTGTATACACAAGCAGAAGTGAATTGCTGAGGAATTTCCTATCAACAACATGGATCACTTGATCACATCATTTTACTGCTTCTGCAAAGAGCAAAATAAAACTAACCCGCAGAATCCCATTCCACCTGCAAGGAGCTGTTTTCCCACATCCCTAGTAAACCCATGAGGAGAAGTCAGATAAACTAAATATTGAGTTTTGAATAAAAATGACTCACCTCAAATAAGTTATTTTCCAACACTCACATTTTTGTTGAACTCAACCAGCTAACATTATGTGTCAGGTCTTCTTGTTGCTATGACCACTTCAGCTTTTGGTAGAGGAAGGAGATAATTTTGTATTTTTCAAAAGATGACCTTTGATTAAGACCAATTTAGTATGATTAAAACTGCAAAATGCTTGGGGATTGTATCCAAAGCCAACTCATTTCATGTTTAATTATATGTCTAAACTGGGAGTATTGCCAATGATTGTCTTTATTTAATAAACAGAAGACTTTGGAAAAACTGAGTGAAAACACCACCAGAAAAGAAAGCTCAATAATATTCCTTTTTCCTGCTACTCCAAAGATGTGTCTCTTTCTATAATTGAGTGTAAGGACAAATTTTCAATTGATAAAAATCTGTACAGTGCTTAGGGCTTGCGAGGAGCTCTAGCAGTGTAGGTATCTGGGAAAAAAGGAAATTATGGCAAACTTCAAGTATTCTTTGCCATATTATCCTGAACCTTTAAGTACAGGGGATTTAAGCAGCTACTTTTTAACTTGCTGATATCAGTAGAATTGCAAGAATTGCAGATGAACAGTCCTGGGATTGTGAATTGCAGGATTAGATTTGTATGCTAATAAAATGAAGTGCACATCTGCCTACCTGTTGGCATGAGTATATATAGCCCTGAATGAAATCATGGTCCAGAGCACCATCCTTCACTAGAAAAGAATCTAAAGAAGAGAGGAGGTAGGGAGATTTTTGATTGTGTCATATGTTCATTGTCAAACCTATTTTAGCCTGTCTGCTCTGTAAGTGTGTATCCATTGCCACTGTCCAGATCTTTGGGAATTGCAGTGGCACTCAGTGGAGCAATATAGTGGCATAAAGAGCGTTACAGTGAGGGGGGCTTAGGCAGAGGAATAGTGCTGTGGTCAAGCACTGCGTCATGTATTGACCCCCTCAAAATGCAGGAGGCGGCTCAAGTTGAAATCTAAACTTCTGAGCAATGAAAAGGTGATGGAAATAAATACCTTCTCAGATCTTCCTTTGGATTGGAAAAATGTTTGTCTTTGAAGCAATGGCTCTTATCTCAGGGGGAAGGCCATGAAGCTGGATTAGTTGTTGTTGAGTGGATGGCATAATTTAGGTGGGATTTTCAAAGCCCCATTGTGTAACTGCTCCATCTGAAATCACTGCATGTTGGCCTTCCATATGAAATGAGCACGATTAAGACTGATAAAGTCTGAAGATCTGCTTCAGAAAACTGTTTATAGCACTTGGTGAACACAACTGACATTGGCCTATTTGTTTATATTCTTGGTCTTCTCCACAAAGTGAAAGGCTAAGGACATAAATGATTTTAATTTTTTTCCTCAGTAGATCTGCTACAAGATCTGATTGTATCTATTAAGCATTTAAGAAAACTATAAATGAACATAAGAAAAAAACAATGAGTCATATAGAGGAAGAACGTCTTTATTCTGAAGAGGATTTTGATCTGATGGAACTTGCTTTTGTTCCCAGTTGAGGTGACAACTGAATGCACCAAAATGCCTCATAGAATAGACTGGGAATACATTTCTGTCTTGTGAACTATGTCAGAATCATGGTCCCTGGAGCTCCCCAGTCTGGGTATGCTGGGACCCAGTCACTGATCTAAGAACTGGGAAATGGATCTAGGACCACATGTTTAGAGTTTCGTACCCTCTTTTCTCACTATGTCCAGGTTCCCTGTTCCACATAAGCCTCAGCTAAGCATTGTAACAAAGAAATTGAAAGCCTTCTGAAAATGGGTGCTGGTACTGGAAAAACATAATTTCCAACATCTTGTGAGAGCACTGTGAAAACAGCCACCGAGCTGGGAAACCCATACTAGTGTGTGGGTGGTAACAAATCACCAAGTAAACTGGCAGGAAACACGGCTGCCTACATTTGTTTGTGTTTTCTGAATCCTTCTTCAAAACATTTAGATGCAGATGACTTTGAATTTCCTACACAAAAATGTTCCATCTGAGTTCTTTTTAACCATGTTTAGAAGCCACTTTTATCTGAAAGTCAGGAAAACAAGTAAAAAAAAAAAAAGAAACAACCCAGAGGTGACAAAATTGTCCTGTATTCCATGTGAAGGAAACTGTTTCCCAGGTACTCTCTGAAACTCGGAACCAAAGTACTATTGTGCTGTACAAAAGCCTGTTCTCTAAATTCTCATTGTCTGGCCAGAAGCAGAAGTGAATTGAAATTTCGTAAGGCATCTCATTCTCATGACATTTTCAGCCCCTCTTTGAAAACTGATTAACATGCAATGAGTATCCTGCTGATAAAGTTCACCGTGTTATGATACTGATGTTCTACTTTTGTATTTTGGGGCAAAACATTGGTTTGGGGAGTTTAATAGATTATAATAACCTGTTCTGTCTGATGGAGGGAAACAGATTTCTGATTCTTTAACAAATTGGATCAAAGCTTGTTTGTTAACAGACTTGTGGTTAATAAGAGCAAATACTAGAATAAAATATTTTGGTAAATGGCCCAAATGTATCCCTTTGATGTGAAGAAATTATTAAATGCACCCTCAACAAGTTTGCCAATGACACCAAGCTGTGTAGTGTGGTTGACACACTGGAGAGAAGGGATGCCATCCAGAGGGATTTTGACAGGCTCAAAAGGTGTACCCATGTAAATCTCATGAAGTTCAACAAGGCCAAATGTCCTGCTTGGGTCAGGGCAATCCCAAGCACAAACATACACTGGGCAGAAAATGGATTGAGAGCAGCCCTGAGGAAAAGGACTTGAGGCTGCTTGTTGATGGAAAGCTCAACATGAGCCAGCAGTGTGCACTCACAGCCCAGAAAGCCAACCATATCCTGGGCTGCATCAAAAAGCAGCATGACCATCAGGTGAAGAAGGTGATTTTCCACCCCTATTCTACTCTTATGAGATATCCCCTGCAGTACTTCATTCAGATCTGGGGCTCCCAACATAAGAAAGACCTGTTGAAGTAAGCCAAGAGAAGGCCCTGAAGATGATCAGAGAGCTAGAGCACACCTCCCATGAAGACAGGCTAGGGTTGTTCAGCCTGGAGAAGAGAAGGCTCAAGGGGAAACCTTAGAGAAACCTTCCAGTACTTAAAGGGGGCCTACAAGAAATCTGGAGAGGGACTTTTTACAAGGGCATGTAGGGATAGTACAAGAGGAAATGGCTTTAAGCTGAAAAAGCATAGTTTTAGATCAGATATTAGGAAAAAATTCTTTACTGTGAGGGTAGTAAGAGAATAGAATAGGTTGCCCAGAGAAGCTGTGGCCATCCCTGACAGTGTTCAAGGCCAGGTCAGATCGGGCTTTGAGCAGCCTGGTCTAGTGGAAGGTGTCCCTGCCCATGGCAGGAAGTTGGAACTAGATGATTTTGAAGGTCCCTTCCAACCCAAATCATTCTATTAGTCTATTGAAATTAATGTTCTGTTTTCTTTGTCATAGTACTTGCGTGGATGCTCCAGTAGCTCCTCTGTGCTAAGTTGGGTGATTCTCCTATTTATTTACTTTTCTATGTTCACAAGCTAATCTAAATGAGCTGTACCTGTCTAAAATAAATAAACCTGATGTGCCTTTCCATGCTTCTTTCCAGAATTGCAACACAATGCTCCTCTATCCCTTTCACTCAACTGAACAGTTTACAGCAATCAATAATACTAATTTCATCTTCAGATTTTTTTCCTCCAGCAGTGTTATCATTGTTTCCTCTTTCAAGTCAGGGAAATAAATGTGAAATAATCTCAAGCTTCCTCTCCCTAATGCATTATTTTTGTAATTTTCTAAATGAATCCCTATTTCTGGTTGAAGACTAGCACAGCACGGTAAGTTCATTAGTTTGCTAGTGTGCATTCTCTGACTCACATTAAAGCATTAAAGGTCTTTGAGTTAGCAATAATTAGATGAGGTCATTAAAGCTACAATGAGATCACGATTGCCAGAAATGGCCTCACATTCTATGAAGTAAGGTCAAATCAGCTATAACCATTACTCATTTCTGATTTTTTTCTTCATTACATATGCATTAAGTAACGGTTGTGGGTAATCCACAGCTTAACACGAGTGAGATGCCCTACAGCCTGTCATATGCATGGTATTGTACAGTGACTGGAAAGCTGCATGGTGAGATCTTTTATAGTAATTACCTCTTACACACAGAAACTGCAGCAAGACTAAATAAGAATGGATAAAGAAAAAGTGGCAGGGGGTGCTGAAGGAGAAGCAACGCAGCAAAGCATGGGCTGCATTGTTTAAAGTTACCAGGATCATTTTCCAGGAAGGAACAAAACTTAATTTGAGGTAATTTTAATTAAGAGGTAGCAAACCAGGCTCCCAAGCAGGACAGACTCAGATATTGCTCAGGTCTATAACTGATGTGAAAGCTGTGTTCTCACAGAAGTCCACAGCTCCTGTGCAAAGCAAGTCAGTCCATGTGCTCATCTTGCCAGAAGGTAGCACTGTTACCTGAATGGTATGAGATACCCACGTTCCTCTGTCACATTTGCCTGTGACCAAAGGACAGTCCCTCTGCAGACGAAGTGAAGAGCCAGCCCAGGCAACAAGGTGCATGGATTTCTATTGCACAGGAATGAGTGCCATGTCCATTCTTTAGGGATAGACATTAGCTGTGAACATGTATTAACCTGGTGAGGGATGGCAGAACTCCTTAGATTTATTTCTCATTTCCTAAACCACCAAAAAATGGCTTTAAAGCCAACTACTCCATGACAGTAGATAACACGAATCAAGCTGAACAAATAGCTAAGTGAGAGAATAACCAAAAAAGGAGAAAATTAATACAGTAGTTAATGTAGATTTTGCTTCCAGATATGTATATCATAGATATCTGAGTCACTTTTATATAGTTTCTGGTTATCTCTCTCTTCCTCTTCCTCACACTCTGCTGATTGGAGACACAATGGAAAAATTACCCTTACAGCACTACAACATGACACACTCCTTCAGTGTGGTGTAATAATCAGTGTGCTCTGTGAGAGCAGGACAACCCACAGAGCACTTTGCAGCAGCTCTCAACTCTGCTGCATTAAAGTCTGCAAGAAATTTAAGGCTCTGTCTCATTTGCTTTCACAGTGAAATGTCTCCTCCCTAGATTACAAGTGACAACCTCACCTACATGTCAAGGCTGAGGAGACATGTGAAATTACATGTCTGTTCTGGGGCATGCCAGAGGAAGAAAAAAGTGTCCTCTTTGACAGCTACAGTCCAGACATGAGGTATATACCAGAGGCTCTGCCTGGAAGTCAAAATTAGTTTTGGCCAGGAGAGTAAGCATGGTATCTAGGGAACTGACCCCCAACAACTAGCACAGGGTGCCCTTTTGCTGCCTGCTGCTTCTCCCACTCTCTGTCAGGAAAAGCTGGACTCTGCCTAGATGCTAACTTGGTTGTAAGCATGAGCAGACCCAGATTTTGCTTTCTGGCAATTCATATCTACATTGTCTCTGTAAACAAACTAGCACAGACATATGAACTTCCTTGCAGTTATACATGAATTATGAACAAAAATGATAGTTGCTCAGTAGCTCTTAATTTGTATAGGCACTTTTGTCTGTGCCCAGAGGCATTCTGAATGACCAGGGACATCACTCAGATCCATTCTGTGCCATCAAGGTTGTGAAGTGCTGTTCCACTCTCTAAACCCCACTTTTTTATTTGTTATTTTAGGTGAGGAATACAGTCCTTTTCTGGAAATACTGAAGCTGTTGAATAAAGATTCCAAAGTGTGCAGGCAGTTTTGGTCCCTATATGGATGCTTAGGGATCTGGGACTGTTCAGTGTAACCTCCAGCACCCAGATGTTATGGATCAGCTTGCACATGAGCTGCCTGCATACCCAGAGAGCACAGTGTTTTACAAGCAATAATCTGCAAAGATGCTTCACAAATCTGTGTCTAGGAGTTTGCTCTTTTTATTTCCAGACTTGCTTGACTGATGACGGGGAAAGATGTGACAATGAAACCACAAATGGAGGAGCCTGCAGATTTGGCATGCTAATGATTTTCTGACATTTCAGCTGCCCTGAGGATCTAATTCTCTATGTTATGGAGCCAAGGGTTGGGGGTTTTTTACTGTTTTTCTTTTTCTTTCTGTGAGGACGTAAACCATTAACACTAATAGATCCTAAAGTATCCACAGTGATGGGAAAAGTATTTTGTTTTAATATGTGCTGTAGAACTTTTGTGCAAATAAATAAGGAAGAACCAGGTTCATTAGCACTGATGTGTTAGCCTCAAAGGGAAAAGGAGAATATAAGCAGATAATGTTGTTTGTCCTGCAATCCATCTTCCATGTCACTGAAGGGAAAGAAACCTTTCCTAAACTTCCTATCAATCTTCCTGACCTTTTTACATCATTTGCATCTTTAAACAGGTTATTTTTTATATTTTTTTTTGTAAATTGTCCCCTTGATACTTCACTTAAAAAAAGAAAGATGCTTCCCCTTAGAAATCTCTTCTTTCAAATGCCCCAGCCCAGAGAGTCTTTATACCCCCAACAGCAAAACCCAGCATTTGTTGTTTTTCCACATGTAACAGCAGTCCAAGGCTACCTAAACTGAATGTGAAGCGATGTCCTCGGGTAAACCTCAGTGCTCATTTGGCCTAAAAGAGAAGCAGGTGCTGAGAGGGCTGATGGACCCACACAGAACTGGTTTTCTCCCCTCATAGCTTGCCTGAACACCCTGCAGGCTACCAGCAAAGTAGCACGAGAGTGGAGATACAGGTTTTACTATTCTTTAGAAATGACTTTATTTTTTAATTTTTCAGCTTGTTTGTTGGGTTTTTTTGTTGGTTTGTTTGTTTTTGCAAACCATTGTCTTATTTACACAGTCAGAATTAGATGGACCATGTCATGAAACCCTAAAATAAAAATACACTATGTACACAGTAGGAGAACAAATAGATATAGTCGGCATAAAGGAAACAGAAACACATTTACCTATTCAGCGTTTGTACACTGCCATGTACAATTTATGTAAAGCTTCTGATGGCCCATGAAATTCTTCAAGTATTTAGTTAGAAGTGTGAGAGTATATGTGCAAGTTAAAGAGTTTCAGGAGTTACTTTGCCAGCTCTAGCAACTGCCTATTGTTACCAAAGCTAATATAAGTAATATGAGTACATAAGTCTATTGTGAGCATTGTTTTCATTCACTTACTGGAACAAAATTGCTTAGAGTTTACCAATAAGGAGTCAAAAAGTTAATTTGGCTAAAAGATAAAGGAATAAAACAATCGCCATTGCACTAACCAAAACATACCCATTGCTTTTCTGTTTCTAGAAAAAACCCAAGCCCATCTTTGACCCTTTCCTATCAGTTTCCATTCTTGTTGGGAATTTTGGCAGAAAAGCAGAGGAAGGTTCCATAGCTGAGCTCTCAAAAGAGCACACTGGTCTTCTTGGGAAAGAAAACACTCTGGCTTGAAAACTTTAGGAACTAGCTTTGAGGCTTTCACTTCAATAACTAACGGCACCCAGATTGTTTGATCTCTGTTATGCTAAGTACACAGACGGCAGCAGATCCTCACCCCACTACCTGAAGAGTTTGTCTGAGTCCATATGAATTACATTTGTGGCTGTAATTAATGTGGAGGGAGAGGAGCACACAACTGCCCATAAAATTCAGCTTTTAAAACTACACCCCACAAAAATGGTAAGAACTGACTGTAGCATCACAGGACATGAATGATATGACTTGCTAGATCATTCCCAACCCTAACTGCTGTGGGATGATGTAAAAAATGAAAGTTTGGTATTTTTAGAGCCCAGGCTTCTAGAGAGTGAGAGGCAGCTTGTCAACACGCACACAAAAAGAGAAGGATGTGCTGTATTTGTGATTGTTATGGTGACATTGACTCAGCATTCAGACCTTTTTGGTGGTATCAAAGAGGGAATAGAAGCAGGTAGGGGAACCTTCCCAAATGCAGTTGCTTCTGCACATCTCTCCAGTTTTGTTGCAAGAAAGGAGACTTGGAAAGCAGGTTTAAAAACCTGTCATGCAAAATGTATCCCATGTCATGATGTGCTGTAGAAAATGATCATCAGTAGAATTATACATGCTATATTGCCTGCTGAATCCCCCAAAGCAGTTAAAGAGCCAGGAGAATATGAGACTGTCATTATTCTGTCTCCCTCCCTCTGCTTTGAAGCATAAACCTCTGCCAGACACTCAGGCAGAACAAAACACTTAATCAGTGTTAAGGATGCATCTGGTCCCCTCAGAGAAATGAGCTGTTCATTTATGCTTGTTTACAATATGTTTATAAACATTAGTGGACAGGGATAGATTACCCCAGTTTACTACCACATAAAGGAGTCAGCTGCTTACATTTCTCATCATATCTATGTGCTTTTCTTTTATATTACTCAAGTGGTACCTTATGGCAAGGAATCTTTGTGAATTAGGCCAGAAATCAAGGTTGTCCCTGTAGGATTTATACTGTTTTCCCTGACATTATCTCTAAAGTATTATTTTCAGATCAAATACCTGCCCAGGATGCCTATTTTTCCTTACTGTCTCAACTACTTTATTCTGTCTATTTTTATTTTCCCCCCAGTGGTCCATGAAGGAATGTCTTTGGGTTTAAGCTCCAGATGAAAAACATAGTGTTTGGACAGTAATGGAAAAGATGATGCTGTGATGACATTCCCCACTATGTCAAATGTTCACATCCAACCAAAGAAGCCATCTTTGCAAAGGAAATTTTTACTTTTATTGTTATTATTTTAAAAACAGGTTATCCATGCTCCTTCTGAATTATGAGTTAGGCCTTTACAGAGCAGTGCCGAAATGAAGAGAAACTGTGCAGCTCTGGTCATGTACCAGACCTCTGGGTCCTCTGAAATGGAGTGAAGAGAGTGGTGTCACCAAGTCCTGGGAACACCTCTGCTCTGCAATCTTACCTCTTACTTCTCCTGCTGATTGTCTCTTTTTACTCCATCTTCTGTTTGATCATGAGCTTTTTAAGACTTGATTCATTCATTTTAAGCATTTGAATAGCATATCATATCCCTGGTTTGAGTTTGATAATCATATTTGGGATAAGAATACATATGGTTGCAAAACATTGATGCACTGGAGTAGAAATAAACTGAAAGAAGACAGTGGAACAGATTTCACAGAAGGGAAAGGTGATGGAGTAGGCAACCAGCTGGGTGTAAATCAATACAAGCCAATTGCTTTGGGTGAGGGTCTACTCATTGGTTAGGGAGTGTAACAGCAAATATGTGACTTAAGGTTGCTGTGTTGTGTGAAAACCCATTTACAGACCTGGAAAAAAGAGGTGCAATCAGCTGTAGCTTCTTTCCCTGATCTGATATTTATCACAGTACCTTACAGGTTAAGGTCATAATTTTAATTTTGCTGCCTGTGAGCCAGGCGTTGTAAGGAGCATCATCACACCTCTCATTAAATCAACATTTTAAATGATCCAGCAATCCTATCAATCGATGGATATGTGAAAAACATGCACATTTTAATGGGAATCTCTGAGTTCTTTACTGTGAGAGTGACAGAGCACTGGAACAGGTTGCCCAGGGGGGTTGTGGAATCTCCTATGTTGGAGACATTCAAGGCCCACCTGGACAAGTTCCTGTGTGATGTAATCTAGGCTACCCTGTTCTCACAGGGGGGTTGGACTAGATGATCTGTCAGGGTGCCTTCCAACCCTTATGATTCTGTGATTCTGTGAGTTGCCATCAGGCATGCTTGCTTACCAAGCCAGACCTGACAATACAACTCACTTATGGAAAACCAAATCTAGCAAATTATGGAACAAGGCTGTGGACCATATGGGAATAGCAACCTGAGCAAAATCCAGAGCAAAATCCTCCTTCTCACAGTCAGACACCCACAGGCAGTTCTGAATCACCAATATTTGCACACTGACATCTCTCATTCCATTAAAGTGTAGCAGTATCCTGGAAGCCAATTTTTCACTTTATTAGCATGAATCTATCTGTCTGTGCTGTTCACTATTTGAGTGCTTCATGTCAAAATCCATAACCCCTGCAAATCCAACTACAGTGATTTCCTGGCCTGTTCCACTGACAACAGAAAGCAATATTCCCTATGCCAATGGAAGAACCTTCAACATGCATATCTTAATTATTTTTTTGCATCATGGTACAAAGTAGTAGACATGATCTCTTTCCCTTTATTAAGTCTTCTGGTGGAAGACTGAGAAAGTGATATTTGCACTGCTTCTTGAGGGCTCTGCTCCCCAAAGAATAAAACACATGAGGGAGTAAAAAAGATTCCTGTATCAAACCATCCTACACACATGCAAATTGATCTGTTTGCAGGGTGAAATAGCTTGTAGATAAGATTAATTCAAAAAAGGGTGTAGATAGATCCTTGATATATTGTCATTATATGTCACTAATATGTATGCAAAATAAATCAGGCTGAGTCATGCAGTGCTTCAGTTCAGAGTCACTACCAAGATTTGCATTAAAAGAAGCAAAATAACTTTTTGAGCATAGATTATTTATACCTAAAATACTATTGTACTGTGCTTCACCACATTATAAATAACATGGGGAAAGAAGGGTACTTCAGATTTTAGACAAATTCATTTGAGATACATTGGCAGAATTCATTGAGTTACCAAATTGAAAATTTCAGGTACAAAAATGTAATTGAAAAAAAGGACAGAACAATATCAGAAAACTTCCCTTGGAATCTTATTTTATATGACTGGTATTTGTAGAACTGACAATGAAAAGATCAAAATTCATGATGCTATCCACCTGAAGTATGTCTATGGGAGACAGCAAATTTTATACAAACCATCACAATTAATTTACACGTTAGAAGTAGTCCTCACCACATTACCAGGCCAGAACAAATGAGTGATAACATGTAATTTGTTTTGTAAGCAAATGTTTCTGCCACTCTTAATTTAGAGGCACTTCCATTGATTTCACTTCCCAGTTTTATACACAAGTGGCAGAAGCCAACTTCTTTTGGGTATTTTCCTTTGCACAGGCTGATCCTGCACAAGTTTTAAAGCAATCATTTGAGATTATTCATAGATATTTTTACAGGAAATGCTCAGTTGGGCTACAATTGGAAAAGAACTAGAACTGGACAAGAGGAACATGAGATGTATAGAAAAGCCTGAGTAGACTGGAAAAGCTGGGCAGAGACTGATCACTGCCCCTTTCTTTACTGGACTAGTGACCATCAAAGCAAGCTACTGAGATCCAGGGTCAAAATAAACAAAAGCATGTGGTTCATGAAGTCAGTGACAGATGCATTGGAGTCCTTGCTAGAAGTCACTGGGGATGCAAAAATGTACTTGGAAGGGAATTTTGTGGAGAGTTATTAAATGGACAGAGCATTTCAAGCTCAGAATATCCCAGGAGCTGATGATAGCTTGAGGCTGAAAGATAAGAAAGAGCAGTTTACATTCTTCCTGTTTCTCAGAGGTCATATTTTGGATCCAGTGGAGAAAGGATGGAGGGCTAGGTGAACCTTTGATCTGAACAGTATAGATCTTCTTAGGCTACTTTGCTCTGGTGTCCAGTTCACTGTTTTTGTAGATGATGATGCTCTACACCAAGAAGATTTATCTTGAAATCAACTCTGCTGTTTGCCTTTCTGTCACTACCCCTGTTCAAGACCTTCAGACCCTTATGACAAGAAATCTCTATTTAGTATCCAGCCTTAATTTAGCAAAAGAATTTAATCGTGGCTTCTCTCCCAGTTCTCAGGATCATTTTCTTTTTTTCTTTTTATCTTTTTTTCTTTTTTTCTTTTTTTTCTTTTTTTTTTTTTAATTTTT
>NDXB01022079.1:0-38626 GCA_002631895.1 Agapornis roseicollis | reverse complement strand
ATTATTTTTTCCCTTTTGGGGAACCCCCCCCCCCCAAAAAAAAAAAAAAGAAAAGAAAAGAAGCTATCTAAATCAATGGGATTAAGCAGTATTTTGCCAATTTACACTAACACCTGGCTCCTTTAAGATAAGGCCCAAATGAACATTAACTCGTGCCAAAGCACACACTCAGACTGTTGACCTAACTGTTTAAGCTATCATTCCTGAGATTTGGATGAACAAATGCTGGAGCTAATCCTGTCTGTTGCATGTAACCTTGTGCCCAGGCAGGCATTCATGAAATGTTATCAACATCATGTTCAAAGGACTTTTAAATATATTTTTTATTATTATTTTTAAAAGGGGAATCCAGAAATGAGTATCAATCCAATCATAAGTCAGGTGAAAGTGTTGCATCCTATGTACATTGCAGGTTTTAACTTTCATTAAAACTGATGCAAACATTATATTATTCAAGGAGCAGAACAGTCTAGGGAGAAAAAAATACAAAAAAATACCCCAGAAAATAAAGTTGTAATCAATGACAGAGGAAATAATGGCACATTATTACCAATTATAATAGGTTTTGCTATGCCTTGGGAACTCTTAGCTCCCCTCTTATATAAACACTGTAAGTAGCCATTTACATGGCAAATATGAGGCAAATGTGATCCTTTGGTTGTGGAATCCATTGGGGCCCTTTGAGACACCTTCCCCATGAGAAGTTCAGGGCCCAGTCCTGCAGTTTCTCCCAATCCAGGAGGTTGTTATGTCAGTGTAAAATCACCATACACCTCACTAGCTCCGCTTCATCACATTTTAATCTATACCTGGCTGGGTATGCAAAGATGTTCTAATGCATGATGTGTAAACCCTCATTAAGTAACATTGAGCTTGAACACCCATGTCCTTAAATCACTACAGATTGTTGCTGGTTTGAACTGATTACGTTTTTTTTTTGTTCAAGCAAGTGGCAGCCGAAGGGATTGTGAATCATATCAGTGCCTCTGAATAGCCTGCAGTGGCAGGTGGGAGTGTGTGAGAACAACAGGGAATGCTGTAATAACCCAGTAGCTTAGTGTCAAATAAAATCAAGAACAAGGACAGCAGTGTTAACAGTCAGTGAATGTTCCTCTAGCACTTTTATTCTTTACAGCACTGTGTGACTATTGTTAGATGTTGTATTGGTCTGAAGCTACATTTGCCTTCTCCCTGGTCCTCTTGCTTACTCCCTGTGATCAGGTATGTTGCTGGGAGAAGTTGTTATCACAGCAATAGCACAGAAATGGCTATATATACACAGAAATTTGCCCTGTTCTCATGCATTGCTACTGCCAGTTAGGTGTTTACCCAGCGTGGCATGACTGGTGGAATCTCTCAATCAGGTGACATGTTCTAATCAAGCTAGGACTTCCACTGAACAGTTGTACCTCAATTAGAAACTGATACCCATGAAGAAAGCATTGTTGGCTAATTATGCTAAGAAGATATTAGCCACCGCCTTTTCCAGCTGCAGGCTTGTCACATCTCCCAGCAGTACCTTACTTTATTGCAAACTCTGCTGAAGAGGATTATTTACTTTCTTGTCCCAGCTCTCAAGTGAATGCAACACTTACCTGCGTACAAAATCTGCTTGCAAAACCCAATCCTGCTAGGATTTGGAAGGCTCAGGCTCAGGACTAGGTTTATCACAACTGAAAGGACATTATTTGATAGGAATTGTTTTAAAAGGAAATTGAAGGAAAACTGCTTTCCTGATACTGGCTTACAGGAGCCAGAGTGAGTTACACTGCCTCAAACCCAGAGAGAATAGCACTTATTTGAAAGAATGACTTCATGTTCAGAGAAGAACTGATGCTGCCCTTTATGTTAAAGAGCCCATTTTTGTTTAATTTATGCAAGAATAATTTAGAGCTGTAACTCATGGATTTCATGTCTTATTTGTTGGGGAATTGGCCTTCAAAAAGTGCTTTAAATCTATTGCCTTGTTGCACTCCATAGCAATTTGTTACCATTGATTATAATAACTATTCCTCATTATTAAGCATTCTAGAATTACATGTGGATATTTAATGTGAAGTGTGATTAGAGATGTGATTAAAATGGGTTTCTGCTCAAATCAAGTAGTATGCTGGTGCAGTGAGAATGAACTAAATATCAGGAAAGATAATAAAGCCTTTTCTTATTAGAATCACTACCTCCATGTTACACTATGAAAAGGTCATTTCAGGTGCTTATTTACTTGATTGCATTTTTTTACTTGAAAGTCTGTCCGCAGAGGATGAGAACTTGTCTTCTATGGTGATGTCCCTGCAAGAGCTCAGAGCAAGCCTGCTACAGGGTTGGAGCCTCTGCAGGCACTACACCCTGTGCCCTGCCCCGGCTGGGTAGCTGAAAGCAGCACAGCTCCTCTAAAGCCCCTTGCTGCTGCCACTTAGTTTTTAAGAGATTTAATCAAAGGCTGAAGCTCAGCAGGGGAGTGTTGAGCTTCTCTGTTCTGGCACATACTTGTGGGTCCATATGAGAAAGTCAACAGTTGTTCGTTAGTGTTGTTTTATAGAATCATAAAATAGTTAGGGTTGGAAAGGACCTTAAGATCATCTAGTTCCAACCCCCTGCCATGGACAAGGACACCTCACACTAAACCATGTCACCCAAGGCTCTGTCCAACCTGAACACAGCCAGAGATGGAATATTCACAGCTTCCTTGGGAAACCCATCCCAGTGCCTCACCGCCCTTACCGTAAAGAATTTCTTCCTTATATCCAATCTAAAATTCCCCTGTTTAAGTTTTAACCCACTACCCTTTGTCCTATCACTACAGTCCTTAATGAAGAGTCCCTCCCCAGCATACTTGTAGGCCCTTTGATATCAATAACAGCTTGTTGGCGGTGGCTAAAGTAGCTATTCCTTTTAAATGAACTCTTCAGAATTGCACATTGAAATTCAGTATTTAGGTATTATTAATGGGTATTAATTTAGGTATTATCAATGGGTATACTCTGTCTTCACAAAAGCCTTACAGCAATTATTAGCTTTGTTGTTTTGTTATTTATCAGAACTGTAGATATTTTCTGATAACTCTTTCTACAATTTCTGAGAATTCTTAAGGGCATATGTGCATTTTTCTTTTTCCAGTACACAAAGAGCTATTAATTTTATTTTATTAGTGATGTTTTGACTATACTTTATAAAGAGACAACCACTTTCTTCAGAGCCATGGCCACAGGTCACCATTAATACTTGACAGTTTAATTCCTATTCAGATGATGATTTCCTAATTATTAACAGTCTTTGAGGTATATAAAACTTGAAACACTGTGTGCTTTATTCCATATAGAAAACACAAAGAAGGCAGATTTTCCAAAGCACCCAGGCAGGGTACGAAAAGTACCAGGCCATCATGTCTACCAGGACAGCCTCCCCTAGACCATTTAAGGCAGTAAGGTCCTTATTTGTACCACATGCTATGAATATGGTGCATAAATGCTGACCCCTCAGGAGAACATACTGCTGCTAACCTCCATGTTGATATGTCTGAGGTATTGGAGATCACTTGTTTGTGTGGGGTGCACAAAGCTGTAAGACACTAGAAGATGAATTATCTTACAGTGCCAAAGTGAAAATCCTTAGTGTCACTGCAGGGTCACTGGGCCATGGACAGGGCAGCTCTGAGAGCAAGGTCAGAAGAAAAAAACTGTCTAAAGACTCATTCAGTCATAGCATTAAAAAATTATGGAGAAGGATTTTTCAATCCAGAAGTATTTGTTTCAGACAGGAGGCACAACGCTGTCCACATGATTTCATTCACCAGCAGGAATTTGTTCGTGTTCATGTTTAGACACCAGCATAGTAATGAAGCTGTCTCTGTGTAAACAAGCCTTTTAATATTCTCTTCTTCCTACAGTCCAAAACACTTATTAAATGCTTCTTACATAAGGTGCCTCTGTTAAATCTGAAAACAACTGCTACTAAATGTAATGCTTTCCAGCCTTCTGAGTAAGCAACTCTGAAGTGTCTACCTGTATTGTAAAGAGGGAGAACAAAAGTATTTTTGAAGTTAATTAAAAAAGGAAAACCTACCTCTATTTGCATTCATAAAAAGCTAAACTGACATCCCAAAAACAGCTATTATATGTCAGCATGTCATGTGCATTGGGAATATCTGATCCAATTCACAGCTCATAAATGTCTAATTAAAAAAATATATATACAGCAATTTTAATTGGTTCATTGCATCATTTGTTTTTATTATGGTTTTAAACTCTTGCACAACAGTCGAAGCTAAAACTCTCTCAATTTGTAGGGGAAAATACCTATGAAGAAGAAGGGTCTCCAACAATAAAAAGTGAGTAGGATTTCAATAATCGCCATATGTACGTGATAGGTAAATGGCTAAATGTTAGTTTGAATATAAATCTGGGCTTTAATAGATCATGAAGTAGATTGAATCTGTTGCACATTTTAGAAGTGCCAGAAAAATCATTATGGAATTAAAAAAGAAACTGTAGCTGGTTTAGGTTTAGTGCAAAACTTTAAGCTGAAGAGTGCAGCAGATGCATCCGCAGGAGTACATTGATTCTGGTTAAGAAAAAGAGGTAGAAATCAGCAAATTCTGACTTTGGATGGTTTTGTTACTGTGGATTTTTACAATGCTGTAGGGAAAAAGGTTAAAGAAGGGATATCTTATGGCTAACTCAGTATTTATCTAATATTTGATAAGGAAAATTCAATTCATAATTATTTGTGAATGAACATCAAGGAGTTTATTATCTTGATTACTCACTAATCATTTCCTGTAAATGCAGTGACCCATATAATCAATAAAGTAGTAAGTTCCACATTTAAATCACTGTACCTTGTATTCTTGAGTAAACCTTTGGGTAATTTACAAAGACTGTTGAATTTTATAGTAAGTGTTTTTCAAACCAAGCTGGATTCTAAACAATAATGACTTTTTAATGTGGATCTGTGATTACATTGTCATAGTGAAATACGACAGTCTTTGACTGCATTCGAAATGAGGCAGAGGGTGAATTACTCCAAAGGCATAGATTACCATAGCCTCAGGTAAAGCAATCTTCATAAATTAAACTCCAATCTAAAGTGACCTGTCACTACAAACCTGTTGCTGTTCCCAGTAACTTAAATTTCAGTCTACAATTTGTAAACAAGTTTTTTTCTTGTTACCACAATGGAGGAGAGTTACTTTACTAAAGTGCTTTAAAATGAAGGTGAGGAAGGAGAATTATACACAAGCATTTTATATGTTTCTTTTCCATAATTTCAAAAGCTGCTGGTTTAGGAAATGCAACTTGTTTTCTGCTAAAATGTTTGCGCTTTTAAGATATCTAAAGCTGTCAAGTAAAGGACCCTTTGGCATAAACAGCAACTATAACACTTTCCTAACTCATTTTTGACACACTGAGCATATTTGAGTCATATGCTCAGCAATAGCATCCACAGTTCGATGATATTCAGAAATGTCTTGTACACTTAACTGCTTGAGCCAACACTTCCCCAGGCCTTTGCTGGGAAAATTTAGTTTATAAATGTTTTTTTTTGTTTTCAGAGATACCAGAGCAGCTGTCTTCTGAAAATCATGTGGCTTGTGTGGTAACCAATAGCTAAGGGTTTTATTCAGGGATGGCTTCGGACATCCACATCAGAGACAGCAGATTGCCCACGAACCGCCATAGGGACCTTGCAGGCATAGCAGTCCTGACCCTTGGTAATTTTCAGCCCAGCCTAGGAAAGAAAACTGTCACCAACTTTAAATTATTCAGTAAGTACTCTGCAAGCTGTTCAGCAGCATAGCAGAACCACATTGATTATATTCTCATGGCTAGGAGATAGCAGCTAAATTTGCACCATAGCTGCTGGTACTCAGTGTGGTAAGATTGGGCAGTTGGAAGCAAATGTCAAACACTGCCATGTTTCCCAGACTGGTTAACGTATGAATGGTTAAGGTGAGTAAGAATGGGATGAATGATGGCTGAACAGCATTTCTGCTACTCTGCCTTGAACATTGACCAAGGAGCATAAGGGACTTGAAATCTGAAAGTCTGGGTGAGTATTCTCATAGGATTGTTGACTCTGCCTTGTCATTACAGCTAAAATCATACAGAGAAAGCTTGCTCTTTCTTCATGAAGATTATTGCTCCAAATTCCTATGAGGAATTCAGTTCTTCACAACATAGGCTCCTGAACAGATGATTCAAAATTTAGCAAGATGGTAGTGGTCAGAAACAGAGGAATCAGGGACAGGGAATAGGGAAGACTCAAGAACCTCTTGAAATTCCAGAAAAGTAGAGCAGGTATCACCCCAGCTGTTCAGATCCAACTTTTCCCTAGTGAATGTTTATGGCTTCAGTCCTGGTGCTCCCTCACATCCCCACCCCCCTTCCTCCCCAGCTTTCATCCTACACATCTTTTGGGCCAACAATTGCTCTGCCAGTACTTCTGCTACCAACTGAGGCTTATACAAAACTGAAAGGTTACCATATGCCCTATAAAGACCTGAGCTAACTCACTGAAGTCGAATGATCTGATTTTCAGGAAGCAAGACTGAAGTATGCCTCCTTCTTAAGGAGGCATTGAAACATTCTTTTTTGCTGCATTTCCAGCTATCCTATAGGCAGCAAAGAAGAAAGCTTGAAAGGTAGGAATGGAAAGTGAAGCATTATTCTGTTGATTCAAGATCTACAATGAAAGTTTTTGTGCAAGTATTTTCAATTTAGTTTTAGGCTTACTTTTAAAACCCCAAAATTATAATCCTACGATGGTTGGGAAAGCCCAATATTTCTTGCAGCTGCCTAATTGAACAGTGGCTAATGGCTATCAATTGCAAATTCAATTTATGTTAAGCAAGACCTTCATATTAATACAGCATAGATCTTTTCTGTCAATTATTTTTCATTGTTTTGCTTTTTAGTTCAATAAACATCTCAGTCAGCTTCACATACATAATAAACATGATCCTTTCACAGCAAGGAGTCTGGGTTTGAGTCGCAAGCTCAGTTCTTGGCTCCCTGTGATGACAAGTTTATATACAGTAAATCAATGACACAGAGAAAGTTTTCCCTGTTCCTCTCCCTCTTGAGGGTGTTAAGCCTTCCTTATTAAGAATGATAGGTCTGGGTCATGAAGACTCTTCTAAGGAACTGAGTGGAGCAGGTTGAAGAGGACTGAATTTATAATACACAACTTCATTTAATGTTAGGTCTTCAGATGGCTTCCTTTAGGAGAAATATCTCCTTCCTTAACCTAATTAGCTATTAATATCATGTGCACTTCTTATTATCTTCTTCTACCATGTTTTATTCATTTTCTCATCATAACCATTGAACCCAGTGTCTTAAAACATATATAAGGCATCTTGTGTCTGCCAGGTAGTTTGCATCTCATACTCAGTTACTTTGAAACCTGTGACCAACTTTAACCAAAGTAAACATCAAAAAAGATATCCCATTTTTGAAAGAGTTATGAGAACATTCAGCTGTGTGTGTCTTTCCACACAGAGAAAGATCCTGCAGATGGCAGAGAATGTACCTGAAGGTGATTGAAATCAAAACCTGGGTTTGTTCACTTAAAAGTGAGCCTAAAAAAGAAAGCTGCCCAAGTTAGCTTATTAATACTGTATTGCAGTTTGAGGAAACTCAGCTGAAACAATTACAAAAAGCTTCTTCCAGTTCCTGCAATTATGTCTGGATTTGTAGGGAAGTATAAAGACTTCTAGATGCCTCCAGGATTTTTTGCACTTTATATTTTGGTTAGGTGTAAGTACAACTGTGAAAACCCTGATCTTGCTGAGCAGTTTTTACATGTAGTTCATGCCTAAATCCTTCCAGATTTCCAGATATTGGGGTTCTTCACAGACTTTTCTCCTCTTGAGAGAGTGGTGGAATTTTGCTTGCCAAATATAGCATCTGGCAGAAGCATGTTTCACCCTGCAAAAAACAGATTTAGCTCCTAAACTTACCATTTCTTCCTCAGATGGATTACTGAAAGCACTAGGTCAGCGCAGGGCACTCTCATTTCTCACATTCTTTTATCTGCTTTCGAGCCACATTGCTTACACAATATGAATTTGCTCCTCTTATGATGGTGCCCTTAATCGAATGACTTCATACTATTATTTCCTGCCTCACTCAGTATACAAGAGAGGATGTGGTCACAGAAAGAAAAGAAATTAATTATTTTATCCCACTTACCTCTGTAGTGTTTGGCCCCAACCATACTCACTGACCACTGTTTGTGTTGTCTCTGCCCACAGAATTGCTAGTTTCCTTCTAGACTTCACTGGATTTTTTTAAATGAAAGCACCAAAGCAAATAAGCTCCAATCTCACTTCATGTCAACCGTATCATGTAGCTCAACTGATAAAACTGATATGCTTCGGAAGATAGATATGAAGTTTTGGACTTCAGAGCTTCTTAACAGCCCTTGGTTGCAAACAGATATTTTAAGGGGATAAAAATATAAACATTGCCTTTCTCATTTCCCAGTGCATCCTCATTTCTTGACTATATCTGAGCCTTTGGGAATCCACACATTTTGTAAGGAGCAGGTAAAGGAGCTTCCACCTAAGGGAGAAACCACACCACTACCAAGGTGGCTGATACATTCTGACTGCAGGCACTTGCTTATTTGCTCTGCTGCCAAGAATATAAATTGGATACTAGAGTTGCTATTGATCCAAAGGAAGATTTTGTTGTTATTGTTGTAAAAAATGTGAATGCAATATGCTATGTCATGTAATGCTATAAAGCAAAATAAAAGGTTCAGGAGAGAAAGTAGCAGAATGACTGCAGCATCAGTAATGCAGATTTTCCAGCCTATAATGTTACATTTTGGCACATGGACAAAAAACATGACATATCTATGGGTGTCTGAGTCTGGAGATGATTCAGCTCCTCTCTGCTGTGCCTTGATGGGATTGTCTGCAATAGCATCTTGGTATCTGTGACAGTCACCAAATGGGAAGGTTTCTCAGCTGAATGCTCACTTGCATGTAGTAATTTAATTGTTGACCTGTGTGCTTTTGCACTCTCCATGGTCATAGCAGCCTGTAGCACTGTCTTTCTGTCTACACACTTAACAATACATCCTGGGCAAAGGTTCTTAGTCTGTTACCCAGATGGAAAAGGAGTCAGTTTCAGGACTGAGTGGTCCCAGGATAACCCCTTAGTTTATTCTACCTTTTCTTCAGACTTCCCACATGGTGGACAATTTGTGTTTCTGGAGTCTTTGTACCAACATATAATTACAGAAGAAAATAACTCCTTTGACATGGCAGAAATGAAGTGATGTGGGTAAAAGACAATATAGCTCATATTCCTGCCTTCTTTCCCTGTGGTGCTCTTAAATTCCTCTTCTCCTTAAAGAGGAGCCTCCTGAGACTGGAATGCCCCACAGGAATTCTTGGCTTCTCCTGTGAAACATGGTGGTTTTCCTTCTCTCTCACATAAAACCAGCTCCCTTTTTCCTTAACTGTACCACAATTGTCCCCCCCACCCTGAATCTCCTTTTTTCCCCCCTCTGAATGCATGAACTTTTCCATCCATTTTTTTCAGAGAAATGCAATCATGAAGACATCTGGCTATATTTGCACTATGTGCATAAATAAACTTAAAGACAACAATGTAATAAGTTATGCACTGAACAGAAAATAAGCTTAAACACTTGCCAGCTTATGTCTAGCATAAGTATCAATTAGTGTGCTTCAGTGGATCTGCTCCAATGTACCTCCACTGTGGATGCGAGCCAAAATCTGAACAGCAACAAACAGCCCATTATCAATCCATTAGTCCTCATTGGCTGCACTATGCACATAAAATCTTGTTTTACACACATACTCCTGCCGTTCCCCAGTAGAGATAATGAGATTACATGTGCCGTATCACTCAGCCCAGAAACTTGTCACATTCTAATGAGTTCCTTCTCTCTGCCCACAGAGGCAAATAAAATACCTGATTTGTCTTGTCCTACATAAGAGGTAGCAAAGCACCATTCACTTGTGAAAATGCCAGCACCACTGATGCACCCAGCTAACACATGTGTGATGATTCACTGCAAGTTTTCTCTATCAGTGTGCATCACACAGGAGACAGAATGGCACAGAATGTGGCTCCCACTGTGGTGTTACAAGGAAACTGGAAGTGGAGCATCCGCATCCCCATCTTCCCCCACCCCTGAAAGAGAAAGCTGCTTTCAGAATAAAAAATATCTTTGTTTGCTTATTTCTTTTCTTGCTGGTTTTGGCTAGGATAATTTTCTTCATGGGGCTGTGTTTTGAATTTGGGCTGGAAAGAGTGTTGATAACACAGGGATGCCTTAGTTACTGCTGAGCATTGCTTACACAAAGTCAAGGTGTTTTCTGCTAGGAGTGCACAAGGAGCCGAGAGGGGACACAGTTGGGACAGCGGCCCTCAGCTAACCAAACAGATATTTCATGCCATATGCTCCATCCCTGGAAGTTTTCAGGGCCAGGTTAGATGGGGCTTTGGGAATCCTGGTCTAGTGGAGAGTGTCCTACTAGATGATCTTTAAGGTCCCTTCCAATCCGAACTATTCTATGAATCTATGATGATTCTGCGGCATCATGCTCAGCATATAAAGCTGTAGGAAGAACGAGGAAAGGGGGGGCATTTGGAGTTATGGTATTTGTCTTCCCAAATAACCATGTGATGGAGCCCTGCTGTTCTGGAGATGGCTGAACACCTCACTGCTTTGCTTTGCTATACCTACTAAAAAGTCTTTAACTCAAACCATGATTTTTCTCACTTTTGGCCTTCTGATTTTCTCTCCCATCTTACCAGTGGGGAGTGAGTGGCCATATGGTGCTTAGTTGCCAGCTGGGGTTAAACCAGGTCATTTCTCCTTTCAAAACCTGTGGGTATTCTGTAAACAGATAATTAGGTGCTTATTCTTTCTCTTAAAGCAGAATATTTCCCAGAAATATGACCAATATTTATGGAGTTTTGATAGTGTATAAACAGAAAACTTGGATAACATATTGTTTTTTTCCAATTTTGTTAATACTGATGTCACAAAACCTTTGACCTATACAGTTTTCCCATCTTCAGGTAATATTTTTTTTTGTGTGGATATTTACAACTGACCAATGACCACATTACTGTAATTTTTTCTAGACCAATTTGAGAGCACGTCTGCACAAAGAGTCATAATGAGCTGTGTACCCAACTATTCAGGCTACCAAAGCCTGTCTCAAAATCTGACTCCTTCGAAGACGAAGGGCTCAGCCTCGATGACAAGTCAGTGTTGTGCCTGCAATTATCATCTACACTTGACCCATGGCACCTATGAGAGCCTTAACCCACAGCAAATGTAAAATATCCAGTGCAGTTTGACTCCTTTGGCTGGTGGACAGCCCCTGCTGAACCTTGTTGACATCACAATGCACAGAAAACAAATGATGTTGCCCCACTCAGAAAAACACTTCTTTCAGAAAAGGTTTTCTGGAGGGACTTTTCTTTCTTTGTCTTCCTCACACTAGCATTTCTTCCTACCAAATGGTGAATCTCCTGGTTGTTCACCCGGGGAACTCCATGCTGAACCCATCCCATGGGGCCATGTGGATGGGACAGTGCCATGTGGGTAAAATTTTCCTGTGTGTCTCACAGTGCTTCTGCAACCCTGGAGTCTGCAGTGCTTCATTTCAGGATGTCCAAGTGGAGTGTAAGTGGTGCATATGCCTTGTTCTGGTTCTCTGATTTGGAATAATGCCTGTCTTTCTGTGAAAAAGGGAAAAGATGGTAAAATTCTGCTCTGAGATGTTGCTGTGCAAATTGTATCCTTTGTTATATTGGGAAAGCCCTGCTACAAGTAAAGGAATAATCTAGCTGCTCATTTTCACTTCTTAACGTTGTACAGGTCTACATTTCTCTTAAGAGCTGGAAATGTAAAAATATATACAAAAGCTGGCCAATTTATGTCCTAAATTTTAAAGCAGAATAGCTCATTGATCTTGGCTGGTAGTTTTGCTTAAAATTCAGTGGTACAATATGTCTTAGAGCTTGAAGAGATGAGTGAGGATTTGTATAGCTTATGTGAACTGAGGAAAAGGAAAAAAAATCTTCCATTACTGTATAAAGTGGCTGTCTTTTCAATTATGGATGAAAAGATGAGCATGACCCTGAGGGGCTGGATGCAGACAGAATGCAAGCAGGGGAAGAGCCTTAAAAACAAGCAAAATCTTTATGAAGAGATGATTAAAAGGGAACCTAAATGTCTGGAAGTGTTTTGAAGAAGGAAGTGTAGTGGGGGCAGGGGGAAATGATTATGGTGGAACATAGAGTAATGGCATTAAATTAACAAAAGCAAAAGGTCTGTTGAATATCAATAAAATCCTGTTTTCCTGTGGCATCATCTCCCAAGGGAAGTTGCAGTCCCTTCAGCATTTGAGTCCTGGCAAATTATTTGGGACATGCCACAAGAAAGTGTGGTTTAAGGCACATTACTGTGATGTTCAGGGATGGAATTACTGACCTAGTGGTTCATTTCTCCCAACCCCTTTCCTTTGGAAGGTACTGCATTAATGCAAATTAAAAAAATACAACAGTGGTGGAGAACAGCTCCTGTTTATACATGAGCGGCAGTGCTACAGAAGCAGAAAGAAGCACAAAGACACATCCAAACAGATCAAAAGAACTGATGATGGCTGCTAGCATATGGGGGAGGGAGATCATAGAATCATAGAATAGCTTAGGCTGGAAAAAAACTTTAAGATCATTGAGTCCAACCATTAACTTAACACTGCCAAGTCTACCACTGAACCGTGTTCCTAAGTGCCACAAACGGAATACTACATTGCATGAGTGAGAGTGGATGAATGGGCTTACCAAAGGCAGCTAGCACCCTTGGACAGGCTCTACAAGAGCTACATAAAGACATTTGTGCTCTTGGAAGATTTCTTCTGCAAGGGACTGCTTTCAGTCACTCTGTTGTATTTCTGGCATACGGAAATGCAGTTCTATTATTAATAAAGAAAGCAGTTCTACGCTCAGAGTTTTCCCTGAGATTAGACTGCTTAGCAGTCTTTATTCCCTTCAACAGGATGCAAATCTGAATGCACCATTTTCAGTCTGGCACCAGGCAGGGTAGGAGGTGCCACTTGCATCTTCCCAGGACAGTTACTTCCATTGCCTGGAGGGAGTAGCTGAAACACAGAAGTAGCTGGTGCTGCTGAGGAATCCAGCTGCTTGGAAAAGCCAGATGGAAAAGTGAAGGGGAAAAAGGGATATGGGAAGTTGGATCAGTGTAGGAAAAGGCCTGGAACTATCCTGAAAATGAAAGGGTGCAGCTCAACTGTAGTAAGAATGAGAGGAGTTTATAAGAGCTTCCTTCAAAACGTTTCAGTAAGGTGCATGCATGCTTGCGAATGCAGATAATGTCCATTTTGTACCTATATCTTAGTTACCTGTTAAGGGTCTCAAACATACTTTGAAACATTTGTTGGCTAAGCCGCTCACTAACCTGTTACAATGAAGGAGTCTCATCTATTCCATGGGAATAGGTTGGGAATGCCCAACACAAAAAGGGCTGTATTGTTCAGGAAGGGACATGAAGTGTCAGACCTGGAATCATTAAGTGCCACTCCTGAGCCTCTGGGCTGTTGCTCATTGTAGATACCTGATCTTACATCCCTGTCTCAAGTTGTAAAGTTGGGGCTGTTCAGCCTGGGGAAGAGAAAGCTGCGTGGAGACCTCATAGCAGCCTTCCAGTATCTGAAGGGGGCCTATAAGGATGATGGGGAGGGGCTCTTCATTAGAGACTGTAGTGACAGGACAAGGGGTAATGGGTTCAAACTTAAACAGCGAGGTTTAGATTGGATATAAGGAAGAAATTCTTTCCTGTTAGGGTGGTGAGGTGCTGGAATGGGTTGCCCAGGGAAGTGTGAATGCTCCATTCCTTGAGGTGTTCAAGGCCAGGTTGGATGAAGCCTTGTGTGACACAGTTTAGTGTGAGGTGTCCCTGCTTGTGGCAGTGGGGTTGGAACTAGATGATCTTAATCTATTTTATGATTATATGATTATGCATGCACTTAAACTGCTCAGCTAGCAGGACATAACCACCTGCTTAAAGTTAAGCATGGGCTGTGAGTGGGTTTTTGAACAGAGTATTTAACTACAAAATGGCATAAGATATTTCACCAACTTGGCTCAATAATAGTTTTAAATGAAAAAAATAAAAAATAAAATAAAATAAAATAAAAATCGTTTTGAAGTGGAGTCCCTCAGCCCTGGGAGCTGTTTGGGTTTTGAAAAGAAGCATTCTTATGAATCTGATCATTTTGGTTTGCTGAAAATTCAGCCAAACCCTTTGACAGTGTACAGCATCACTCTTCTGCAGGAATGGGGGTCATAAAAGGCAGCAAGGGAAAATGCAACTAAACAACAGAGCTTCTCTGCTTTCCTGGGAAGAACCTTTAATATAAATTTTGTCATAATAGTGTGACCAGTAGCAGGAGAATAAATCCACTCACAAAAGCAAGAAATAATATATTGTTTTAAAAGTAAAATAAAATAGTCATAAAGCAAATTGCTTCTCATTAGGACAGCAGAGAAAACTAATTTAATTTCTGTAATATAAGACAACAACGATTATTAAAACTCATGAAAATAAATTCAAGCACCTTAAGAGCAGGCTATAAATGCTAAGTATGTCGTGTCAAAAATTAACATATGAACTTCAAATCTGTGCACCAATTCAAAATCTGATGTAACAAACTGCTGTTATTAAAGTGAATTGGAGAGCATTCCATTATAAAAACAATGAAATCTTAACTCTACATGAACTAAATATTTTTTTCAAAGCCTAAGCAGAATGCAGTATCTTAACATGCAATGATCTATATTATGCATTAAACTCAATTATTTTTATTACTACTTTTCAATTAAGGTGACAATTAACTGCATTCTTAGAGACTCAGTTCTGAACCTACTTGTATCACAAATTTGGTAAGTTCCTGGGGAGAAATCATTGATAGACTATTGGAAAACAAGTCTCTCCTTTGGAGTTTTTACAAGGCAGGTCTGTTATGAAGTACAAAATAGCATTATCATTTAATAGGCATGTACTAGATGTGGTGCTTTCCATCAGCTTTGTCAGTATTTTGAATGGAAGAGTATGAACACTAAGGTTAAAAATTTCCACTCTTCAGCTCTTATCCAGGTAATCTTATGAATATATGTTTGAGATTACCACTTTGTTTTTACAGTTTTTCTTAGTATTCACCAAAGATCTGACTCATTTTGAAATGCAGATGATACTGCTGACATGATATTGACTCTGCATCAGGCCCAGTTGTCTCAGTAAAGGACATCTCATTGACATTAACATCTGTGGTGTTTGGGCTCATCCACTGAGTTAATGCAGCAAGTTATTTCAAAAATATTGTTTTCTTATAACACCCTCTCTATGCATATAGAAATTAAAATTAATGGCTCTGATTTTGGAATAATTTATTTGTGTTTTTCATCTTGAAGTTTTCATCATAACATGTCCAATAAGGGCTCAATGATAACAATCAGACTCGATGATTTTAAAGGTCTTTTACAACCTAAACGATTCTATGATTCTATGATCATTCTATCATTCTTCACATATCCCTTTTCCTAATGTAATTTCTCACAGTCAGAAGTTATGGCTTCAGTGATTATAAATTTTCTAATGCTAATAAGATGTGAAAGTTCCTTGGAAACATGGTTTTAGCCCTAGAGAGTCATGAAAGGAGACTTCACTAGCACAGTGCATCTCAAGGGGTTTTGCTATAACTGAAAACCAGGCTTAGAAAATTTTTGGAAGATGTGGTCTGCACATTTTGAAAAACAAATATGAAAGCTAGGAATGTCAGTCAGATCTCTTCTTATTTACACTGAGGAACCTTCCCTGGATTCCTAGGAAAGGCTTTGAATCTTTGCTTGAATGAGGACTACCAGATTTGACGTACTACCTCCTTCATGCATACAGCTCCCTTTTATAAGTCACAAACATTAGCACTGAGAAAAGATGCAACCCTTTACAGACTGAGTGTTGTGTTCATAATCCATGCTTATCTTCTTGGAAGAACCCACATGTGCTTGTGCCTCAGCAGAAGCTTTTTGTTTATTCATTTGATGAATTTCTTCAAGTTAAAGAAAGAAATTAATTTTACTTATTCCTTCATGTGATCATTAGAAAAGCTTTTAATGAACACAGTAAACCCCAACTAATTATCACAATGGCATTTAACTCTAAATAAAATTGACAGGAAGCAAGAATATGATACGTATAATTTTGCACAGCTTATTAAAACACATTTATCACTTTTTTCTCCTAAAGTAACCTGATCATATTATTCTATGATAATTTAGCTAATATTTTTTTCTGTACATTTAATATTTAAGTGTCTTTTACTGATATTAAAGTCATAATGCATTTTATGGAAATTACCTTGCTTTCTAATTACTTTTCTTGGTGAGGTCTGATAAATAGAATTATCTTGTTAAGCCTGTTGTAGATGAAAGCAAAGAAATATTTAATGGGAAGATACTACTAAAAAGAAAAGAAACCATATTCTCATGTTTTTTTCAAATAAGTCCATTTTGCCATTGAATCCTAGATGAGCAATTCACAGAACCACTAGCAGGACCAGGCATGTATATGAACAACAGAAAGACTCTGAATGGCAACTTGGATGCTATTAACATCAGTAGATTTCTTTTCTCTGGTCTGGCTTTCCAAACCTAAGCTGAGGAGAATTGAAAGTAACACAATGTGCTTCCTCAAGAAAGCAAGAAACACAACCAGCTGTGTCCTTGAGCTCAAGCTGCCCCATGCTTGTACCAAATTAAGCTACTGTTATAAAGCTATAAATTGTGCCTACAAAAACAGTGAGGTCAAGGCCAGTGTAAAAGTTAACCCCTTGCCTTGTCTTTTTTTTTCCATCTCTTTATACAAAATATACTTACTGATGAGAAAAATAGAGAAATTAATTGCTGAAAAATCAAGTTTTCATGCCTGATCTGCTCTCAGTTACTATACTGAAGTCCAGGTGAGGTCATGGATAAGAATGAATTAGGGTATCTGAAAACAAGATGGGAAATTTTTAAGAACTATTATAAAGACAAAGTTGTGCTTTATGACTAGTGATAGGGCCACTTTGGGTAAGTCACCCTTACCCAAAGGGGGATATGAGATGATGCCCTAGCTCCAGAGAAATTATGCTTCAGTGACCACTGTGTCTGTATTCTCCATCAGAATTCTTCATCAGAATGCACTGTGGCTCTTACTTAGATTGTAACACTCTCTAATATCTGGAGAGCTGCCGTCAGAGCAGCAAAATGGAAAGTGACAGAGCAAAGTATGAATCAAAATTAGGCAGAAGAAATAAGTCAATATTAACACCAACAAACAAAATTTCAGGTGCTGTTGGTTTTTTTGTCAGGTTCCACAAATTTCTCTGGCTTTGCATTTTATATGATAGTACATGCATTTTTCCTGAGGACTCTCTTTTGTGCTGATACTGGAGGCAACAGTTACGCCACAGGTGATGTGTTTTATGAGTGGTTTTAATTGCAACTGGTCATGGAAACTGCACAGAAGAATTGGTGCCTTTTATCCAGGTATAGACCCAGACCTCTTAACATGACTTTTCTACTCGACTTCAGCAATGCTTTCCTTGTAACTAGAGACAGCTCCAAAGCAAAACCCCTGGAGTGGGTAAAGATTTGAACTTTGTTAATCAGTGAGCCTCCCAGGCCATGCAGAGATGGCATGGCCATCTTCATTAGTCTGGCTGCCGTGTCACGGGGGAAGGGCCTGCTGGAAATGTCCTTGCCACAAGTACTCATCTGGGTGAGGACATAGACATTTCTTGCCTGGTGAGTGAGAAGCAGCAAGAGGAACAGGGGTGGCCCCTATAGAAGGATGTCTCTGAGGATTTCATTTAGTCAAAAAAAAAGATGATGTCTTTGCTTCTGCACAAGGTCTTAACTTCAATTATTCTTCATTATTTTGTCCCTGCCTATGGCAGAAGGATTAGAACTGGATGATCTTAAGGTCCTTTCCAACCCTAACTATTCTATGATTCTATGATTCTATGATTATTTTCTGTTAGTGTCTCCAACTCACCTGTTAGACAAATAATGCTCCCATTTATTTTGCTTTCAGTCTTCCTGTTCTAGTAAATTTGAAGTATCAGTCATTAAAAGAAAAGGGATGGAAAATGTAGAGAGAAGCTTTAAATCACACTGAAATTGCAAATTCAATTTAATTGAAACATTTTGTGAATTTTCTGTCTACACCAAGTAAATTTTTCTATTTAAGGGAGGGATTTAAGAGTGTTCTGCAAATTAATGCCTATTCTGCAGTATTCTAAGCTTTCTTTCCATTAGAAATGACCTTTAAATGAAATTATTTTAATCCAGTTTTCAGCTCACTTCTTTCTATTTTTTGAACACCAAGAAAACCAGCTTTATTCCTCTTTCATCACCAAAAACTCCACTGTAGACTCTAAGGACGTAATCCAATCTACGACTCTATTTATTCCTTTTCAGCCAAAACATTTTCTGCAGTATTCACCAGAGTTGTACAAACAATAATCACAATAACATTTCACTGTTGTACTGAGGATCAGGTTATCTCTGTAGAATATTTAGAAAGGTCAGTGTCTCATATACAAAATACAGGCAAAAATAAAGCCACCAAAGAACATCATTAATATTTACTGCAAGTACACTATAATATTTTGACTTTGACACTTACATTTCTCCCTGTAATAGAGCATGTTTCTAAAATGGATTAAATCCTGATTTGATTTTACTACTGTACATATTACAAATGCATTTAATTTTAAGTGACAAATTCAAATATAGCATACGACATCCTAATGTGATGTATAGCAGCTTTACCAGCAATTCCCAAAGAGAGTTTTAGTTGGGTTTTTTTTTTGTAAAAGCATCAGTGTTCCTTCAGTCAGCTCATCAGGGCCTTATATTCAATTAGCACTGTGCTTCAGTTCCTTCACTTAACCAAATGTTAGCTAAACTGATGGGATCCCAGCAAAAGGGACAAAAGGGAGTTGAAGGTTTATCTGATTTACAAGGCACAAAGAGTACTCACTCACTCTTGCTGCAATCCACCTTATTTGAATAGACACAGAATCAAAACGCATCCAGTGCTTTTGAAGGTCCACTGGAAGATTTACCACTGACTTTTAAAGACTCAGGATGAGCAGGGAGAGAACCAATGTGATGTAACTGTGTGTCAAAGGCACAGTCCTGTTTTGGAGGTCACCAGGTATCTCACTGATGGAAAACAAATAAATGAGTAATAACATTAACTGAATGATTGGGTTATGGACATTATTCTCTCCAGAATCCTTCAGAGGCTTTAATGTGTTGACTTCAGCAAAGCAAAATCCTCTCAGGGCATCATGACCATGACGACCTCTTTTCTCTCAAATTATGTTAGTCCTGAATAACAATTATGGAAATTAACTTATTAGTGCAAATTGATACATGATGCTGGGCCAGCAGAATTGACGGTTCTGTATTATTTTATTTATTTATACTGCAGCAATAAACAGAGACTGACTCAACCATTGAGGTAGGGGGATATTTAAGTTATCCATTAGACCAAAAAATTAAATTAATCTTTGTGAGATTTACCTCTGAAACACCAAGGAATGTTGGTGTTATCTGCAATTTGCCACCATTGAAAAGCAAAAAAAAAAAGGGTTTTCACAACAAATCCCAAGAATTAGGAAATCACATTTGTTCTTTGAGCATGTAATGATATTCTGTTTAAGAACTTCTGTGCCATCTTCAAAGAGCAGCATACATTTTCTCCCTCTCATTTGTTCATGTCTTCCCTTATTCACATCTTTTCCACCAAAAATTGTGACAGGGAAGGACAAACTGTGGGGCAAAACTGAGCACATAAACCTTGGATGGAGGAAACTGAAAAAAGACAAAACAAGTGCATGAAGATGCTTAAGGCTACTGCCCCGAGGCTGCCACTGGTGCCAGGGAGGTGTCTGGGGGACTCTGTTGGCATGTCATGAGGAACATGTGGATACTCCCCCAAGCCAAGTCAGGAGGTGTCCTATCTGCCCAGCCACAGGGAAATCCCTCTGAACTCCAGAAGGACAACAGAGAAATCTCTGCGAGTGCCAACTCCCACCTCAGCAAACCTCTCATGATGGAGAAAAGCCCATGTGCACAAACAATTGCACTGCATAAGCATCACCCAAAAATCTAAAGTCTGAAAGAGAATTAAACTTTAAAGGTGGCCCGCTGCACTGAGATGCAAATTTTTGTCTGCATGTTTTAAGATTAGCAGCACTGCCATGGGACCAAAATGGCCTGTCCTGAGCCTTGAATAAGAAGGCATCTCAAATCAGCTTTGCCACCACCCATGTCATGCATGCAAGTCCTTCTAATCTGGCCTGTATCTCTTCAACTAATCTGGGGGCATACACTAACAGTTAAGTGTGTTTACATCAACCCTCTGGCAAACCATCACACATAATGAGGAGAAAAATAAAATTCAAAGTATATTTATATGTGGGAAATTGAAGCTAATTTTCTAAGGAAAAAGTAACAATAATTCTTTCAGCTTCCTTCATGTTAGTGCATGGAAGTGAAACAGCAGCAGCTGTAAAGCAAATTTGAATGATATGTCCGAATGTCACAACTAAATCTCTGACAAGTTTTTACAATGGCAGCAGTTTGATCTTTTTTTCATATTAAAACCTTCAAACTTTAAAATTCAATCTTATCTGCAAATTAACAAAGTGTGTGCTTCAAAATTAAAAAGGAGATAATAAATGCACTGTGCAAATAAAAAAAGTAACTTTGAGTTAAAAATGAATCAATTATCTTTCATTTTCCTGTGTCTGTGCATGTCATGGAGTGTTTTGAGAAAACTGTGGTTGTTTGCAATTTTGCCTGGCTATCTATCTAATGACATCTGGTTGTACCCAGCTCCTACTGGCCATTTCAGCCACCATCAAGAATTTGGGTGCAAAGATTCTCTGTGGATGCTCATTTTCTTCCAGCTGTCTGAAAGCTACTTGGGAGGAAGCAAGGGATTTTCAAGAAGGCCTAGCTGTATCAACTTCCCAAGCAACACGTGCAGTTGATGCCATGAAAAGGATGGCTTTGCAGGAAAGAGCTGGACCCTGTATGCATTCATCAGTGTTAAATCAGAAGTCTCCAGAACAAAAACAAAGCACAAAAGAGCCAGGCTTTGCTAGTTAGAGCTGTAACAGCTTCACATGCTCAGGCAACAAGGCAAAGAGGCAGAGATGCAATGACTGCTGGATATGTCACAATGATATAAAAGACAGGCTATATTGCATTGTACAGACATTAGAATATTCAGAGGTTTGGGAAAATTCCTGGGAAACACTAAGCTACTGCTCCATGCTGTTTCTGGATACTGAGTGCCCCTGGGTGCCCTGTGCTCCTGTCCTGGGTTCAGCAGTTGCAGTCAGTTTTTTCTCCTCCTTAGTAGCTGGTGTTTTGACTTAACCCGGGAACAAGGCTGATAAGGCCGATGGTTTTGGTTATTGCTAAGCAATGTTTGCCCTGACCAAGGACTTTGTGAGCCTCATGCTCTGCCAGGGAGGAGGGGAGGCCAGGAGGAAGGAGGGACAGAACCCAAACTGACCAAAGAGGTATTCCGTACCATAGCACGTCATGCCCAGGATGTAACTGGCAGTTACATGGAAGGGCTAGTTCTCTCGGGGTGGTTGGAAGAGGTGGTCAGTCAGCACTCAGTTGGGTTGGGGTGTTGTGAGTTTTCTGTTGGTGGTTGGTGAGATGCTGTATTCTTTTCCCTTGTTATTTCCTTTATCATTATTATTATTGGTGGTAGCAGTAGTGATTTGTGTTATACCTTATGAACTGTTCNTTGGGTTGGGGTGTTGTGAGTTTTCTGTTGGTGGTTGGTGAGATGCTGTATTCTTTTCCCTTGTTATTTCCTTTATCATTATTATTATTGGTGGTAGCAGTAGTGATTTGTGTTATACCTTAGTTACTGAACTGTTCTTATCTCAACCTGTGGGAGTTGCATTCTTTTGATTCTCCCCCCATCCCTCTGGAAGCAGGGGAGGGCAAGAAAGGGGGGTTGAGTGAGTGAACGAGCTGCATGGTTACGTTTAAACCATGACAGTTCTACTCAGGGCCAGCACATGAGCACAGGACCCTGTTGTGCTCTGGGGCCATCCCTGTTCCTGGTGCAACTGAGGAGGCATGGACCACAGAAAGGAGAGTGTGGGGAGCAGAGTGCAATGTTGTCAGCAGCAGCTTAGTAAACAGGCCCCTTAAAACAGATTCCCTGATTACAATCTGGTTTTATATATACCCAGCACATGGCAACTCTTCACTTTTATTTTCACTTCTATTTTTTTTTTTTATTATTTTTTTTTATGTTAAACTTACAGGAGACTTAGCTTAAAAGTTCACTCATTCACCCCTGAGAGATATTTAAGGTTTATTTCTCATTCCCTCACAGTCCTTCTCAGGGATCTGGGGCATGACGAAAAGGCAGGAGCAGAAACCAGAAGCTCATCTCACAGGCATCCACATCAAACCTGGGCAGGAAAGCTGCAGGAGATTTCTGCTGGCTTGTTAGGCTGCAGGCTGGCAAGCAAGCCTGTTCCTTACAGTGTGCCCCCCATGGGAGGAAACAGAGGTGCTGAAAGGAGCCCATCAGCATCAGTAACAGGAGTCAAGCAGCTGATCGAAACCAACCAAAATCCCTCTTCTTGCAGAAGAAGGAGGTGTAGCCCCACTTCCAGCCTCCAGCATCTACTGGGTGCTACTGGGCTGGGCTGATGACAGGCTTCCCTGTCCCAAAAATAAGGGGTATGACAAATACCTATATAAAACATCACATAGCAATCCCTCCTGCTTGCTTAAGAGGGGCATGGGAGGGACTAGGAGAAAGAGAAAGCATTTCATACTGTTTGATAGTTGCACAAAGCGGTGTAATGCTCTGAGCTTTACACACGAACTGAGGGATGCAGAAGTAATAGAAGTTCTAAGTATTGCTGTTGTGCAACTCTCAGTATGGTCTGTTTTGTCAGAACAAAGGGGGAAAAAAGGATAATGAAATCTGTAGCTCTTCACAGGAACTTAAACCTGAAACTATCTGAAAGATATCTGAAACTTTCCTTTCTGATCCCTTTTGTTTCTTGTTAAATGGTAGCTTTCTGAATAATTTTAAGCTATAAGAAAAAAAAAACCCAACAACCAACCAACCAACCAAACAAAATCATAGAATCATAGAATAGTTAGGGTTGGAAAGGACCTTACAATCTTCTAGTTCCAAATTAAACAACAAAACAACAGAAACACACAAAACTTCCATGGTCCTTTCTCAATCCTGAAAATAAACATGAGACTGCTGACAGGGAATTAAAGTTTGTTTAGATGTCTATTAAAATGTTAAACTTGCACTTGTAATAGCTCAAAGGTTTCTGAGCCTTCTATGATCATGACTGGAACCCAGCCAACCCACTAGGAAAAAAAATCAACATAAAGTGGAAAGTTTGCTAGGAATCCCTTATTGAGGCCTTAAGCACAAGACTATTACTGTCTTTTCCTCTTCAAAGAGATTTCTTGCAGTTTCATAAAACTTTCAGTGTCATCCACTGAAGTATGCCTTTAAAAAAGCCTTGTTACTGTTTAAGATCTATATCATTAATTTAGTGTTAGTTCAGAGTTTTACAAAGAGATCTATTGCTCTGTGCCTTTTCTTCTGAGGTCTGTCTATTTTAATTTTGGCAGTACCATTCCAACTTACCAAAATCTGCGGGAGATGCACCAAATATGAGCACAGACTAAGTTAAATTTTTAGTCTTCTCATATCATGCAGGTATTTAGACAAGTATTCAGTTCCTCCAGGACTTCATTCCAAGGCCATGTAATACCAACAGAGTTACTTTTCCCATCTCTTTCTCTGTAACTCTGAATTTTTAAGGGTGTGGATAGAGTGTTCACATGTACTTCCACAGAGGAGTGGAGGAAGTTGATCTCATTTACTTGGACTTGTAATCACTGCCCATGTAACTTCCTTACAGTAGCAAAAAAGAAAAATAAAAGCTTGACTCTTCCTTGGAAAGCAAATATAGATTAATCTGGGAGGCAGAGATGATTATATGCTTTCCCAGGCATATAGCGCGTATGCCTGGATAACACAGAGGAGTGAGGTGGCTGCAGGGCAGCCCTTGCCGTATGGAGTAGAGGCTGCCCTCCTGAAACGGGAGAAAAGAGACAAGAAGTTGGAAAATTGGAGTTTTGACCTGAGGACCCGACTCCAGTTAATGGGTTTAGTACTAAATGTAAATTATTGCTAATATAAGAAAGTGGAAGACAATTTTAGCTGTTAATGAGAACAAGTATGAAGTAATTACTTCTTGTCAGTCTTAATGAGAGATAGCAAATAATGTGCCAGTGGATTATGACTTTATGCTGCTGTCTTCATGGACTGAAGCTTCATGTTGGAGCACAAAAGATAATATAGGACAAGATGAAAAAATAACCTAAAAAATCACTGCTTTGAGGACATCCGCAGAAGCCAAGTGTTTAATTAAAGTTATGCAAATGCTTGGCATTGGCTTTATTTATTCATTTTTAACACATTCAACATGATCTTGATTTGAGGAGAAACAATGAAATTATAGCAAGAAATTTGTTGATGATAAGCTCTATCTGTTTTTTTTAATTAAAAATGTGATTAAGAAAGGCTAAGTCACTAGTGCTTGAACTGCTGCTGCTGGGATATGCACAGTAACACACATTTCATAAACTTTTGGGAGAGGGATTTATTTAGCTTTCTTTTTAAGAAACTTCTTTACAATATTTATAGAGAAATGTGAGAAATAACAGATCATTTTTATGAGCAGAGAAGAAAAATCATTATGATAAATACCAGTGGGATTGTAAATCTAGACCCATTACATAGAGGATACAACCACTGAGTCTTGCAACTCAGTTACTTTATCTTTTACCAGGTTCACTATCCCAAGGGTAGTTGATCAGGTTTAGCAGGTAGCAAGGTAAGCTATAGGGAAGCCATAACCCTCCATAGCCAAGCCCAATGCTCAAGCTCCTGTCTTCAGTCTCAGAAAATGGACAGTTTTTCCAGTTATTTGGTTTGTGTATCCACTTTTGAGTTCCAAGCAAATGCAGAAGCACCAGAAGAGAATGGGGCAGTTCTGGTATAAAAAGAAGAATAAAATATATGATCTCTTTTCATCCTGTGTCACAGGAAGGCACATGCTGGTATCTCAAAACCTCAGACACAACAGAGTACTTGAAGTAATATTTAATATTGCATCTAGTGCCTGATCTCAGCTAGGTCTCCAAACCTGTTGATTGTTTCACATTGTTAAGTGGGATGTGCGTACCAGCATGGATTGTGAGTCTGCAAGAGGGAAAGAATGCAGCCTCTTCTCTGCCTGTGGGATGGAAGGCAGCATCCTAAATCAGCTGTAGCAGTTTCAATGCAGAAATATTGATTCAAGAAATCATTTGCATGCAGAGGATTACTGCTCTTTGTATGTCATGGAATTTATAACCTGCAGAATACCCTTTGTAAATTATATTTTAAATTTTGTCACAAGTGTGACAAAGTCCACTTTTTGAATTGTTTTACCTTTAATTGCAATGCATGAAATAGGGGGAAAGGTCTCTGCTACTTTTATGAAAAGCAAACAGCCAAGGTAAATCATACATCTTTATATAAATAGCTACATATTTACAGGTATTAGATATATTATAGAAATGTCTATCATATAAATGTATCTTTCTGAGTACATTATCAATGAAAGCCAAGGAACTTTTTTTTTTTTTCTTTTTAGAAAGCAACAATTTTCAGATCCAGTCTATGTAGAGAGGGATTTAGGTTTGGGAATGAATTATGTTGGAACTGATGCTCTAGTTTTCAATATCCACTTTCAGAGCAATTTGGTGCAGAATTTTTCATGAACTGGAGATAAAAATTATTTCCTGCTACAGTGAAATCGAATAAGATCTATCAGACTTTGGGCAAATGACCTTCTGCTTGGTAGAGCCACGTAAGAACAGCCAGAGGCTTTAAAATTTATTATTACCCTTGCTGAGCTTGAATCCTAGATTAGTCTTGTAAAAATTATGAAATTCTATCAATAGAGGTCTTCTATTTTCCTGCACAAGAATACTATATAAAATAATGAGAGAATACCAGGAATTGAAGTTTTTGCTTTAGAAAGATTTACAGCTGCTTCTTCATACCATAAGTCAACACTGAATAATTAAAAGACTTGTAATTAAAGGCTAATTTAGTATTGATTGTGTCCTAGAGCAAGAGGGACAGTTCACTGTTCTCACACCATTCTGTGCAAGCTTCATCAGCCAGACAGCAAGAGTGCAATTATCTTAAGTAGCCTTCAGCAATGGGATGGCATCTCCTCCCATCTATTCCTATGTGCTCTACAAGTGTGTTAACAGAGGATGGAGCAGTCTGGGGGGGAAAAATGCATATCTTACAAGGTCTTTAGCATCACACGTTACCTCAGACTGCTCCATGCTGCAGAAGTGAACATCAGGTCTATTTTATTTGGGAAATAGAGGACATGGGATACCTTTTCAGTCCTGTTTTCTTCTTGCTTTTTTGCTTCCTCTCCTTACGCTTCCTGTGATGGACCATTTTTGAATGAGCACTTTTTTAAGGTGTCTTTGGCTGTTGCCTCCTGTGCTTTCCAGAAAAAGGTTCAGAAGTGCTATCTGACTAGAGGAATACATGTGTAAAGGAGGGCTATGGTTACCTGCTCTGCTTTTCAGCCTATGGACCCGTCTGTACCTATGCAGCTGTGAGCATAATTCAGTTAGACTTTCTGAAAGTTGAATCCTTCAGTTTATGAGTGTGTATAGAGAACTTATTCATCATTGCACTAATGAGCAAGAAAAGACCATGTGTTATAACACTGCAAAGGTGGCTGTCAAAATTCAGGAAGCCACATTTCTTTCGATGACACCTTGATGATCCTCTGATTAAATTTCACCATCCCTTAAGTACTATATTGCCACCAATCAACTGATATTTTTTTTTTTTTTTGGCTTCCAGGATTTCATATGTCTCCTGTATGCATCATATATCATAGAAATTAGGTCGTATTTAATGTACTGAATCGTAAACATAAGAGATGGAAAATCTCATTAAGTCATCAAATTCATTCCTTTGTCAGTGCAAAAGGTTTCCAGATAGAATGGAATTTAATATTTAACATAACACATGTTCAACCCTCAAGTGTTTCTTTTTATTGGATTTTCCACAGAACCCATTTAGTCCTTGCTATCAATGGTATTTATGCTAATCAGAATTTCCTTTTTGAAACTTCGTTCCACAACTTTTCATTATATCTCTACATTGTTCTTTCTATCTTTAGAAAAGTAGTATTTGCAGGTAAGAGTCATACACCCTCTTTCCAGCACTGTTCAAAATATGAAACTGTGGGGTTAAATATGGAAGCAGTCCTGTAATATCCACTTTCCAAGACCTCCAAATGCCCTCTTTTTTTTTCCTGTAGTGATTCTTTTCCTTCAAAGTTTCAAAAACGGAAATAATCACTTTTAATTCGGAAAACAATGTTTGCTTAGTGGCATTACTTACTTTTCAGTACTTACTATCATAGAAAATATCTAAGCCTATATTTTATTATAAAATCCATTTTTTTTAAATAATCTTCTTTTTTTAAAAAAAAAAGCGTAAGATTTTGAAAAATACTTTATTTTCACTTATTTAGCCAAACATGTGTTTTAGGCTTTTTTATACATTGCAAATCAATTATTTTGGCTATCTTACAGCCAACCTGATGGTTTTACATCAGATCAGAAAAATCAAGTAACTACAACAGTAGGAATCACTCCATTAAATATTGCTGCCTTTGAAGGGTAAAGAGGCAGAACTCCACCTGTGGTTTTGCTTCTCCCAGTGAGTACAAAACCCAAAGAGAAATTTACTGACAGAATCTATTGTGGTGGGTCACATTCTAGAAATTGTTTGCATTTTCATTATGCTACACAAAAATGGAACTGCTGAATCACTGGGTGGGACTGAGCATCCCATAGTACTTCTGTCACTTGGGGACAGAGGAAGGAGACAGAGTCATATCTGATAAAACTTATATCCTTCTATCTGCTCTCAGATAGTTTATTTTCTGGTATCATTTGGTAATCAGATAGTGTAAAACAGCCAGTGGGACAACAGAAAACACAGATCACAAAATCACAGACAGGTTACAGGTGGAAGGGACCTCTAGAGGTCATTTGGTCCCACCACCCTGCTCAAACAGTATCACCTAGAACAGGCTACCCAGGACTGTGTCCTGACAGCTTTTGAGTAAGTTTAAGGTGGGAGATTCCACAACTTCTCTGTGCAATCTGTTCCACTGCTCACCATTACAGTAAAAAGGCGTTTCTTGATGTTCAGATGGTATTTTCTGTACTTCAGTTTGTGCCCTTTGCCTCTGGTCCTGTCATTGGGTGGCACTAAAAAGAGCATGGCTCCATCTTCTTTGCATTGTCCCTTCAGGTATTTGCATACATTGATAAGATCCCCCTGAGACTTCTCCAGGGTGAACAGTCCCAGGCCTCTCAGCCTTTTCCCATAGAAGAGACACTCCAGACATTTAATTATCTTTTGAGCCCTGCTTTGGACTCTCTAATGTGTCAATGTCTGTCTTGTACTGAGGACCCTAGAACTGGGCACAGGACTCTTGGTGTGGCCTCACCAATGCTGACTAAATAGGAAGGACCACTTCGCTTTTCCTGCTGACAGTGCTTTGCCTAATGCAGTCCAGGATGCCATTAACCTCCTTTATTTCTGATCCATGTTAACCTGGTGTCCACCAGGACCCCCAGGACCCTTTCTGCCAAGCTGTTTACCAGCTGCTTTGCCCCACCCAGCATAAATTAGTGCAAGGGGTTGTTCTTCTCCAGGAACCAGACTTTGCATTTTCCCTTGTTGAACTTCATAAGGTTCCCATCAGTCCATTTCTCCAGCCTGGCAAGGTCCCTCTGCATTGCAGCATGAGATTATTTGCCCTACCTGACATATTGGTCACTCCTCCCAGTTTTGTGTTATTTTCAAACTTGGTGAGGGTACACTGATGAATGGAGTCAACTTTTGGGGGTCTTACAGAGTATTTGGAGTATAAAGCATGTGGCCAGACAGGATGGCCTATTTATGAATTTTGATAATATAGATTCCTTTTGCTTAAGGCTTCATACCACCTTATTAGAACCTTTGGCTGCCAGCCAAAGGGCAACTTCTGACCAGTTTCACTAATTTTCCCACTTGCAGCTATGTTGCCGTCCTGCCTGACCTTTCAAATCAATTCATCCTGAGATACATTATTGACTAATTTCCTGAAATTCAGGTGAAATGGGCCCATTTTTAACCTTGGCCCTTCCTTACATACTGAAATTACCTTATCCTCTGATACCAACAGTGCCATTAGCAAGCAATCAAAATTCTTCTCCAAAGGCTTTTCGATTTTATTTGCTCTTTCCACGCTGATTTCAGTGATGTATTTCATCTAGTTCTGGTGCTTTGTCAACTTTTTAATAGTACTGAGGGCTTTAATTGCCTTATTATCTTCTCTAATGCAGTGAGGTTTTTTTCTTTAGCATTTCCATTCCCCTCAAGGAAAATACGGACTTTGGAATAGTGCAGGCCTTCTATTTCCCAGAATGAAGATGTAGCTCAGACCCTTAAGGATATCTGCTTCATTTTTCAGCAACATTTAATCTATCATGGTCCCTTTTTTTACTTTCCTAATAAATTTGGTTCTCTGGCACTAAAGGCTTCATCATTCTTGCTCTTCAGACACAACAATGTCCTTTTCTTCTTTTGTGTAGTCAGGAGAGCTAAGAAGATCTCAGGGCTAAAATGCCAGCAAACGTTTGAGACAGGATTCTAAGGAAGATGGCACTCAGCTAGGAGGAACAAATCCCAGCTTTGTTGCTTGTTTTTCATGGAAAGGCTGAGAAAAGATGAAACCTGCCCATTGCAGAGGATTTGACACTACAGCATGCTGAAGTGCCTGTCAACCTTTCCATGGATGGATGGCACGAGGGATAGGGCAAAAAGATGCTTTGTTTCCCAAGCCTGGACTCTTTTGCAGAAAGCTTAGATTAGGGTGCCTCATTATGCAGTCCTCCATAGCATAGATACAAAATGGGTTTGGGTGACAGAGAACAGTACATCTATTTCAGTGCTGGCACTCTGTATCACTGTCTCTACTGTGGCCTGTCTCATTTGTGATGGCAAATGACTCTTCTGGCTCTTCTCTTCATATACCCATTACTGGGATAAGAGGCAGGGCCCCAGCTATCTTCATCCTACTGCCTCCCAGTGCATGCACCGCCATGCCTTTTCTCTGGCTTTATCAAAACTGAATGAGCTTAGAGTGTGACGAGTGACTGCCAGAACAGACTAGACACTGCAAAGAGACTGTAGATAGGGAACTTCAGGACTAATGTGCAAAATTCAGGATTAAAATCTTCTACTATCTTGCAAATGGATGTTGTTTTATTCAGCTGGATTTCCCATGACGTACTCCAGATTATACACTTGCTCAGTGTGTCACCTGCAGACAGCTTTGCTGAACTGAGAATAAAGAGATGAATAGCCACCTGAATGTAGCAATGAAAATCATACATAAAAGAAAAAAACATTCCTGCTCAGAGCTATATTAACTGAAACTTTTATGTTATTTATGTTTTCCCTCAGATAAACACATATACCAGGAGAAAAAAATCCAGCACTTATAATGAATCTACTGCACTCTGTTGTAAACTTGGGAAAAAAGGGTTGGTTGATTTGCTTGTTTGAGTTACTTAGAAAAAGCTGAAAGCTGGAGGGCTGTTAGTTTCTGCTAAAGTGAGTACTTTTCCCCCTGAATAAAAACATTTAATTTAAGGTCTCTCAGTGTTTGTGCATGTTGTCTGTGTTTCAGACACAGGAATTAAATGTCAGCAGAGCCAGACATTCAGCTACATTTGATGGCAGTACTGAATTCAATACGGCCACACTGATTTATACTACCTGAGGAGCTGACCCAGAGTTGTTACTTTCCACTGGACGCCACATAAGAACTATAAAATTATTTCTGAGTGCACAGAAAAGGAAATGCAACATGGAGAGTGACTTGAATTCAGAAGCTGTGCCTGAAGATAATGCCCTGTGTCAAATACACCAATCTTTATCAGACACTTCCAATGGAAATAATGCTATCTGGGCATCTAATATCCCCTGTTTTCTGACAGGAAGTTGAAAAAGATCCTATCAATTCCAAATATGATTGACAGGCAGAGAAAATTGGGCTGTTCAGCCTGAAGAAGAGAAGGCTGCATGGAGACCTCCTAGCATCCTTCCAGTATCTGAAGGGGGCCTATAAGAATACCCGAGAGGGACTCATCAGGGACTGCAGCAACATGACAAGGGGTAATGGGTTTAAACTTGAACAGGGGAAGTTCAGGTTAGATATAAGGAAGAAGTTCTTTACTGTGAGGGTGGTGAGCACCAGAACAGGTTGCCCAAAGTGGTAAATTCCCCATTCCTAGTAGTGTTTCAAGGCCAGGTTGGACAGAGCCTTGAGTGGCATGATCTAGTGTGAGATGTCCCTGCCCATGGCAGGAGAGTTGGAACTAGATGATCTTAAGGCCCTTTCCAACCCTAACCATTCTAAGATTTTGTAAATATCAGGCTTGTCTTTGAAAACTGTTCTCTTCCCACTGTTATAAGTGATGCCCAAGACTGCAGTAGCAAGAATTGCCATTTTCTTGACAACAGCTTACTGAGGTGGCAGAAAAGCAGTTTTTGTACATTACCCTACAGCTACCATATCCAGGGCTGAATAAGTTATTTAACTACTATTTTTTCAGTCGCTTTTCTGTGCAATAGACAACTGTGGCTGTGAAGAAACTATGGATGAAACCAGTGAGTTAAAAACATAAAAACATCCTGTGCTGCAAAGGATTTGGGTTCTTAAGCTAGATTTAATGCTTATAGTTAATATTTGGGTTGGAATAGATGTATTTGCATGGATATTAGCAAAGCCCCTGTGGCTTGTAGCTGCTTGGGATTTGGTCCAGCTTTACTTGGTGAATTGCAAGGTTTTTAGCAAAACACTGGGATTTGAATGTCTCATTTCCTAGTAACTCTATGTAACCCAAAGGACTTTGCCTGCCTTTCTGTATCCACTAATACTCTAAATAGTTTAAACCTGATTCTTAAGTAATGGAAAGGATCCTATCTGCACACTCAGGTTAAATCTGAATAGCAAGAGTAGGGCTAAAATAATGTATGCTGTATACCTTTTTTAATAACACATCCCTTTCTTTTGGACTAGTAAACTGTTCCAAAGCATAATCCAGACTGGTGGGAAGCATCTTTCTCATGTGGAAATGGGTAGAGTTAGAGTGGAGAATATTTCTGAACCTGTGCTGCTGCTTGAAAGGAGACAGACTTTGACTATTCACCCCTGCACATACGGAGTCTGTTGTGCAATCTGTTATCAGATTTGTTCATATGGTAAATAATGAATAATATAATTCAGTAGATATTTTTAATAAACAATAATTCACACTGTAATGAATAAAACTTTGGGGATTAACAAATAGTTCCAGAGATATCTTAATGGTATCTGAGTATTCATAAATCAGACAAGCAAGCAGTGATTTAAAGTACACCAAACTGAGTGAAAAAGTTTTTATAAACCAGCATTTTATAAACCAGCATTTTATAAACCCCCATTAGGGACTGTAGTGACAGGACAAGGGGTAACGGGCTTCAAACTTAAACAGGGGAGGCTTAGGTTGGATATAAGGAAGAAATTCTTTCCTCTTAGGGTGGTGAGGCACTAGAATGGGTTGCCCAAGGAAGTTGTGAATGCTCCATCCTTGGCAGTGTTCAAGGCCAGGTTAGACAAAGCCTTGTGTGGCATGGTTTAGTGTGAGGTGTCCCTGCTTATGGCAGGCAGGTTGGAACTGGATGATCTTAAGGTCCTTTCCAACCCTAACTATTCTACGATTCTATGTTTTTTAGTGTTTGTGCAGTAGTGATCCTTATCTTCTGCCCAGAGCTACTCGGAACCATAGCTTCAAACTGAAGGCAGTGCTTCTGCTACACTGGCCTGCAGCTTGCTCTACTGCTGCTGTGTTTCTCCCGTAACAGGGAGGTAGACTGATAGCTGGGAACCAAAAAGATTAGGACTCAACCCACTTTAATATATGAACTGTATCACAGCAGGAATTGTGCACGGGATTTAACCTGGTTTTGAAAGACACTACTGATGTCTAATCTATAGCTTGAAACTATGCTCACTGTCATGGCATGAGTGCTGTAACAGTTTCACTCTGCGTGTGTATCCTGAAATTTCAGTAAGCCCAGCTGATCAGATCAATGTTTTCACAGGCAGCAAGCAGCAACATCTTATGAGGCTCAAGATTCCTTATCATCCTTCATGAGGATTACTTTTTAGGTACCAAGAAATGCTGTTAAATAAAGGGAAATAACACCTATGAACAGATAGAAAACATTCTTACCACTTCAGATGAGAGTGTGATGCTTAATGAGAGAAGCAATAACATGCGCTCAAGACCATCTTTTCAATGATATGTCACAATGCAAATGGCATTGCAGATGGCAGCTGATAAGGGAAGTACTGACATAGTATTAGAGGGAGAAAACACAGAAGGTGGCTGGGCTGTCATATTCTGGTGAGATAAACCACCATTTTCCTTTTCTGACACCTATGTTACAAGTGCATGCCAGGTATAGCTCCTCCTCACAACACCCTATAGTCAGAAGAAGGGACAGAAAGGAGGTTTGTACTTTGAACAGCCCCAACTTTCTCAGCCTGAAGAGCTACTTTTACTCAATTTCTCATGTAATGCCCTTTAGCCACATTAATAATCACTTTAAATCTTTTAGTCCTCTATGAGGTAGAGCAGACAAAAGGTTAAAGAGACCCATGATGTTTCTGAGCTATCTTTAATTTAGATACCAGTTGTTACTGTTTGCTTTGGGAACATTATCCCATTACTCCAAATCATTCACTTGTTTTTCTACTGTGCACATAATACAAGTCAGAAAATTCAGACTGTAAGAACAGGACTCGTGAAAGTACAATTGTGTTAATTGTTTGGGTAGTTTATTGCATTTTGAAGTCTTGAATTTAGAATAAGTGGTTCATTCCACCAGTGAAATTCAACAGTACAAAACAACGATGCAAAAGGATCATAGTCTGTTGTCTTCATCACAGCCAGAGCAGCCTGTAAGAATAATTTTCCAGCGAAGGATAAAGGCAGGACAGTGGAAACATCTCTCCTCTCAGAGGAGCTTCTGATGAGTGCAAGGAACTCTCTTCTTCATTCCCATCTAAAAGAAAAAGTGACAGGTTTTGTCACCTGCCAGGCCAGGGTGATTCTATAATCACAGCTGCCCATAAAGCTAACCCAATGTGTAAAAAAACTTGTGAAGGAGTAATTTGAAGGACAAAATTGACTAGTTCTGCTCTCCTTCTTCTGTTTGTCTCTGTTTTATATTGGCTATATGATCCCATCGGATATATGATCCAATCCTGTAAGATATGCCCCACTGAAGACATACATGTATGAAAATACACAGTGTGTTAAGCAGAGTCATCTCAAGCTGCCTGTTGCCTTCTCATATACAGTGCAGGTCACATTACTGTTCTTTTAAAACACCCAGTTTATTCAGTCCTGAATTATTACTGGACAATTCAGCCTGGCTGACCTAAATAGGGTAGTTGCAAATACTGCAGCTTGTCTGTCACAGGTCATCATTATGATATTGACCATCTGTAAGTAAAGTACATGGGCAGGGTATGATTAGTACAAGCAATTTAGCCACTGTGCTTTTTGTTGACAGAAATGCAGTTAAAATTAAACTGCATTTGGGTACAGCTGAAAAAGCTTTTACTTACTGTGTAATAAGCAGATCCTGGTTTTCTTGCAAAATCCATTCCGTCAGTAATTACTGGCAAGATGATTCTGGAGTTGCAAAGGCCCTGTGCCTGCATTTTCTGCTTCTGTGCTCTTTTCTGGGAAAACTCAGCAGGTTCCATATGAGACTCTTCTTTCCCTTTCCTGAGGCTGAAATTTGATTTTTGCTTTTGTGTAAATCAGAGTTCTGCTTGTTGTACTCAAGTTACATTGATTTGAATTAAAATGTTTCACCATTTCATTTTCTTCCTCTTCTCAAGCCAAGGTGTTGGTTTGTCTTTAAGCAGAAAAACTGATTACTAGAATACAGTACTCCCACAGTAGTGCAAATTAGTCATCCACTGCAGCTTTGCAGCTAAGAGAAGACATGAGACTGTCTTAGAGTCAGTCTCTAGGGGTTCAGTACTCCAATTCATTCTGCTGTTTGTGTCTCAGAAACCCTTTAGAGTGCAATTCAATGACCATTGAAGCCAACTGGCATTGAACAGAGTCATAAATCCAAATATTGTGATCAACAGGGTTTAAAAATCCCTTGAGAAGGGAAAAGCGTGCTGCAGTGGCAAAAAAAAAGTGTATGCACAGGAGGAGAGATGTAAGAGCAAGGAGGTGTTTCTACGTCTGCCTCTCATCAGGTGGGTATGGAAAGACAATATATAGTTCTAGCATTCCTGCTTTAAAGATAACAGTGGAGGGCACAAGCAGAATTAGGGCAGAACTTGCTTAAAGATGGATGCAGCAATGGCGCACTACTGTGGCACATGCATTGTCTTTACTGCATTAGGACAAATCTGGATGTCTTCACTGAGCATAGGATTTAGCAGAGGTATGTAAGGAGTATCTGGGGTCTGTATAGGGAGTGAGACAAGTTTAGTGCTTGTGGCTTTAAGCTCTAGCAATGTGAGAGGTTTGACAGCCTTTCTACAGGGTTCAGAAGCAATAAACCTATTTCCCTAGATTTCTGAGAAAATAATATACTGATTGAATGTAAGTGTGCTGGTTTGCACAGAAGCAGTGAGACAGCTGATTTCAGTTAGAGGTTATTGCCTTCAAGCGAATTTAGGTAGCTTGTTAATAGGCCTCTGGGGTGCTTGCTAGAACACCACAAGAAGATGGATTTTTTTAATTAAAAAAAAAAGAGAAAAAGTATGCTGGACACAGTATCCACTTTATTGGGTTTTCCAGTATGATGTAATCTGAGGACTGTAGGCCAATCATTTTATGGTTTGAACTTCTTTTAGTTTTGATCTTCTCACACTATCCTTTCAATTTATTTCATTCTCTGTTCCCAGTCTGTTTATTTTGATTAATATTGTCCTGCTTCTTGTCTTAGTATCCAATCCTACCTATTCCTGAAGAAATTTTTGGTCTGGGCAGATTTTTATTGACTTGTTATGGATCATCCTATGCTGTTATATTGTTGGCATATGAAGTGTGGAGTTTCCAAAGCCCACACGTGTTGTGGTTTAAGCCCAGCCTGTCACTGAGAACCACACAGCATCTCGATCACTTCCCCTGCTTCTTCCTCCCCTGGCTCCTGGAGGGATGGGGGGAAGAATCAAAAGAATATAACTCCCACAGGTTGAGATAAGAACAGCCCAATAACTAAGGTATAACACAAAACCACTACTGCTACCACCAACAGTAATAATGATAAGGGAAATAACAAGCTCACCACCTGCTGACCAATACCCAGCCCAACTGAGCAGTGATCTGGGCCTTCTGGGTAACTGCCTCCAGTTTATATAGTGGGCATGATGTGCTGTGGTATGGAATACCCCTTTGGCTAGTTTGGGTCAGGTGTCCTGTCCCTGCTTCCTCCAGACTTCACCTCCCCCCTGGCAGAGCATGAAACTCAGAAAGTCCTTGGTCAGAATAAACATTACTTAGCAACAACTAAAACCATCGGTGTTATCAGCGCTATTCCCAGGCTGAAAGTCAAAACCACAGCACTGCACCAGCTACTAAGAAGTAGAAAAATGATTGCTACTGCTGAACCCAGGACAACAGGACATTGAAGATTCCCATATTTCTTAGCCAGCAATACACTTTGAAAATTTATTCTCTGTTACTCTGAAGACTTTCTTTTACATGCCTATGTTAAACACAATAAGCAAAACATTGTCTATGTAACTGGTATATAATTACTTCATCATTTACATTCAAAATCTAAATAACTTTTGATGTTATAGTACTAAATAAGACAGAATTAAACCTAGACAAATTATTTCCGTAAAGAAGGCAGGGGCAGACTATGAATCTTCTCATTATGAAATTCCTTTACTCTCCAACCAGCTGGCTGGAATTTTTTGAAAGAACATACAGATTATTTCTGGTGCTTGACCAGCACTGACACATATTAGATACGCTTAGCTTAAAATGGACCCAGTGGGGGAACTGTTAGAAAGCTTCCAAAATAAATGTTGACTGGATTTCTAGCCAACTGCTCAGTTTGACCACGATCAAATCCCTTCTTATTTGCTGTTCCTGAATGTGTGCACCAGAAATCTGTTTGCTTGGCATTATTGCTCTGGAATACTTATTCTCTAAGCAATAATAATGTTTGCCTTCACATGTGGAAACATTAATAAGAGAAGTAGAACATAAGCTGGTTATTAGTGCTTACCTTGTGTTGTTTACTCTTCTGGTATCTAAAAGTCTGGGTTGCCTAATTGCACAGCAGTAAGTGCTGTTCTTAGGTAATCAGCTACATACTTTAATTAACAGGAAATAGCTCATGATAGGTTTGTAGGGGAAATATAAACTGATATTTATGCATATAGCAATTTATAACAGTACATTAGCACAAATCAGGGCTTGCTGTGATTGTCATTTTGGCTGTCATCTTGTTTTTAAGTAACGCATTATCCCATTCTCCCTTATTTGAGAATAGCTACTTTTGCACTAGGCTGTTCACGAAAAGCCTGTTAGACTGGGAAAGGGAGGGAGGTGAGTCTGATATGTTTAATGCTTGTAAGCACAACTGCCTTGAGACATTCACGTCCAAAGCACACTATTATGTGGAATAGGCTATCTCCCTTCAGTACTTCAAAAATTGAGATCTGAAAGACTGTCAGGGCAGGAAGGAATTACATACTGACTGAGAGAGCAGTGAAACAAACTGTGTTGACCTCAACTGCAGCATCACTGCAATTTTCTTTGAAAGCTGCAGATCCCAAAAGTTCATCCCACTTGTTTATTGTACTGGGTAAAGAAAAGTTTGTGGAAACACACAGCTGGGAAGCGCAGAGGGATAGTCCTGCTTGGCATCCCGTCATATAACACCATTATGAAAGCATGTTCAGAAAGCTCAAACACTAAACAGATTCAACAGTAGGTCTACACAGCTGTTTATATCACTGTATTGTTCCAGAGATTGAAAGCTTCCTTATAGTAGCTGAACTGAAAATGTTTATGTTTCATTGTTTATTTGCTAGCATTGTCCTTCAGGTAAAATAACATTATTACAGGAATTTGCATCACCACACTACTCTTGGGAGAGCTAACTTAACCCTGTTACTATTCTATTCTGATTGCTGAGCTCAAGACAGGATGCCTCAAACACCGGAGCGGAGCGGTGGGAGATCAGCGTCCAGGAGCCTCAACTCAGCGCGGCGAGAGCC
>NDXB01022078.1:11465-39058 GCA_002631895.1 Agapornis roseicollis | reverse complement strand
TTTTTTTTTTTTTTTTTTTTTTTTTTTTTTTTTTTTTTTAGTTCTTATACGTTCTGTTATAACTAGTGTCTTGTCTAAAACTGGTCTGATTTGAATAGGTCTTCAGAAAATTGGTGCTCGAGAATTCATGGATGTGTTAGTCAGTGGAGATAGATATGTGGTTAGTACAGACTTAACCAAGAAGTGGTTAAGATGTTTGCCTTGCACGGTCCTTTCATGTTATCAGATCCCAGCCAGTTCCAGACCAGAGACTCAAAGAAACTCCACAGGGCACAGTTATTGAAATCACCTGCCCCTGGGTAAAGTTTCTACTTAACCTCATCAGTTAGTTGTTGACTGATGCACAAAAGCTTATGCTCCTTTGGAGTCTGATCTAACCGTGCATGTATTCAAGTCTGTTGGGATAGCTGAAAATGAATGATGTACTCAGCATTTGAATGTGTAAGAGAGACCATAGTTTAACAGTAATTTAATAGAAAAGAATTAAATTCCCTAGTAAAATTACAGGTTTTCAGAATTCTGTGTCATTTTCGGGCAGCTATCTGTTGTTTAGTGGTACTTAGCAAGCTTCACAAACCAGCTGTATGTGTCTCACCTTCTGAGGAATTATACAGATTTTCTTGCTATGTTTTTCCCTCAGGTAGGTATATATGAACTGTCTGGGACAAGTCACTGCAGATGTGACTCAAATCCATTTCCTGATCTTAAAATTTACTCTGTTGAAGCTCTAGGGTTTGTCATAATTCGGTGATTAGCTCACCTCACAAGCACGCTTCCTCAAGAAACATGTTCTGCCTTTTAAACAAATTCCAGGGATATTACTTTTTTGAACTATCATGTTCAGTATCTGAAATTAGAATTTAAGCCTTTATGTATATATGTTATAAGATCCTTCCAGTTCTTACTCTTGCCTGTTCATTTTCATCTGTTTTTGTCATTTCTGATATCTGCAATTTTTGTTACATATTTTGTCATAAATTCTCAATCTGGAGATGTAAGACCAAGATGCTCTTATAAAAGAGAAAAGAACTTTAATGCAAGAGAAAAGAACTTTAATGCAAGAGAAACCAGTTTAATGTTCAATTATTCATTTAAGAAACTGAGTTATTCAAAATGCAGAACCAAAATGATACAGAATCTGAAGAACAAGCTTGCAAGTTAAAGGACTGTTTTGTGATTCTGCCCTCTTTTTTAAGGCCTTCTTGGTAGATACGTATGACCTGTTTCCTGTGGAATTTAATGCAACTTTTCAAAGATGTCACTAAATAAACTGGGGTAGGAAATTTGTTTAAATATTACTGTCAGTGTTACACTACAGAAAATTCTATCCAGCATGTCAGTTAGTGTTTTGCTGAAGAAATCTTGTGATCTGTGCCCTGAGGTGTAAATTACAAGAGTTACTCAAGTGGTAGATGTGGTTAAGAGTGTTAACAAAGTGGGCCTTCAGGGTGAGTACAGCTGATGCAGCAAACTATAATTACCAGTTGCAAAGATCTGTGCTCTGTGAGTGATTTGTCCTTCCTACCCCCTCAAAATGCGTAATAGGACCACAGTATCTTTTTATAATGCCACAAGATTTTTTCTTACTATTCACCTTTAGTTTGAGTTTAAAATTATAGCAAAGTGTTAGACACCCACTTAAAAAGGTCACACACATCAGGTCAATCCAGTGGATAATAAACATAGAGGTACTGCTGATGACCTCCATGTATCTGGATTTGGACCTGTGTCTGTTTTCCTTCTGAAAACCTTTTTCTTGGATTTTCTGTCATCTCATCATTTTTCTGCATTGTTTGATTGGTTTTATTGATACACTCCCATTGATTCCAAATGTTTTTCTTTTTTTCTTCTTTTTCTTTTTTCATAAGCTTGAGACAATAAACATCGTATTTTTGCTTGTGCTATTTGGCCATTTTTTATTTAAGCATTTTATACCAGGGTCTTCATATTTTTGGAGCACTAGCAGTAAAGACAAAATAAAATGCTTCACATGAGTGTTATCCAAGAGACGAGAAAATATTTACATTGCCGCGTGACTTATGACTTTAAAAAAGTGGGGTTTGTGATGTTTTAAAAGGTTTATGAGAGAGACTTCTGGGAGAACGATAGTTGCATCTTCTAAGGACAGGAGGCATTTACCATAAGAAAATGTGACCTATCTGATTCATTGTTGAACTGCTTAATTGGTTTGGTTTGAATTTGATTTATGTGGACTATATATTCTATTACACAAAATGAAATGAACTGCCCCCCCCCCCAAAAAAAAACAAAACAAAAAACCAAAACAAACCAAACAACCAAAAAACCCAAAACAACAAAGAGACAGTGTGGCTGATCAGAAAGAGGAAAGCTCTTTGTTTACACTTCTTAGTGCTGCATTCACTGTTGGTTAGGTGGGACCTTCTGGAGGCAGCAAGAGATTGAGCATGATCATCAGAAAATCCACCTAAGCATAAGCTGAAAGAGGTGAGGAGCAAAAGAACCAGCAGACAGGGAGTTTGAAGAAGGAATAAAGACATGGAAGGCTCTTGGAAGGAACAAGGAACAGACAAAAAGACAGCCTTCATCGGTGATAGACGGAGGCTTTTTCAGAAAGAGGAAATTGTTTGGCCTAGAGAACCATTGATGTTGTTGGTCTTGAGAATAGGAAAGGGGAGAGAACTCGCTGTGTAGTGACAATGTAGGTCCAGGATAAAAGAATCAAGATCCTTTGGGCTAGAGATGCAGGAAGTGGTTTATTATTGACTTAAGATGATAATTTTGAAAGCCATGTATTACCTTTTTAAGATAGTTATAGTATAAGGACTCATTGAATGCTTATGGTATTTATATGTTGAATTATGCAAGGCTGTTGACCAACCAGTTAGAAAAACACGATGATGGGCTTAGATAGTTAACCCTGTAAAAGCAGTGGTTATCCCATTCACAAATAGTTGTAGACAGTTAAAAAAAAGTTGTGTTGGATGAAAATGATTGTTACTGAACTGTTTTCTCCAAACAGGTGGCATCTTCTGCCATCTAAGTCCTTCTGGCAAAGTGATAATCTGTGAATTTTACAACATGTAAAGAATGTTTCTTCTCGCCCCTCTAGGGAGACTATTCTCTGCATGAGGGAAGTATTTTCTTTCTCTGTTCTGCTGCATTCTTCTTTAGGCAGTTGCTGTGAGTACCACAACTTTGGAGGCACATGAAAATTGACAAACTATTTGTTGTAATGTTTAAAAACCTACAACCCTCAGTGCTTCTGTAATGTAACTGTAACAACTGAGTGAACTGTGGTCACCAGCCTAAGCCACTGGTCTCAAGTGTTTTGACGGAAGGCCTAAGGGACTAAACTCAAATAGCCTGCAGAATATTCATCACTGGCATATGAAGTTGTAGGCTTGATGTACTGCCCAAGTATTCAACTCAGCAGCTGCACACCCATACTGGGAATGGCAAGACAGGTATATTTAAGAAATTAACAGAAAATGTAAATGCTTCAATGAGCTGTTGCTTCGACAACTGTTACACATATCTTTTAACATGAAGACAAAGGTGGCTAGGTAGCCCACTGCTTTACATTAAGAATTACTACACAAAGGTGGTGTGGACTCCACCAGTGTTTTCTGTTACTACCACGTGAAGCTACTGTAGTGTCTGGTGTAATTGTCTGTAAAAGTGAAATTGTTACAAGTGTCCACCATCTGGATGTATGGTAGAGATTATGGAGTGTAATGTGTGCTTATATTGTAATATTGGCTTACAGATGGTTATTCAATAACATGTTTCTTAATGAAGAAAATATGTCAAGACTTAAGAAAAGAATTACTTTTATTTATTTGTTTTGGATTCTAGGCTTTTATTTTGTACATCTCTAGTTTTTGCATGTTTCTCTCCATTCTGTAACTTAGTAGTAGGTGTGTTTTTACAGCTGTATTTTCCCTGTGTTCAGCTTCCTAGTTCTGAGCTGGTTCTGAGTAAGTTTTCCTTCTGAGATGATAACAAGACCAGTGCTGACTGTTTGGAATCTCAATCTCTTTCTTTTTCCCCCTAGAATTACTAATTAATGGTCATCTTTCTGCAGAAAATTGTTCATATCTGTTTTCCTTTGGTCACTCTACCTTTATTCCCTACCAGATGCCAAAAAATTTTTTCCTCTATTCCAGTCTGAATATTTTTTGATTTTTGCCATTTTCCTTTCAGTAGCTAGTAACTTTTAACCCTGTTTACCTTGAAACAAAGTGAGTAGATTACTTTCATGCCTTGATGAAGGTTGTACCTTTACTGGGGAAATGAGAATACTCAATTAAATGTACTCAACATCTGTTTCTCAAGAGATACATGGGCATTCTGGAAGTAGTACTTTTCCTCTGTGATACTAGGAGGGTCTAATCCCATGACTGTGTTTCTGTCAGTAGCAATTATCCAGCAATTATGGTTTACCCATCCCAGGGACTTAAAGGAATGGGAGAATGGGTCTTTGAACTGACAGGCTGACTAGCTTTACAACATTGAAAAGAAGAATTAACAATTTTGGAATCTCTTCCTCTGTTCTATTCTGCCTTCTGTTCAACAGACATTGTCTTCTCTCTCCACCCCTCCCATTCTCTCCACATTCCATTTCTCCCTCCCCCTCTCCCCTACCATCTAATTTTAGGTTAATTGCTTTAATAAAACAATCATTGGAAGCACACTTTGAACTGGATATTTTTTTTCAAGTTACTGAAATAACCATAACCTTATTCCTCAGTTTAAAGAGATTTGCAAATAGAACACTTTTTTTTCTTTTTTATTCAGACATAACTGAAAGGGTTAACATGCACTGGTGACAATACCTTTATCAAGTTACCAAAAAAATCCCCAAACCCCAACCTACATAACGACTTTTCTTGTAGAAATTATTTAATTTCTACAAAAGAAGTTATTTCCACATGGTTTGCAACCCTTTCCTCTAATTTTTAGTATCTCGCTTTTGTCACTTGTCACATTTCAAATGGCATTTTCTTTACATTGAGAAGAGCCTGAGAAGTCGAAATTCAAGAACAATCTTCACAATAGTGGTAAAAAATATTTAACAATCTAATTTTTGTCATCAGATTAAAAAACAAACAAACAAAACAACAACAACAGAAAAATCAGACAAAAAACCAAACAAAAACCAACCAACCAAACCCAAAAAACCACTGCAAACCCTCACAAACCAAAGCTCCTCAAAGTGAAAAGACAAGCAACTTGAAAAACTTGTTAAAATAAAGTTTTGAGAATTCAGTGGCTTCTTCTCTAAAAACATCAATTGAATATGGAGATAAAACACATCTGAGGTCTCACTTTAGGACTGGAGTACTTATGAGTGATACCATTACTAACAAAGAAACGCAGATTTCCTTTTGTCAGCTTTCTATGTGAAGGCAATGATATTTTCCCGCAAAGTGGAATGTGCTGAAATAAGATAGAAGAAGTGAAAACTAATCTGACCAAAAGAAGTATTATGCTTCATCCCTGGCGATGTTCAAGGCCAGGTTGGACGAAGCCTTGCATGACATGGTTTAGTGTGAGGTGTCCCTGCTTATGGCAGAGGGGGTTAGAACTAGATTATCTTAAGGTCCTTTTCAACTCTAACTATTCTATGATACTATGGAACTAACTAGTTTGTGAGGTTTGTTATGCATAACAAAAATAACCCAAAGGAACTATTCTTACAATGTTGTCTTGTTCTTACACTAAAGGAAACAAAGACTTCTAAAGCCACCTGCCCCTTTCCTGTGGTAGAGGCATACTGGTAACTCAAACTTGTAGATACAGCTCTGCCATGAATTTCAGTATGAAAGATGTTTTCGAGCTCTTGAAGATGGATACTGGCCTGGAAATCCAGTGAGGAATTGATACTCCTGCTTCTGATCATGCTTGAAGGTCGGGATATTCACCAATGATTTTTTTTAATTAGTTTAAATGCTTTTAATCACACATTTGGTCCTGCCATTCTGTTGCAGCTTCAGGCTTTTACTGTATTACCCTTCACTCTTCAAAGTCTTTTCAAGAAAGCAACTTTCCTTATTGCAATAACAATAAAAGCTGGTATTTTATTTTTTAATAAATGCAGTGCACCTTTGGATTGGATTACTGTCACAATAACCTCTAAGTCATGGTGTATTAACATGGATAGTCATTTATACATTAGTGCAGCCAAAGAAACACAGACCCTAATGGACTGGTGTAATGATGCTCAGCCCACAATGGCACACAGTTAACAGGCAATTTTATTTAATTATAACATTGTACTTGCAAATAAAAATCAAAAAAAAAAAGGCAACAACAACCACAACAAAAAACAAAACACAAAACAATATCAAAAAAACCCAAAACCCAAGCAAAAACCCAAACAAGAAACTACATATTTTTGTGTGGGAACCATAACTGGAAAGTATTTCTGGAATGAAAACTAAAGGAAAACACTGTAATCACAAGTAATAGAGTGTTTGTTTTCCAATATGACACATCTTTTGCAATTATTTATAATTTATTTTAGGTGTTGATTTTATCAATTCAAAATTAGATTTTTCGATGTAAATGTAGTAGGCTATACAGTAGAAGTACCAAGCCATAATGAAACACCCTTTATAAATCTGGACCTTATGGAAAGGGGAAGTGCACATTAAGGTTTTGTGAAGGCTATTGCCTTTGTTAATATTTTGTAATGATGATTTGAAGTTCTTTGCTAAGGTGTGTGTTAAGCTTTTTTTCTTATTCTTTTTGGTGCTTTTTTGTTTATTTTGTTAAAGCTGCCTTTCCTTAGCAGTTGGAGGGAACTTTTCTGTAAAACTATTGGCAGCTGAGTGTGGGTATTTTTAAACTAAGACCAAAGCTTGAAAATAAAAATATATGTTCAGGGATTTTTAAGGAAAAAACCCCAATACAGTTCCAAAAACTTGTCTTGATATTATGCTGTATATTTAATGAAATATTAGCCTCTGAGACTAAAGCGCCTGCTTCAGCGCTGTGAGATTTTATCATGTTAATCTTTTTCTGTGAATGTGAATATGATAAATTCCATATAAAATTTCAGAGACGGGAAAGAACTTACAAAATAGAAGCAAGTATATTTTATGAAAATTGTGTTTTCACAGCATATAATTCAATCTCTTTTTTATTGGCTTGTTTTTCATACCTACCACAGGCACTGGTCTATAGTGAAAACAACCACTGTGTAAATATGTAGGCTATTTTTAGCTGGCTTTGTATTTGTAGGAAATGAAGGACTGAATCTGAGAAATAGCTCCTTATTTTCTCTTATCACTTACACTTATTTCCTCTTCTAAGTACTTTTCTCCTTTTCTATCCTTTAAATATTCTTTTAAGTCAACTTGATTAAAATGATTAAAAATGAGGATTCATGCAGGGGTTCTCTGTAATTTTGAAACTAAAGTTGAAGCCTTGACAAATGATACATTAGTCATCCTGGTACATCCTAGCCTGTCATCTACTATGTAGTGCTGAAAGGAAGAAGGATAGGGTCCAGAAGCAGGATGGCATCGGGAACTGTGAGGCCATGGCTCGTGGTGCATTCTGTGAGAACATGTGCTGAGAGCAAAGAAGCCACCAGTGTGCACATTCTAGGAGCACGGTAGTCTCAGAGCAAGTAGCTGACCTAAGTTCTTGTGTTCCTTTCCAGGGTAGACAAGATTCAAATCATACATTAAAAAATTACTTCCAAGCCTAAGTATCATGGAAAGTCAGAAGTAGTTTTGCAAATATCTAAATATGTCTGTTAGAAGTGGGAGTACATCCACCTTGTTTACATGGAGGGGTTTGAAAATGTTTCATTGAATTTGCAGATTACAGTAGTATATATCTGCATTTCCTGTAACTTCATCATTGTAGTCCTTAACTTCGGTGTTAGTTTTGTTGTTATGAACTTTATTTTACTGTTAATGTATATTCTTAGCTGAAGTATATAATGAGGGTTTAGGCTTATACGAGATAACTGTTACTGATGTTGAAATCTGGAAAATGAGCAGTGTATCAGTTGACCATTTATTAACAGATGAAAAGGAATACTTTAAGTTCTTCAGGTGCATGAGATAGCTTTGGAGAGTACTCATAGATGGCAACTATAACCTTTAATACCTAAGGGAAAATAATTCACTTTGTCAGATAATTATGCCAAGAATATCTTCTTGTTTTTTTCTCCCAAATTGACTTCAAACCTTGCTATAATATTTTTATGAGTGAAGATAGAATCTTTCCTTCTTTCTAAGTCATCATCAGTTAGAAATGTAATTATTATCAGCTGAAGAGATTTATGTGTAGTATTGTTAGGGCACAGGTGAATGTTGAAATCTGAAAACATAGGTTTTCAGATTTTGAGTAAAGGATACTCATTATGTAATGTTGGATTTACATGGTGAAGCGCATTGACAGTTCTGCATTGTGAATGTTGAAGAAAGGCTTTTAAATATAATTTGTCAGTCTAGCCTATGTTTTATATGTATTGCAACATGGCTGTCCTTCCCTCCTGCTAGTTGCAGACAGCACTCTCTCTTCACTCTTGATTTTTGCACAGGGGAAAATTAACATTAATAGATGGAATAAAATTGACCAGTCTTGAAATGCATAGTGAGACCACCAAAAAACAAGTTGTTTCAGAAAATGCAGCAAGTCATCTTTACAGTTCTGATTTTTCAGGTTTCATGTAGTGTGGTGTATTGGGCATCCTGTATAGAATCATAGAATAGTTAGGGTTGGAAAGGACCTTAAGATCATCTAGTTCCAACTCCCCTGCCATAAGCAGAGACACCTCACACTAAATCATGCCACCCAAGGCTTCATCCAACCTGGCCTTGAACACCACCAGGGATGGAGCACTCATGACTTCACTGGGGAACCCATTCCACTCTTACTGGTCACATTGACTTATAGGTGATGTGCATTGGGAGGGATTTGCGTTTGCGTATACCCTGAATTATATAATTTTTTTTCTTTGTGTGGTAAATATGAGTCAGAATTCTCAGACTGAAGCACACTTTTACGTCTGTACAAGATTTAGCTTGCTGCATTTAACTCAGAAGAAATGTTCCTGGGTTGTGGCCTACAGAAATCTGCTGAATAATACTTAATGAATAATTACGGTTTGCCTCTATGCTGCTTAGACATTGGGATCATAGGAAAAAAATAAAAAGTAAATCCGTATAATTGTATTTACTGTTGGATAGCTTTATATGTGCTTTAATTGCACATGTCAGAGATATCAGCTGAAACTGGCAAAACATGCAGTTTCAGTTATAACGTATAAGTGTCTTAAGTTCACTGTTGGATTTGTGTGACAAGTAGTTTATTCTTCAATTTGTACTTAGATAGATACTTTGTGTTTTTATCAGCTGATACTTTTTATTTCAGGATATCAGAGTTCTTCTGTTATGTTTTCTTAAAAATTCTTAATGTAACTGGATGCAATTGAGGTACTATACCAGTAAGAGACATCATATTGCAATGTCAAGCATTACACGAAATAGCAAGGTAATAATTAGCAAATGATAACACATATATCTTGTGCAGATAAAATGGAGTGTGAAGTCAACAACAAATTGAACTTCCTGATTTTTGTTAAAAGCCTGTTTTCAGTGCAAACAGCTTGGCCAAGCATTTACCATGCTGACTGGAAAACATAGATGCAGCTTAATTGCATATAGCAATGTGCTTTTGTGTAGATGTTTGCTAAAAATTTCCCTTCAAAGTTGGTAATAGACCCCATCTTTTTTGGGTCTTGGACATTTCCTGATGTCCTACAGCAGCATGTGCAAATCACTCTGTTGTCTGGTTCAAAAAAGTGAACGAACTGCAGTTTTGCCTTCATGACACACCTCTTAGTTGTGCATATCAGGGTACTAATTATCAGGATTACTTTTGACCTTTTCAAGATATCAGACTTCTGTTAAGTCTCAGCATGATGTATAGGAAGCAAACAGACTAGATTGGTACAAAACAAGGGGGACTGTCTTCTTGTATTTCAGGTATTAACCTGACAGAAAAGGTTTAAACCTTGCCTGCTACTGTGATCTGCTATTAGATTTGCTAATATTGTTGTGATGTGAAGAGTAGTTGTACAAAGGAGGTTTCAATTACACTTGCACAAGCAGCATTAATCCTGGCATTTCTAATTGCTGAGGGTTATATATATATATATATATATTTTACAGCCTCTTACAGAGTGTCTGTTCATGTGCATTCTGTTTTTATATGAATTATCTAGATGGATGCATACAGGTAAAATTAATGAACACAGCTGTAAATAGTAATAATTCACTTTGATGACAGGTTTAGCAGGCTATAATTCAAATTCTTTTTCCACCTCAAGCAATTCTTCAAAACTGAGGGCTAATGTTTTCTCTGAAAACAAAGTCTTCAATAACCATCACAAGATCTTAGAGAAAATCACATGGGATATTGCTGTAGGGCAGGAATGAAATTCAAACATGACACCAATGTATGACATGTAACAGAACTGTAGAGTAAATAAAGGAATCACAACAAGCTCTCTGTTTTAGGAATAATTAAATAATTTGTGATAGTGTGAGCAAGGTGTGTGATTGTTAATGTTGTGCTAAATTAATATGAAGCAAAGTACCTACAAGAGCTTGTGAGCTAAACAGACATAATGATAAAATAAGAACTCAATTCGAGCTTCTGGCTGAGAAATTATTTCAGCTTAAATATGTATTTCCCAGGGTCTTGGAGAGCCAGTATCACAGTGCATAAGAAATGTTCTGAGATTTATTAGCGAAAAGATTTATATGTGTGCAAAAGACTTATTATTTGTTTTATTTAGATAATGGTGACTTCCTAACACTATCCTTGCTTTAGTCCTGTACACAGTATTTTATTTCTATTAACACATAGTGTAATCCAACTAACTGTCTTATCATGATATTGATGATTCTGCTGTGATATCAGAGTGGTTTTGTCTTGAGAGTAAGGGAAGACTGAACCAAACTAACTCAAAATATTGGCTTGGTAGGCATATTGGACAAAGTATAGCCAAGTGGAAAAAAATAATATTGGACTTTCTTTTATTTTTTTTCTGCCTTTCAAATCCATTCCTCTGAACTATTTAAATGTACTATTTCAGCCCATTGTTATTTTTCTATGAGCTTACTTGAGAACCTGCAGTACATGTATAACATTCTAGCAGAAGAAATAGTAGTTTTGACTTTTAGTAACTATCATGCAGTTTAATTTTGCTAATTCTGAACTTTTCCTTTTATTCTTCATGTCAGTAAATTATGAGATGTTCCAGAGACAAGCCATCTGGCTTCTGTAAAAGCAACAGAAAGATCAAGGACATCTCCAACTGCTTTTACTGACCAGAGCACCTCATGAGCCTTAAATGGGAATAGTGGGGGTGGACAGAAAGCTTGGTTTTCTTAGCTTAAAGTGCTTTTATAGATGAGCCTCAGAAGTGAAGTTAGCTTTCTAGACTGTGTTTCCTAAACCTTTTATCACTACAAGGATCTAAACAAGGTAAAGATCTGCTGTGTTTCTCACTGAATAAAAGGATATTCTGAAAATTTGACACATTTATTTAAAATGTTCTTCATGAGCACCATATGATATTTGTACTACAGTCATTTTGCAATTGAAATGTCCCAGCCTTGACTTTTTTTTCATGCATTTATACTTTGTTTCTGTCACAGTAAATTTAGGTAGAAAATGTTCCTCATGTTTGTAAAAGACAAAGTCTGTGAAGAAGTTTTAGCAGTCTGGGGAGCTGTGTAGTCACTGACAGTATTGCTACATTTAAACTCATTGGCTTATTACAAGTCCATTACAAGTGGCTAAGTTAAGTTACTCTCTAGTCTCAATTTTACTTTCAATATCATTTAACAGAGAAGAGTTGGGATATCAATAACTGCTCGTTGACAGCCTTTTGCAGCTGTGTATAAGTTTTTTATTTGTTAATTTGAAAATGGCTTTTAATGTTATAGCAGTAAATAAAATGCTATAGGTGGAAGAATGGGAATAGTAAGGCTATTTATCTTTGTTAGTTTTTGCAAGGTATCCAAGACAGTACTCTCATATTTAGGATCATCTTTGTCTTTTTCCCTTGTGTAAATGACCTATAGGAATATAGTTATAAATCAGGGCTCAATAGAAAGATCACAAATGTAAGCTTTTATACTTCTTTGAAGTGTCTGTCTGCTGACAAAGGCTTTATGACCCTGACTGTCTAGAAGGCAGGACATGGTCTAATGCCAGGTACCTTCAAGGCTTGATTGTGGAAGATAAAATGATTTTGAGACCTGTTAACTATTATTGACTTGATCCATATATTCTATTTGTTTTGCTTCAGGTGCTTTTGGATGCTGATGTTAAAAAAAACAAAACAAAACAAAGAAACCCCAAACAAAACAAAAAACACCAAACAAAAAGCCAACCCAAACCAGACAATTTGTAAAAAGTGTCATTAAAGTCCATGAGATACAAGAAGATACAGCCAAATATTTTAGTCCCCTAGAAACCTGTAATTGCAGCATTTTTAAGTGAGTGCAGTAACAAGTTCAGGCCTGCAGAAATCATTTACAACTCTTTATTTAACAAAATACAGCACATCTTCCAGATGAGATACTGATGTGGGCCAGTGCTGCTGACAATGTGAGTCATGTGTGCACATTTCAGTAGTAGCCTCCAAATATTAACATAATGGCAAGCTGTCACACTGCTGGGGAGTTCAAGAAATGTCTTTATTACACCAACAGATTAACTTAACTGTTGTGCCCTGTCCAAAACTCAATCCAGAATTTTCAGATAGATTTGGCATCAGTTTCCAACTCCAGGATTGCATGTAGAACAAATCTCTTCAAAGTTTTCTATGCTTCAGTGGGGTACCTGTCCTCAGTGAGAGTAAGACACAGGTAATCTGGTTTGTTTTTTCTTTCTAGAAGTAGTTTTGTACAGACATTGAGTGAGAAAGTATAACAATGAGATAGCAAGCAGTTTCACACTGGTGCTCTGATACCACTGTAATGGAAAATATTGTATAAGGACAAGAGTTCCTCCATTTTGTTGTTAGATAAATTCAGAGAATTTTATTTCTGTGGCATAACCATCTATTTTGCATTACAGACAAATAGAGAAATTCAAAGTATGAATGAATTAATACATGCAGTACATGAATAAAGCATAATAGGAAAGTGTAACAGATAGAAAAGAGTGAGATATTTGCCGCCCAGAACTATGAATCTGTCTGACATCATCACTGGTTAAAAGAGAGACAGATCTCTGCTTTGTCTTAATTACACATAATTTGGCTGACAGTTGAAATACAAACCTAAACAGTCAGTCAAAGATACACAAAATTAAGTATTTCATACAGTGTCCAACCCCTTCAATCTTTATTAATAACTTAATTACATTAATTACACCAAGGTTTAAAATATTGCTAGTACAAAAGGGGGAAAAATTATAGGCTCCCCTAAGTAATGAGCTGCATAGCAATTCTGTTAGAATTAAGACTATTAACAAAATGCAAAGTAGCAGTAATTTATAAATAAATTCTCCACGGTATATAATTCTTGTTGTTCCACCCCATGATTGTTTTCTTTAGCAAACTCCAGTAGACATCATTATGGGGGTCAAACTGAGCATACCAAAAACATTATAAATAGAAAACTATTCTCAGGCTGAGTGGATATATGAACAACTTGGTATTTCCACTATGTTTTCACACCTTTGGGTTTGTTGCTGTTATTATTTAGAGGGGGGGTTTTGGCCCTTTCTTCAGCAACCATCTGTAGCACTAAAATAACCGAATTTTCTGGGGTTCTGAACCTGAACCTTGTTCTGTTCCTTCTGTGATGCAACACAACTTTCTTACACTAAGGTATTGATGCTTTATATATGAACTCACATCTAAAGATAGTGTGGTAGATCCATGTAGTAGATGAGGTTTGCTAGCCTTTAGCCTCCTGTGTAGGTAATGTTCCCCTTGAACAGTATAAATACATGGGCAGTTTCAGAGAAGTTATGTCTCTTCTAACTTGTTAGACCAAGCAAGACTATATAAAATAGCAATTTGTCTGTAAACATGATGACAGCTATGAATTATAAGCAGTCTTTTACCATAGTTACGTACATCTATATTGTACCTTCTTATGGAAGCAGGCTCAGTGTAGTCGTATAACCTATAATAATCATGATTAACAGATATTTGTAAATATAACTTCTCTACTTCACCTATACTACTGTACAGATCTGATAGTGTTGAGCTGTAAGAATGTTTGCTTTCTTTGTCATTTAAGTAAAGAACATATTTGAATATTTGAAATAAAATTGGTGTATGTTTAGTTTAAGTAGGAGAAGTATTTCTGAGTTGTCAGCTGCTTAAAACCAAAGGGATGGCACCTTGTTAATGGCTAAGTTATAGTTGAGATATATGTTAAGCATCTTCTCTAATCAAATTAGAATTTGCTTCTTAAGTCATGTTAAAAGACTTTACAATGTCTTTAAAGATTCTTTATTTGGGGCAATAGCTTTGGGAAGAAAGCTGATACCCCTTTCAAGTGATTCTTTTAAAGTGAATTATTCTGATGACTATAAGTACACATTCATATGAGAATATTCCTGTAAACTTATGAAAAAATTTCAAAATGTGAAATTATTGAAATCATTTCTATTATCTCCAGAATAAGGTTTGCCCTTATTAAAATTTAGAACCAAGTGTTATTCACAGAAGTAATTTTACCTCTTGGCTGAAACTGACAGGGACAATTTGCGAGATCCTGCTAACTGTAACATTTTAAAATTTAGAGATGCAACAAAATGCAAAGGTATTTAAAGTGTTCATATTTAGTCTTGCTTGAGTAGTCATTCAAAGTTAAGGAGTTGCATTTTCAGTTTGTCAAGGATTTGGTGCTTTGTCCTTCCATGCTACTTCACTGAGAGTGTCAGTGAGTCTGCCTGGGAGACATTCGTAACTAATCACTGAACTGCATGCCTGAAGTGTTCTACTTACCATCTAAGGAATCTGAATAGCTCTATGGCATAAGCTGCACAAGCTACAGAAAGGTGTTTTTCTTAGCATTGCCATGATAAATTATGGAAGTATCCATTGTAGTCCCTTGATTATTATTCTTTCCTTTACTATAGTCACCTGTCATCTGCCTTTATCATTCAGATCAGTGGTTTGATGCTTACTCTTTGAAGATTCCCCAGATGTGATATTTTTATGTTCTTTAATACTTCTGAACTTTTGAATACCTAGTTAAAAAGCTGTCAACAGTGATAGATATCTACATAAACGTCACCATGCTGTCACAATGGTGATTCTGCATACCTTCAAAATTACAATGAAAATATTTTCCATGGTAAAACTATTAGACTAAAACATGCTATCCAAGGTTGCATGTTTGGAATTGAACAAAACAAAGGCATGATATATAGACTGCATATTTGTCTAGAACTAATTCAATAGTGATGGCTAGAAATAAAGAAATGTTCTTTGCTTATTTATACCCTGAGACTTTAGACCTCATTTTCCTAGATTTGAATTCAAGTACTCTTTATAAAAATTTACTTGGAAACTGAAAAGCTTAAAAATTATCACATTAAAAGAGAAAATAAAAAAGGAAAGCCTGCTACTTTCAAAATTAACTTTCCTGAAAAAGAAAACTATTTGTTTAATTTAGTCTTGTTTGTCTTCAGGAAATACTGATGCATTTCTGAGAATATTGCTGTGTGTTCCTATTGGAAATCTTGGTCAAGCACAATTGTATGAACTAGAAAGTGTGAATGAAGTCCTGAATATACAGCATTGCCATTATGCTTCTTTTATTGAACCCTGATTAATACAAACACGATTTTTAATTCTTGCTTTATTTTAGAATGTATTTTCTTAGCCTTCTGTACACCCAGTCTTGGAAGTGTGTATGGGTGAATGCAAGTGAATGATTTGCTAATTGTTCTGCCTAGCAAATAGCACTACAATACACACTGTAGACTCTATAGGAGGTATCTTTTCCCTTCATGATAGATTCCTAAAATTTAAGTTACTTAAAAATTGCTGTGGTAGAAAGAGAGAAACTCAGAAACTTGCACTCTGAAGCTGTCAGTTTTAATTTTTTTTGCTATAATTTCTTTTTGTAAACTTAATGCCCAGTTTAGAACTCTAGGCATAGAATTACCAAAGACAGTGCTTTTTGCAGAGTCCTATTCTTTTTCTTTTAATCAGTGGGTACAGGGTTACTGTTTCCAGAAGGGTGTTGTATGAGAACACTTTCTATTGAATTATGAGACACAGCATGTTCTTCTGTGATAATTTTTATTCCTTTTTGTAAGATTGTCTTGATGATGTTATGATACAGATAAACGTAGGATGCTAAATGCAAACTATAGCTGGACATCACTATCTGGTATCAAAAAATGTTGATTTACTTTCACTTGAGTTTTATTTTCCTGCAAAGCCATCTAATTTTGAACGTTGTAAGACTTTCAAAATGTAGTTAGGCCACTTTTTGGTGTTTTAATAGATTTTTGAGTCTAGATGAATTACACCAGACAGTAACAGTCACTGTATAAATCTGCATTATGTCTGGCTTTAAAGAAAAGCAGCAGGAAAATAGTATATTGAGAAAGTATCATGACAGTATTTGCTTTCTTAGTTTCTTCTTAACTTGCTCCTTCACTGGAACTGCAGACTATTTTTCTCTAACTTCAATAAATATTAGAGCAGTGAATGTTCAAGTATGCCTATGGTTAGATCAGAGCTGTTTGTCCAGCCCTGGAAAATCACCTGTATTTGAAGTGGATTCTGCTATTGTAATATTTGGTGAATAGGATTTCACTGGGAACTGGTCTGTGTGCAGTGAGAAATAGGTCTTTTTGCACACTATTTGTAATGGAGTGGAAAATTACATTTGCCATTTCAAGAACAGCCCCATTAGTGGGAAAGCAGATTCTCTTGCACAGAGCTGGAATGCACCTCGGGCAGTGTCAGGGTGACAGTCCAAATAATGGGAGTTTGGAATGAACTAGGAAATGCTAAAATGAAAAAATGCTTCTCTTCATACATTGTGATTCCTTCATAAACTTATTGCTACATAAAGAACAGTTTGATTTAAAACAGCATGAAAGTAAAAAAAAACCCACACATTTGAACTACAGTTTATAACTTGTTTTGAGGATGAAGCCAATTGTTGTGGAAAGGAAATACAGTGGTTTTATTCCTAGACCATTATCTAAACCAGTATGAAGACACTATTGTAAACAGGAATGCTAAATTGTTTTGTTAGTTTTGTTTTGGTTTTGTGTTTAGATAACACTGCAAGTGTTGTCAATCCTATCTCAACTACATGAATATTATAGGAATCAAGTAGAAGTTCTTCTGTACAATTGCAAACATCTAAGCAAGTGTAAGCATCTAAGACTGTGCAAACATCCCTGAGCTACCCTTTCTAACACCTTTTCTCACCAGTGAAACTGTTTTAATCTTACTTCACAAATGACTTCTTACCTCCTGAGTAGGTATATAGAAGGAATGGTGTCAGTTGTGTTTTACGGTATTTACAAGTCTGACAAAGAAGATAAAGTGCAGATGATGACAGTTCACAGAGTAAAAATAATTTATATTCCCTTGATGCTTAAAAAAAATAATAAAAAATTAAGAACTCTTAATGACTCTGAAATATGTAGTACCAAGGGCACTGAAGACTGCAATTCACTTTGCCTTTTTAAATATATTAGACAGCTAGAAGTTCTGGTAGAGAGAAACCATGCTCTGGAGTGACAATCAACTTGTATTTATTTAAAATCTGCCCTTCCCCTATTGAAGCTGGACCCTTGCAGATTGAAGTAANTGTTGTTGAAACAAAGTTAAATGTTCTCATCTTAAAGAAGCAGATTGGCAGGGATACCAGAAAATAAATACCTATCCCCTATAAAGGGACCCCAAAAAAAAAAAAAAAAAAAAAAAAAAAAAAAAAAAAAAGAAGGAAAAAGTATACACCATAATTTTATTTTTTTTTAATTGAACTGTGGTATCTGATGGCTTCTGCAAAGTCCACTACAAAGGGTTGAGGTAGCAACTGTAGCTCTTTTGTATAGACCAGGAGCTTAGAGAGAATTAGAAGGTCTTACATTTCCTTGGCAGTCTTCTGTCAGAATCGTCTACTGAGTGTATAGTCATTAACTTCTCTAGGAACTGATCTAAATGGTAAAATTCAGATTGACATTTGAATGAAATACTTGCTATCAAAGAGTGCTGCAAATAATTAAGTGTATAAACCTCGATGAGTCACAGATCCCAGGTCATTTACACTAAATATCTGTTAGGGTTTCCTTATCCATCCCCTGTTTTGCAGTAAGATTTCAATGTAGATCATCTTACTCCTGTAGTAATTTCTGTTGGTATTTTTCCTATTAGATGTTATGTGATGATTCTGACTGAGCAAAAGCTCATCTGTATCTTTCAGGTAAGAAACTTCAATCATTAACACATTTAGGGCCAATATTTTTACCTGTATTAAGAGAAGTATCCATAATGCAATTAAGCTGCAGCTTTTTAATTCAGCTGAAAAGGTAGGCATTAGACATTAGGTATAGTGAATTTGTAGAGAATAGATTTTGAACAGGGTCACCAAAAGTAAGAGAGATTCTTGACTTTCATGCCTTTTATAGGAATGACCTGATTTTTGCTTCACTTCTCTTCTGCAGCATACCTCTGACCTATCTTTGTTTTAGGTATGGCACCTTCTAATTTTGAATATGTTCCCTATTCTAACACAGGGGTGAGAGAATTTCAGCTCAGGATAGTTAGTACTTGTAGTTATTGTGGGGTTCATCCACCTTTTTTGTCCTCAGGAGTGAGATTTGTATGTGTTGGCTACTATCCTCAAAGATATAAGGAAATGCTTGGTGTCAGGCTGATTTTTATGTTTCTGATAATACTATTATTCATCATCAAGGATAAATTATCTGTTTTAGGTTTCCATTGGATTTATTCCAGCAGTGCTTCTGAGGTGTGGTTTAAGTAGGAGGATCCGTAATTTGTATCACTGAGTGAGGACTGAAGCTTTCCTTATCCAGATCAGATTCTTCCTTTGATATGTTAGGATAATTGGGATAAAAATACAATAAGTGAAATGGGTCTGACACCCATGCTGTATGAAAGGCTATGTGTAGCGTCTGAGTGAATGAATCTCAGTTAGTCTCTGGGCCCACTAAGGCAACTCTTAAAGTTCATGGTGGACAAATGAGCAGCTTACATAATTTTTAGTCTTTGTTGAAAAGTATTCAGATTTTGAACTACAGTGTTATTTTTCAAAAGGAAATACCCACAGCTGCAGAATGCAAGTCCCTGTACTGTGAGATTTTAGTTTAAAACTGTAACTGAAATACTTAATCTTGTTAGTGATAAATATTTTTCTTTCTCTTAATATTTCTTCAAACACTTAAAGACTTGAGAACTTTTAATTGACATGATATATCCTGGTTTTATTTTCTCTGATAATAAGGTGCAAACTGTGTGGGATGAAATAAATATATGTTTCTGGGTGACACCATCTTGGTGTTTCTACACATCCTTTTCTAAATATATTCTTTATTTTAGCTGCCTTTAAATACTTTTAATATAATTAAAAGCACAGAATGAGTGCCAGACTTGTCAATTCCAACAACAAAGTGCTGAAATTTTCAGTTAAAACTGAGAGATCCATCTCCCACACATTGTAATGAATAGGTTCATAAAAGGAAAATAGTTTAATTACATTTTAGTTCATGGATTGTTAATAGGCTGGAGTATCTAAATTGAATAATGTGATTCTGGTAATAATTATGTGTAAATGAACTTGTTTAAATGATATTTTACAGCTTCTTTATAAAATTACAGCTAGAGGCAATCCAGTGATAGACAGACAAAGGCCATGCAAAAATTATCATAAACTATTAGCTTGTTTGCAAAGGGTTTTATGTTAATCTTTAGTACTTAAAGCACTCTGCAATTAACATATCACGGGGAGCTGCCTCGAAGCAAAGGCATGCAAATTAAAGTGCTCAGATAAAAAGCCATTCACATTAAAAAAATCAAAGAAAGGGTGGCATAGCACTCAAAGGATACTGGTTTTATATTTGAGATTAAGGAGGTGTAATGATTGTGTTATCTAACGAGGGTCGTAATTAAAGCTTTTCTCCTGCAGACATGACAATAGATACAGCATTGATTTCGGTGTTTTAATTGTGAAAGTCATTTTATTTCAGGGCAGAAGATATGAATAGCCTAAATCAAAGGGCTTGAAGATTGCTTTGTTGATAGTACTTGTTCAACAGCTGCCTTGTTGCTTAATACACAAATGGGGAGAATGGTGAAAGAGATCCTGGGAGGTGCTCAGTATTGTAATTCTCCCACTGATTTCCTTTCCTTTCATGAAAAAGGCAAGGATCTGTGTACTGATTGTAAACAAGCAGTCTTTTCATACATCACCAATGTTTTTCCTCCCTTACTTTCCTCTGAACAAAAGAAGTCATAAAAGCCTTGAACTAACTTTTACTACTGCTCTTTCCAAACTATAAAAGTTTGTGTAATAAAGCCATCATCTGCTGTCAGAGATATCACACTTTTAGTGGAGAACAAAGTCTCCATGTAGCTGTAATTCCTGTTATCAGAAATGCCAGTGTAACAAAAAGGGTGTGCTGCAGAGAACTGGATGTGAGATTTTATTTACATTATTTCTGTGGCTCTGCAGTCTCCTCAGATTGGGAAGGGGGGGGGGTTTGTTTTTTTTTTTTTTTTTTTTTTAAGGGAGAGATTCAATCACTGTCATAACAGGGTAGAAAATAACTGATCACAATAAGGTACATCTAGCTAGGTTCTTTAACTGGCATACATACCTATCCTGTCTGCTCGTTCTAGTGGGGAGTTGCATGCTTGGAACAGACTGATGTAGGAAGAAACTGGACTGAAACCAGGGTGGATATAGTTGACTAATTTGAAAAATAATTGTATCAGTAAAGCTTATTTCCTTCCTGGTATGGAAGGAGTTAACTCAGTATGAATTGTCAGTGTATCTTATTTCATCTCTAATGTGTAAGAATCTAACTCAATATGCAACTACACGCATGGAACCGGAATTGTATCATTTTTTATTGTACCAGTATACTTGAAGTTTCTACAGTTTTTCTATCATAGACAATATGTGAATTGTAAATGTGTGTGTTTCCTCTTTCTTTAACCAAATTAGGGATTAATATGGTATAGGATCTCACATAATAAGAACTATCCCAAGTTCCCTTGGAGCCTTTCTGAGAGACTCAAATATACAGAAATAAGTCTGACTTTCTGCTAGTAGACCTGCACATTTCCTAATTTGGGTTTAAAGTAGGAGCCAATATGTCACAAGAGAAGTGTTTCTCTTGTAATTATAAGCAATAAGCACTGGTAACAGTTTTTGTCTGGGACACCACTGCTGGTCCCCACCCTTATTGCTGATGGAATATTGGCTTAAATTCTCATTTCTTCCCCATAATTTTCAAAGCTGTCCATGGAACTGTCTCAAACTATCTAAAAAACAGCCTTTCTCCAACTGTAGTGACAGATTCCTAGACAGCTGCATTTCACAGGAGCTATGAAACTGTCAACCTTGAGGATGATGCTTGTGAGAGCAACAGACAGAGCTTTCTCAGCAGCTGGCTTAAGGCTGTGGAACCTGGTTCTGGAGAAGGATAGAATGACCACAAATCTTGCTCTTTGCAAAGCTGTGTAAAATTCAGCTGTTGCTATCACCAGCCAGAGAAAAAAACAATAATGATTAAAGTAAAAGGTGGGAGAGTCTGCAGGCAGAAAAATTTCCCAGGGAAAGTGAAGAGACAAGACTACCTGACAACACATGTAGTAGGGTGGTTATAACCTTCAAATAACACATACTGATGAGCATGGCTTGCATATTTTGAAGCACTGGAAACAAAAATGTAAAGATAGTCTGAGATTTCTAGCCTGATTTCTAAGCCAAGAGCTTCAACTGATTCCATCTCTATGTGGTGCCATAGCTCGATATTCCATTGAAATTCTGTGTGTGATATTATCAATGTAAAAAAATTTTAGGTTTTGGAGTTGTTATATCATTACTTTAAATACAGATCTGAATGGAAGAATCATTCAGCTACATTTGAGTATGCCGTTCCACCTCCAAATGTTTAATGGAGTAGCTGTTTATTGCCTTAAATATTTAGAAAAAAGCAGAGGAGAAATAAAAAACAAGATCCTGTGGGTGTTTTGCAGTAGATTGTTTAAAAATTTCCAGTGTGATTTTTTTTTTTTTTTTTTTTTTTTCTTTTTTTTTTTTGAAAGGTAGAGATTTTTCTTAATATAGACTTCACTGAATCCTACTGAGGTTTAATCTTTACTCTTACAAGCTCCCATTTTTGCAGCCTTCTGCCCATCTAATTACAGAGAACTTTAAGGTAGGGTGTACGCTCTCACTGGATCTGGCTCTCAATTCAGTATGAAAGGTCAGACTGAAAAAGATATGTCTAGATAGATTGCAGTAGATTTATTCGTAACTCTGTGTGGTTGCTTTCAATATTTACTTTTTAAGCTGAGAAGATTATAGGATAATACTGTCTAAAAAGGCAAATAGAATAGCATAAAGGCATTTTAGGAAATGTATTCTGCTTAAGGAATTGGTGGAACCTCTTTGCATAGAATGAGATTATTTCTAAAAATTATTCCGTGTTCCTGAAAACAAATTAAGGAAAGTATTTTCAACACTGTTAAATGCATTAGAAGTATTTAGCATATTGGTAAAACCTGTATCAGCAAGATCTTTAAAGCCTCTTAAAAGGCTTCATAGATGTTTGCTTGTTTGTTTATTTTCAAGAGACTGTTTCCAGCATAACTCCAAGTGGAAATGTACATGATCTGCATATTACTCTATAGGGAAAGGAGTTCTTGGAAGCTAGGTTTGCTGTTTTTTTTCAAACATAGCAACAATTTGCTCTGAGAATTTTTTGTGAGGAATTCTGCTCCTGAGAACACTGTTGCTCCACTGGGACTGAAGTTGTTTTGCTGAAGTTTCTTTCTTCCTAATAACTGATGGGAAGAGCATGTATTGTCATGTCACTATTCTGAATTCTGTAACACTCTTATTAATATATAGGTTTTATAACTTAGTAATAACTGTCTTCCAAGTTATTGTAGGGAAAAAAGCTAATGGATGAACAAAATGGCCATTGTCATCTTTAGCACTTGATTAAGACATAGGATAAGATGGCGGAAGATTAGTATAATTCCACTTCATTCAGTGTTGCAGAAAGAATATGAATTCTTTAGAGGTTATGAAATTCCTGCATCATTGAACATCTCAGTTTATGTGGATCAAGTTATATGCCTTATATTTCCCATATCAGGGACAATGAGAGGTCATCATTCATAATGACTCCTATTTCACTTGGTAACCTACTGAAATCAGTACAGCTAAACCCTCATATTAGAGCACCTTTATCTTCTGAAAGCTGCAGTGGAAGAAATAAAAAAGGGACACACACATGACTTATTTTAAGCATGGTATTGATTCGTTACATTCAGGGAAACTGATTTATTAATTTTTAGGCATGTGCTTAAGGTTATTAACTATAACTATCACAAGTCTGGATCTGACTTTTGCGCATAGAGCTGGTCAGGTTGACCTGGAGATACGTCAGATAAGCTACATTTGAAAGATCTGACCCTATGAGTTATCCTGGCTGATAATTTCCATTTCAGGGCTGAGCACTTTTAGATACCCATGTATTAGAGCATCCTACAGAAGGAATTCTTCAGTGAGACTGAACTCTTATTCACTGGGAATTGTGAGACTGGGGGACTTACAGCACTAGGTCCTGAATCAATAGGCCTTTGTTTCTCTGTCCAAGTTTTGCTTTACTTTTCTGAGATTTGTGGATTGTCAACTTAGAAGTGTTTTAAAAAATATTTTCTCTGAATGGCTTACTAACTACCATGTATTACAATAGACTATCAATTTATTTTACTAGAAGTTAGAATGTCAGAAATATAAGAACATTCAGGGTTACTAATGGGCATTTTATGTAGTACTGACACAGGGATTTGTTATCTGGCAACAGAAGTCAGTGCTGACTTCATTAAGGTGGAAAAAAAAAAAAAAGCCCACTGTAAGAACAACAGAAAATGCTATACCTTGGTTATCACTTCTACTCTTACTTTTTAATTCTGGTGAGTTTCTTATTAACTTCACCATTTTTTTTTCAATGTCTGTGTTCATGTAGCAATGCCATTTTAACAAAATAGTTAATAGGTATTATGACCGCTTTTATTTTTCTTTGATTAAAAGGACATTCTTCCTCCTGGAGATTGTGAGTTACAAAATAATCAAAACCATAGAAAAACTGCAATCAAGGCTTGTCATGGATTACATGATTTTTATGGTATATGCAATTGTCAGCCTAGTTTCCTTCATGAAAAACTTTATGAGCAGTCATAATTTCTGTCTTTTTCTTATGTGAATCTCTCTACGTTTCTGCTTGGTGCTTTGAAAAATGCTGGCCTTTTTGGTACAGCAGATGGAAAAGATTGCAAAAAAGCAGCTTTAAAATTGTTCCAACGAAGTCTGACATTGAAAGCAAGAGCTAGGACAAATATTGAGAGTGACTGAAGTGATGCTGACTGGGGAAAGAATTGCTGGGGAGGTGACCAAGCATAGCCTTACAGTGTTCCACAGTTTATGAGAACATGCAGTCATGATGTTGAAAGCATCACAGACACTAAACTTATCACTCATCAAGTGATGCACTATTTCTTTCCCTCAAAGCAACTTTAAGAATTCTTTATGTATTATGATCAAAGCACGTGTTTCTTCAAGACAAATCTCTTTGGTAACTCAATTACCATTAGTCAAGCTAGAGAGTTCCCCAAAAAACTAGTCTTACATTCAAGAGACAGTTTTCAGAGTAGGGCAAATACGAAATATGTTCAGGCACAGGCTTTACATAGATGGTCACCAACACTGAAATATTTTATATATTAGGAAAGGGTAATAGTCTGAAAAAAAAATAGATTTCTAAAAATTTAGATAATTCTTTATATGTGGTATGGGATATGTGATACCTAGATTATGTATCACATATCCCAACCATGAGCAGACAGGATTTCTTGTTCTTTCTTCAGATTCCACTCTTGTGTCTGTGTTTGTCCTGCTGGATTCCATGTGTACCACTACATTTTTCCAGTAAGAATTGTTTCGTGTTGAAGGTAGTTGGTTTGGGGGTGGTTTTGGTGGTGGGTTTTTTTTTTGGTTTTGGTTTGGTTTTTGGGGTTTTTTTAATGTGTGGGCCAGGTGTCTATCCACAAGAAACACAGAATTAATGACAGCAGAAAATGGTCTTTATTGTCAAAACAGGAACACATTGCTAGCCAAATACTGGCCCAAACTATAGCAGACGAGTGTCTGAGAGGCACCTTTGTGCCAGATCAGCCCTTGGCTGTGTATCAGTTTCCAGACAGAGATGTTTTTCCTTTACTTCATCATTTCTGAGCAGGAAACTCAGAATCTTCTGCAGGATTGCAGTTTTTTTCTCCTTCCAGAAGCCTAAGTCAAGCTGTAGTGCTGAGACAGAAATACATAGTACACCTGCAGAAATGAGGGTAATCCCAGTCTTTGTTGAGGGATAGTGTGTTTTATAGCAGGTGAATAGAAGTTACGTTTTAGGTAAGCCAGTGTGCCTGTAGTTCCTATGCCTTGGCCAGCAGGGATAGAACCAAGAATTAGTGTCATCTTCTAGAGAGCTGTCAGTGTTTCAAGTTTATACATGACGCACAGAAGAAATGAGAAAATTTGATGTAGAAATTTAGCAGGCATGTTATGCGAGAAATGGAAATGCAGAGCTATGGATAGACAGGAAGCAATGGGGTGGAAGTCATCTAGTTCCAGCCCAAGCCAGAATCTTTAGTCATTAAAATAGTTTGATATCCTTGAGCTTGTGGGTTGATTCAGTTGTCATTGCACTCTAAAGACAGAATTTGAAAACTGAAACAGAGGCATGGTGATTGAGCTTCTGCTTTCAGGTCAGTGTAGGTAAGCAATGGAAATGTTTTACCCACTTTTCATGGTCACTTTAATAATGTCTCTAAACCAAAACAACTGAAATGAGGAAAAAATAACTAAAGTGTAAAAACTGTGGTCTAGCACTGGGCTCAAAAATAAGCTGAATGCTTAGAAAGGAAACAGCTCTCAAAGCAGTTCAAACAGAGAAACAGTTCTATACATTAGCTTCATCTTCTGTTTAACCTGAGAGGAACAAAGCAATCCCTGGAAAAGACAGACAGTATCCTCCCCCACACTTAAAAGCACAAAAGATGGGTGGCACCACTATGGTGAGAAGTCTGCACAGCTCATGTAACATGTTTCATTTAAACTGTGCGGAACAGAAATCTGAATACACAGAAATGCTCTTTTGAGTTAAATAGCAAAGCTGTGCTGAATCCTTCATTACTTGCATTTATAATAGAAATAGCCTCCAGAGTCGACTGTTTATTTATCAATTGTTAATTGAGTTGATGTTTACTCATGATTGCAAACAGATGATTAATTTATAGATGAGTGTTATTACTATGATAGCGAAGAGATCATTAGAAAGAAGGATTATAATAGGGTTCTCTGCACTTGTGAGGATAGTAATAAAGATTGACTAATATAATTAGGTAAAGCTTTGTAACAAATACTATTAAATTGAATCTGGACTTTATTTAAATGCACTGGCCTGTTATCTAAAATGTATTAGCAGAGTGTGTGGGTTAAGTAGAACCCCTGCCTACACTGTTTACTGTCTCCTTCAGAGATTAAAATGACTCTATACTCATTGGTTAAATTGCAATATTATGCTCTATGCATGAATATTATTTCTATTGAAAACTCAAAAAAATATTGCAACAAAATAACCCCCTGATATTTGCTTTCAAATTTAACATGGGATGATTTCCAACTTTAATTTTGATGATAGGTTAACCAAACTTAATTCAAGAAGATGGTATTAGGCGTCTTCATTTGCTGAGCCTGGTAACTCTTTTGCATAATTCTATTTAATGGAAGTCAGTTGAAGACTTTTGTGGGAATGCAATGACAGTCTTATGGAACATTTGAGTTTTTAATTTTCGTGGAGTGTGGAAGGCAAAAACTGAATCTGAAGAGGGGTGAAATAAAGCGTTTAAGAATAGAGATCTACCTCCTTCACCCTCTTCCCTTTCTTTCTTTTTTTGCTTCTTCCTCCTTTGCACCCCCATTTTTGGAAAAGTGTATGCTTTTTCATGAACATAGTCCAAATTGTCTAGAGCTCTATCAGGACTGATCTTTTATGTTTCAGCATAAGTTTAGCATGGAGAAGCTCTTCTTTGGCCTATTTATGCTTGTGGGTACAGGTGTAATGTGAATCTAGTTTGAACAAGAATAGTTGAGTATTTCAAGATAGGATGGGAAGATATATAGACAGAACTTGCAACTGTAATGTAAACATCATTCTAGAAGCAGGCGTTCTAAACTGTTTGAAAATGCTATGGCATCATAGCAAAAACAGTGAGATAATACTACAGGGATTATAAACCCTTCTTTTTTTTTTTTTTTTTT